>OX123193.2:68311935-68911935 GCA_944739405.2 Euclidia mi | reverse complement strand
TAAAAAATAGCGGAGTAAGTATAATCCTGAAGCAATATTACAAATGCCGTACTATAACACTGCAAAACAGCATTTTTGTTGCATGGAATGTTTTTTATGTATCTAGCTGCATTTTCTACCCAGATTCCAAATCTGTACTCAGACTTTTTCTTTTTTCTTTTTGAGATACGAAGGGTAGCTATTTTTGAAAGAAACAACATGAAATAACATGGACTCCCGTTAATTAACAATTTATTTAAATATTTAATTAGAACAAAACTTTCTTTTATTTGACTTTCTGGAATGAGTTGGAGTTTTACTACAAATTTGGATAATCCAATAGTCAGTCAGCATACTTTCACTCCAATAGCCCTGGAAGCGCTTCCATAGTGCGAATATCCTGATGGAAGCGTTCTCTCTGCTCCTCGCTTAAATGTACAAGGTTTTCAGGAAATCGATAGATTTTCAGGAAATCAATCCCATTGACGTGGCCATGAAAGTCGACAGACTTCTAATTTCTCAAAAAGCTTTTTATGAGCCAAACAAACTCATACCCTGCATTTTTTTCAGCGGTTGTCATACTTTCAGTAAAATCTAAACCGTTTATTAATTTTCTGATTTCTGGTCCATCGAAAATCCCAGCTTTTTACTTATTAGCAATTAATTTTGGGAACGATCTTTGCAGCTTGTGTCACTTACCTCCATTCGTTGAACAATTTCGTGCGGAAGTACCTGAGATGTAGTTGGTTGGAGTTCAAATGTATCAGTTGAACGCAGGATAGGTCTAAGTAACTGACGGCACAGTAGGATAAACCCATTTGGACCGATTTTGGCTATTAATTCCTGTTATGTTTACAACGCAGAAATAACAGTCGTCGTGGTGGTTCGATGGTTCACGCCAAATCATAGGACTAATGAGGTTCAAGGGATCTTGTTATTTTTCTATATCCGTAAAGACTCCACACACGTTTTACACACTATATTCGGTATCCAGGGCTTCTTGTTGGTTTCCAATGGACGTTGAAAGTAGTTCATGCAAGCATTTTTACAGATTTTTTAAATCTATATTTGACACAAATGTAACAAAATCTATTTGGATTGTTTACACAGATCCTTCTAGATGAAACCATTGATAAAAGTGATATAAGGAAACAAAAACTAGTAAGACGTTGATGACAGCGATATCAACACTCGAATTGAAAGGTCATTTTGAAGATTACCTGTATCTCCTAAACTAGAGCTGCTAGAAAAATCTAAGTGTGAATTTAAAATAAGCGAGCCTAAATTAGTAAACAACAGGTAAAAAATCTCATGCAACAAAAATAGTACAATTTAGTAGTGCAGTGTAATGTATTAATTTGTTAATGTAATTGAATCTACCTCATAAATTAGATTTTTTTTCTTTCTTCAATTTTAACCTTTTATAATTGTATTTTTTTTAACTATAATAATCATTAACATTTACTATCTTATGAGCTTTGACATTTTTTGTTCCATATTGTTAGACTTATGTGCATGTTGTGGTCTTCTGTAATTAAGGATACACCAGATCAGTGTTTTCTTCCTACTTATTATGAATGTATAGTGTAATTCTTGTTGAAGATCCATAAAATATATAAATAACCTCTTTCAAACTTTTGATACCTATTTCTGTCTGGAATTCAAAATTGTTACCTAATCAAAAATACATCTGTTTCTATGTAACAAACATGTTTTTTTTTTATGTATAAATTTGTTAATGTAATTGAATCTACCTCATGAATTTGTGTAATATGAAAAAGTGTTATAATCTTTTTATTGTTGTATTTTTTTAATTTCAATAGGCCTTGACATTTATTATCTTATGACTCTTGACATTTATTAACTTCCTTCCATATTGTTAGACTTATGTGCATGCTGTTGTCTTCTGTAATTAAGGATACACCAGATCAGTGTTTTTTTCCCTACTTATTATGAATGTATAGTGTAATTCTTGTTGAAGATCCATAAAATAAATAAATAAATGACTGAAATCGCAGAAATATAATCGTAGTTATAGTAATGAAATAGACTAAAGTTTTATTTGGTACAAGCTTAACCCACGATTACACCCGAGCTGTTTTTCGTTTGGAGCCAGATTTAGAATACAGAATGTAACTGGCTCTCATCATACCGTGGGTGTCATACGCGGCGACTAAGGAATATACAAGAAAGTGTATCGTTGCGAAAAGACGGAGACTGTCAAATACGGTACCAACTCATCAGGTCAGTGTGGTATATGTTTTATTTAATTTTTATAGACTCACGCCTGTATCTCCGAAGGGGTAGGCAGAGGCGTTAAAGGTATTACACCCACATTTCGCCATGAATTTTTAGGTCCCACGTAATAGGGGGCAAGCCTATTGCCGTTAGTACTGAGAATTCGTATGGTATATACCTAGTAGGCCAAATACTCCTATTGACTCACAGTGCTACTGTGAATTGAATCAGAACAGGCGTATACCCAGCACTGGATTGCGAAAGGCTGCAGTGGTAGGTATTTTTTTACTTCTTGACAACAGCGCTATTTACGTGACCAATTGTTGCGTTATTTGTAAGGCTTTTTTATGTTTATGTAACAGGGGTATATTAATAGCCTATATGTTGCCAACTAAATTCAATCTTCTAGTGAAAGTCCTATTAAAATCAGTGAAGTCATTCCAATTATTACCCTAGACAAACGAGGACACATGGAAAATCAAAAACATGGTTGCTTATGTCGTGGTATCTCGTAAATAATTATACCCACTTAAGAAAACAAAATTAATGTCAAATCACAGACAGACACTAAAATTTTATTAATATGTATGGATGGAATTTGTGAAACTTCAAGAAGTTACTATTAAATCGAAATCCAAAAGAAATCTCAACGTGACGGAATCCACTAATTGCCTCCAGCGTGTTTAATTTCAGTGTAGTTTACTTTTATGTCCCGTTGCGTAAACTACGTTTTGTACGTTTCCAGGCTGATTTCTGGCTCTAAAGTGAAGGATCTAAATAAAGCTTGAAAAATACTTGAATTGTTACATTTTGAAAAAGCTTTTTGAAAAATGCTTTTAACCACGTTGTAAAATGATGTGTCATACAAAAATGACTGCGTTATATAGGTAATATTCATAAAAGAATGGCAAGATGAAGCAACATTTTCATTAGTCACTATAGTGGTGGCCGCTTATTGTGGCATTAATATCAACACTACCGTACCTTGGACGACACGTAAAGTTTACAGTCTCAGTTTTTATATCGGGAAAATAACCGCTAGGCCATATTGAAAGCTTTCGATAGTTGTTCTAACTCTGGCATCAGAGTTGGTCACACACTCGCACCAAAAAAAGTAGAACTTTAAGTTCTCTTTCTGTTTTCAAAATCCGTTTTGCCATTACCTATCAAAATCAAAATCAAACCTAGCTTTGTATCATTTTGGAAATTATTCTACTGAATGAAACCTTGCTTCGAATAATTGAAAGTGCTGGTACAGTCAATACAGATGGGTACGTGACACAAAGCCTTTGGAAGCACAGTGGTGTTCGTATACAAGGATTACACGGCAAACTGTGGCCAAGCTCGTCTCATAGAACTGGCACTTTGAAATTTAATGATCCCATTGCAACATTTACTTTGTATAGCCAAAATTCTGTGGCATTTGAATCATATACTTATATTTCTGTATACTATGCTACCAAATAATTGTGGTTCGATGAATATATTATCAATTCTAAAACCCGAAATATTTTAAATGATATTCGTTGCACTTTATAGTACACAAGTCGTGTACATCGTCAGTAAAATAAAGAAGACATTTTGATTGAGGCAGAAATATCTTAAACCTCATTGCAATAAACACTACAAAATAGGTTTGAAGTAAACACTACAAAAAAGGTTTGAAGTAAATACTATGCTAAATTAAGTCTATTGCTTTATTGTTTTTTTTAATAAAACTAAGACAGAGATAAAACCAAATAAAACGTATCAAAATCAGTTTCACAAATCAATTTACATGATGTGTTCGTGAAAAACAAATTTTAACGCAATGGGTCCAATAATTAAATCAAGACCGTTATTTATTTCGAAAATGATTTTACCTATTATTACTTGCAGCTGTGCAACGCAGTTACACCCGCGATTTTAAGAGACAAATTTTGAGAGACACACCTTTTGCTGTAACACAAAACAGCCTTATATTCAAATCTACGAATATAGCTGTACATGAAGTAATAAGGACAGTAAGTAATTTCCACAAACCAAGAGTACGTTGAATACAGCGTCGACACTAAGGGCCTGTGACAAAGCGCTCCTTTAAAATAGCCGTCACGCAGTTCCCTACAAGGACATGGTACGGCTAACTGTTGAGCATTGTCTCAAAGTGGAACTGCAAACTTTACGTTCGAGGTTGTATGCATTTTTAACACAGATTTGTTTTTAAACTTGCTTGTGAACGAATCTAGGGCGTCAGTTTTTACTGTATTGATCGTATTGATTTCAAGGCTATGTATATGTGGTATAATTTTTTACATTTGACATATAGATTTAGTTTTATTTATTAGACAGCGACGGCCTTGTGGAGATACCAACAGACTGCCATGTACCTAGAGGGTATCGGGTTCGAATCCACAGCACGCACCAATGACTTTTCGGAGTTATGTGCGTATTGAATAGTCAATTTTCGCTTGTGCCGTGTCTCGGAGAGTACGTTAAGGCGTCGGTCCCGGTTGTCATGAAGATCTTTGATAGTCGTTATAGGGCTTTAGTACCTTCTAAATAAACTGACACTAGTCTAAATGGAATATCACTATCCCTTCGGGTAACGGAGGTGCGACAGGCAGTTGCTCTGTGGAAAAGCTAATATTCAGCCAAATCCGGTTGGGCTAGTAAGCGGACCCCAGGTCAAACTGGAATAACGCTAAGAGAATGATGATGATATAGATTTAGTTTTATTATTTCACCTGTATTTGCGATAGCTAAGATGCAACTTTTTATATCATCGATTGCACAAAACACTTGGTCTCGAAACAATAAGCCGATCACACAAAGTGTAGCCTCGTGAGGGAGTCGAACCCATGACACTCAGCGCAGTAAATGCTGAAACGATCGTCAAACCAGTACGCCATCTGTGCAGTGAATTTATTACTTCTATTGATGGCTGTCTGTCACCGCAGTGAGCAATAAATAAAGACTTGTGGATAAAGATTATAGAACACCATGTTTTAAAGTCTGAGTCGCTTTCACTAGCTGCACCTACTCCAAAAATAGATAAAGTGAGTCGCAATACTTTAAAGAAAATAAAATTCTACGCCAAAAATATGAGTACTAAAGCATTGTGCTCGAAATCAATAAAATAACGTACTATAGGCGCGCTCATGTTTGGAATTGAACAAAACCGTCCACTTGTCAATTGAGCGTCTAACAATATTTTGGCTCAAACCCAATGTTGTGCCAAATCGTCGTGAAATTTTACACACAATTTTGCAATTAAAATATCTTTTAATTCTATATATATTTATAGTGTACTAGCTGCTTCGGCAAACGTTGTTCAGCCTAGAAATTATCAACAAGGTTCTAGTATCATGCAGTTTTTGATGCCTAATCGTTCAAAACTATGGAATCGTTATTTCCATATTTTTTATGATTTGGCATCTTATCACCTGGGGTATTAAAATAGCTTTCAAACAGCTATCACACATACATCATAAAAATCGGTCAAGACTTTTTGGAGCAGTTCGGTAACAAATTATATCGTAGTCATATTATGGCTTTAAGGTATGGTTAGCCAACACGCTGCTATGTAGGGTCATTCTGAGGAAAACTCAATATTCTGACAAAACTGGTTGGGTTAGTAGTTGCACTCCGGACTCCAAACTACATGTCTTAGTCGCAATCGGGGTAACGCTAGGGCAATGATGAATACTATACTTTAGTTTTAAAGTTAGCTTGGATTTACGTCTAAGAAAAAATCAATTCCTGGTTAATACACCCCATGAAAATGTAGTTAAAAACATCTGTATAGGTCGTATATCCATTTTTGGTAACCTTATGGTCACATTTACTGTCGTAAAAACCCATATATGATTTTTTTTTGTATTAAAAACCATTTATAATCATAGATCTATTGAATTCTGACTAATAAACAATCCTGTTACTCTCAAAATTAGTAGGAACTCAATTATTATTATTATAATACCCAATAATGGTCGATTCAAATAAAATAAAACTACCTGAAGTACGAAATTTAATTCAATGATTGTTGAGACATGCACTCAACAGCTATAACAAAACTTCGCCGCGGGGTCTGAGGTGCACGGCGAGTGGACGGCTAGCCGGCTCGTGCGCCGCTGTCATCTGCGGATCAGCTGTTACAAGTCAATCATTCAATACGATCAACCGCGCTCGAGCAACCTAAGTACTTTTTATCTTTGTTTGTTCTGTAGACGCGACCATATTGTTTATATAAACCTCTCAGTACTTTATCGAATATAAAACCAAAGTATTACAGTCCACTGCAGTTTTATTCCACTACACTCTTTCTTCGGGAACCAGCACAGGCAGCGACGCCGTTACAATAATTTATTGAATTAAGTACATTTAAATATATATAACTTTGTAAGTATATAACTTAAATAAATAATAAACCGAAAACCGATACCAGTGATTCAGTGCATGATACTGAGGCCCTTTGCGGTCGAATTTTCCCATTTTAGGGTAGACATTTATGATTTTAACAGGCTACCGTCACTGATCAGTCGTTTGGGGCTACCACGATTAATACCTACAAATCGCAATAGCTACATGCTACAATTTATTAAGGCTAGAACACTCTTGTGAGTATATGCGAGTAGGTGCTGAGTTCGGTAAGTTGTAATTCAGAATGATTATTTTTATACTCGTATATGCATTTACTTAAATTACAATACATTTGTTTGATCTGCTAGGGATGGGTTAAATTAACACGTAACTTGCAAGTTGATTCTGTAAATACATCACATAGAAATTAAACTTTCGTGGTAACACTAATTTTAAATTGTGATTCGGGCTATATACTACGTACCTTCTACTTCACCTACCTTTGTTTCGAGAAACCGATATTTCTGCAATATTGCAACAAATAATTCATAATTCGTTTTAAAATAATTTATAACAATAGTAAAAATAATTTATAGTAACAATAAAATTCATAAATCATTTTAAACTAATAATTAATACAAATTGATATCATAATCTTCTTTCTCTTAGCGTTATCCCAGTTTCAGTCTGGGGTCCGCTTTCTAGTCTAACCGGATTTGGCAGAATATTAGCTTTTTCACGGAGCGACTGCCTGTCTGACCTCCGCAACCCGAAGGGATAGCGATATTCCATGGTTTAGACTAGTGTCAGTTTATTTAGAAGGTACTGACGCCCTGTAACGACTGTCAAAGATCTTCATGACAACCGGGACCGACGGCTTAACGTGCTCTCCGAGGCACGGGACAAGCGATAATTAACAATTCAATACGCACATAACTTCGAAAAGTCAATGGTGCGCGCCGTGGATTCGAACCATATACCCTCTGCATGGCAGTCTGTTGGTATATCCACTCGGCTATCGCTGCCTACAAATTGATATCATAATAATCATAAATAAGTTACTTTTTAGTACATAAGTTAGTTACGTTTAGTGCTTGATTGTTGTATACTTGTTTTTTTTTATTTAGTTGCAATTACATAAATAACTTAGTATTTAAGCCTTAGTATAGAGATTAAATTCAATAATTTATTGAATCAAGTACATTTAAATATGTACAAAATTTAAAAATACTTTCAAACATTTTATAAATGATTGAAATGCCTGATCAGTTTAATTTAGAAACCGTTTGATAATTTTTGTTTTTTTATAACTAAGTAGATTTTTATTTCACTTTTCAGTTTAAGTTGTTATAATTATTTTTTCCATTTAAAATGTTAAACCTGGTAGGTCTGTTGTACCATTATTGAAATAGTAGTAAATCTTGATCAGAAGGTATTATAATACCTACTAAATGTTGATTTCGTACTTCAGATACCTAGTTTTATTTTATTTGAATAGACCATTAATGGGTATTAGAATAATAATAATTGAGTTCCTACTAATTCTGAGAGTAACAGGATTGTTTATTAGTCAGTATTCAATTGATCTGTGATTATAAACGGTTTTTAATACAAAAGAACTACATATGTGGGTTTTTACGACAGTAAATGTGACCATAAGCTTATCAAAAGTGGATATACGATAGTACATTTTCATGGGGTGTATTAACCAAGAATTGTTTTTTTCTTACACGTAAATCCAAGCTAACTTTAAAACTAAAGAATATAGATAGGTTTTGATGATTTAACCTTTTTCATTAGCAAATTGTAAGAACCTTTCTCATAAATCATTTTTTATAACATCAAAAACAAAAAAGTTACGAATATTTATGTTAAAAAAATCGTTCTTCTGCTCTCCTGAAAAGTTGGGTTTTGGTTTATGTGACTGTTTTACACAAAGGTATCGGTATATGGGTTTTTACGACAGTAAATGTGATCATAAGCTTATCAAAAGTGGATATACGAACTATACAGTATTTTAAAGTACATTTTCATGGGGTGTATTAACTAAGAATTGTTTTTTTCTTAGACGTAAATCCAAGCTAACTTTAAAACTAAAGAAGATAGATAGGTTTTGATGATTTAACCTTTTTCATTCGCACGTTGTAAAAACCTTTCTCATAGATCATTTTTTTATAACATCGAAAAGAAAAATGTTATGATTTTTTATGTAACAAAATAGTTTTTCTGCTCTCCTGAAAAGTCGGGTTTTGGTTTATACGACCTTTCTACCCAAAGGTATCGATATGTTATAAGGATTTACGACGTTGAATTTAAACTATGCTTAGGTAACGCATTTAACACGTTAGGGCGAATGAACCATTTACAATGAACGATTATTTTTACGCCCTAATTTAATAAAAATTATGGTCATTACATCATAACAAAACGACTAAAAGAAAACATTCGGCTTTTACACTGAAAATTTACCTTTTTTAAAAATTTCTGGGTCGTATTAACCATTTTTGTGCGAATTTCTGCATTTCATATATACAGATCGATAGAGAAAAAAAATCTGAGAAAAATGGTATATATAACTCATCATCATCATCAGCCTTTAACAGTCCACTGCTGGACTAGGCCTCTCCTTTGAAAGGAGGAATTGGCCTACTATACCACGCTGGCCAAACGGGTTGGTTTAGGGTTTGTATCAAGTTTTCCTTCTCTTACAGTGCTGTTCTCTCCATAATATGCTCCCTCTGTCGGCTCTTACGACACCCATGGGATGATGTGGGTTGGTGACATTCCGTATTCTTAATCCGTCACCACACGGATAAATATATAACTTAATTTGGCCAAAATGGTTTATACGACCTTTCTACCCAAAGGTATCGATATGTTATTATATACAGTTCCCGATGAAATGAAAAGTGTAACCTGGTGTATTTTTAACCTATGCTATTCATTAATTTAAATTGTCTTTCGGGATATATACCACGTACCTTTGGAGTAACAGAGTAGTAGTGTTTAAATGCCTTTATTATGCTATTAATATTGAAATTTATTTAATTTAATTTATTTATTTTATATATTTTATATATTTTATTTATTTTATTTATTTTATTTATTTTACTTATTTTACTTATTTTATTTATTTATAGTTAATTAAAACGGTAATAAAACCAGTTACATTAATTAACATGGAAACATTGCTTACAAATGAATAGTTATGACAGAAAAATCACTTACTTTTAACATTATAACAAAGCAAAGATTTAGTGCACGGATGTTACTATAATAATATCTTAACCTATGTACATTCAGTTAAAATTGAACAGTAGACACCCTTGCATATCTTCCCTCGCAAAACTCTAGACACACTCGCATGGATTCTGTCCATCCATCAACAAACACATCCCATGCAGGACTGACAGTGAGGAGCGTGTTAAGCACCCTCAGGGTACGACATACAGGGGACTGTGCCCTAGCAACAGTATGACATACCGGCTGTGCGAACAACATATGTCGACTGTTCTGACGATGTCCGAGATAATTTCCGGGCACATATAGTCGACAGAATTGACTAAGTAGCTCAGGACAATCCATTTGTCCTCGATGGGTCTTACAAGCCACCACAAGCTGATCCAAACCTCTTCTTACCTCCAAGGAATTGAAACCCAAAATCCCAAGAAGGTAATTGGTAGGGTACATATAGGGATATTAATTGTATAACCTCTTAAAAAGGTATCTTAGGAAGGTATTTTGTATTTTTTCAAGCATGAATGTACGAATCTCAGTATAGGGGTTCTAGACACAGGCACTTGACTCTAATTTACTTCGCACCAGGGTGGTGTATAGGAGCTTAATAACCTGTGGGTTCGTGAAGTCCCGGGCGTTACGCAAAACGAATCCTAATCGTCTAGAAGACTCCTTAGCAAGATCGTCAATATGATCTCTGAATGTCAGACCACGGTCGAAGGTCACTCCCAAATCCTTTATGCTGGTGACACGAACTATTGCTTGACTATCTAATGTGTAGTTATAAAGGATTGGTCGTAACCCCCTATAGTAACTCATGACATTACACTTGTCATAATTGAACATCAGCTTGTTCTCTATGCTCCATTGGTAAACAGCGTCTATGTCATTTTGCAAGTGTTTGCAGTCTTCATCCGTCTTTATTTGCATTGTTAGTTTTAAGTCATCAGCATATAATAGACATTGTGCAAAATTTACTTTGTTAATGAGATCATTAACAAAGATCAGGAACAAAAGCGGACCCAGAACAGAACCCTGACTCACGCCTGAAGGAGTATTATATGGTTTTGACTCAAAGCAGCCGTGCCTAACAAACTGTTTGCGATCGCGTAGGTAGTCGACGAAAAAATTGAGGAATCCCGGAGTGAAACCAATAGCTCCCAACTTACTTAGGAGCACATCGTTATCGACCCTGTCAAATGCTTTGCAGAAATCAAAATAGAGAACATCAACTTGCTTTTTGGTGTCTAGGCTTATAGAAATATTGTCCACGTGGATTAGTAGGTTCGAGATGACGGAGCGACCAGACCGGAAACCGTGCTGAGCATCTGTCAGATACACATTGACCGCTTTGTAAATGATCGTATGGCGGACATGCTCAAAGATTTTAGCAATAGTCGGGAGGACAGCAATGGGCCTGTGTTTGTTTACGCAGGATTTGTCACCCGTTTTGGGGATCGGAGTGACTCAGGATAGTTTCCATTGCTTAGGATACACCGCAGACCGAAGAGACAAGTTAAAAATATGACATAGAGGTACTACCAGGATGTCTTTGCATCCCTTAAGGATGTAAGCTGGAATGTTGTTGGGGCCGATCTAAGTTTATCAATCCCCTTTCCTACATCATGAAGCGTCAACAAGGGAAGAGGTATATTAGATCCATCGCTACTACAGTTCGTGTTGCTCGCGTCTAATTTGGGTACGTTAGGTAAGAATACGCTAGCAAAATACTCAGCAAATGCTTCGGCCGCTTTGACACTCGAATACGACTTTCCATTGTATGTAACATTTTCAACGATGTAGCAATATGATTTATAGGCTGCTTATGTTCTAGTTCTTAGATCTGATCGTAAATCATTAAACTCTGCGTATGTGTTTTTGCATCGTGAAGGTTTCAATTTCGGATGGAGATTGTTTTTATGCTTAACATCGTCGATTATATCTCTAGTGTACCAAATTGGATACCGTCTATTGCCTGAAGTCTGTCAGTTTTGTTTTGGGATGGAAGAGTCAAATAGTTTGTAGATCATTTTATAGAAATTATCCGTGGCGAGGCATACATCGTTAATGCTAAGAACCTCATGCCATGGGACTAAACGTATTTGCTCATAGAGAAGTGTGTAATTTCCTTTAATAAAGTCCCAGTCACAACTACGGTCAATATTGCTGGGATCCAACTTTTCATTTACTTTATATATTGTAATAGGGACTGCTATATCCAAGGGGGGGTGATACAGATCAATTGGAACTAGCTCCAAGCCTTTAACATACTCGCAGATTGCCTCAGTACCCTCTCGACTCAACACAACATCCAACTTACTCCCACGCATATTCATCACTTCATTCACATCAATCAAATTACAGAAGCTTAAAAAATAACAATAATAGTTATTGATGTTGACGTATGCGCTTTTTAAATTGAGGTCACCCACTATCATTACAGTTCCATTTAAATTGAGTATACAGCTCTCAACTTTACAAAACTACGTTATGTAATCATCATCAGTTGCAGAAGGTTTAATGTACACGACACACATAGATACATTTTGGCCATAAATAGTACAAGGAGCCCACAAGTCCTCGCCATTGATTGTCTCGAGCTCACTTCGTCTTCTTATTGTGATACCGGGGCGCTCAGCCAGCAATACGCCGCCTCCTGCAGTCAGTCTATCCCTGCGTAGTGTGCTCAAACCCGCGCTTAATATCTCAGGATTATCTACCGAGTTGTCTAAATAAGTTTCTGTCACGATCACTAAATCGTGCTCAGAGAGTAACAGACTTGATTTCCAGGTTGACAGTTTTGTTTTCAGTCCACGTACATTCTGGTACAATAATCGCAAGTTGATTCGTTCGCTTTGATCAAGACGGGGCTTACTGGGTTTCATCACTTTTGGCACGAAAATTACGGCGCCATGGCTTCACACAAATATCCTCTGCCCAGTTCTTAGCCGACATTACTTGCTCGGCTAATCTCGACGGCACAGCAAGCTTAAATGATGCGTAATTACCTCGAGCTTTGAGAGCTTCTACGGTACAGACATCACTTCCACAGATAATATTAAGATGCTCACGTACCTGATTGACAGAAGTACCTTGCTTTACGTAGTAGAGATGAAGGTACATCCACCTTTCAGAGGCTTCCAATTTGGTCCAGGCGCAGCCGTCCCGCGCAGCATGGAGCTAAGAGAGGTTCGTTGGCGCCGGCGTCGAACTTCCATCCATCCCTCCCCTACTCGCCGTTTGTCACTGCTGTACTGAACACTGGAAAGGAGCTTCGTCGTTTGGCTGCTTGTGGTCGACAGGATGCGTCAGTTTCTTTGGCTTCTTGTAGTTGACAGGATGCCTCAGTTTGTTTGACTGCTTGTGGTCGGCAGGATGCGTCAGTTTGTTGTTTATGCGGTGCTGCTGTAGTTTTAAGGGATGAGTTAATCGTTACATCAGATTGTTCTATGATTTCTGTTCCTTACTACGACTTATGACTTTCAGTTGGCGTTGGAATAATAGTCGTTGGCGCTTTTACGCCTTCAAAAAACACGGAGGGTGTATTGCCACGAACCTGTACCGCGCAGTTTTCGGTGGTTTGGCCAGATAAACAGTTTTTTGTAGATGCCAACGACTCCAACCTCCTATAAACTGCAGCAATTCTATCACTTAAAACTTGAATTGTTTGTACAAGCTGACATGGCTACTACAGCAGCAGACACAATATGACAGTTATTTGCAGAAATCTGAAATTCAAAACACTAGTTATTCCAACAGTTATGTGTTTAAGTTGTTTCAGCTGCGTTATAAACAAATTCAGTAAATATTTAGAGATAGGACAGTAGAATTATTAGATATGGTTACGAATTACCCATGTTTGAGTCTGTGCCAATATTACAATGATAAACTTTGTAATTAATTTGATTCTTGATGACAACGTATAACTATTTAAAATCTTTGAATTACAATTCAGTAGGTATTTATTGTTTGTTGCGTGCGGGTGATTCATTGCGCGCATAACGTGCATAATTTTAAGTTCAATCGTCCGGAGAAATATCAGTGTTGCGTCAATAGGCGGTGACCGCCTCGGATTGTGTGCACTTGCTTCGCTTCGTCGTGAGCGAGCGCCGAGTGTTGGACCTCACACCCACTCGCCCCTCGTCTCCCGATAAGGCGGACGCCGCGATAATTTAGGTTACGCAACAATGAGTATAGGTACGTATGTATGCAGGTATGTGCATAGGTACACATCAGCTGACGGTGAGTCTGCCCTTGACTCGTTACCGGCACCACAGTTTGGCGCGCTTCTATATATTATGTAACTTATATCATTTATATATTTATTTATTTTATTAACTTTATGCAACTAAGTATGTCTATATATATTTTTTTTATTAATTAGATAATCTGTATATATAAATCACTACACAATACACATTCCCTGATACACGATCACACGGATTGCATGTTGTGATCGGCACGGCGCAACTATCGCCGTCGCACATCCGGGATGTCTAGAAGGGGCTGGAAGAATACCAGCGTCCGGTATGCACTAGCATCACTGGACATAGTGCTGATCCACCCACCTTTTTTGGCCAGCGATGGGACACATCCTCACCATATTATATTGTAATTGTATTTTTTTTGTTTATTCTCCTTTTTTTTCTTCTTTTATATAAATGTTCTAATACCTACTACTATTTTGTTGTATATGTACCTGCCTACTTATTTTCTATTGTGTGTCCTATGTGTTGTTACAAAATATTTTTTTTCTTTTCTTTTCTTTTCTTTTCTGACAATTGGCCAAGTGATCGTTCAATAGTTGACCAATAATTTTTGGGAGCCTATTATCAACCACTTTTTCCAGCTCTTCACGAATAATAGCAATGTAATGTGAATGTAAAATAGTAGGAAGTCGTAGCTTTTGTTATTTTTGGACCGAAGCCATTTTAATCCAAAAGGCACAAAATATGGTTAGGAGTTCAAGTAGGATAGATTTTTCAATTTATATATTAATAATTTTTAACAGGAATCCGATTTTTTTTATGAATATTGAAATGCCTACCTGTTTATTCATAAGTCAGAGTTCAGGGAAAAGTCACGAGGTCTTTTTATTATAAGGCGTTTGTGTGGTGGAGTCGTGCAAAGAATGCTAATGGCATGGCCTACAGCTGTGCGACCTCGATGGACACCGTAATGGTTATGGTAGCTAAGCAAACGCCTGTAGAAGAGAGTCATACACACCCACTCTACCTCCAACAAGAGGTAGAGTGGGTGGGTGGTGGTGAACCTTCAAAATATATAATAGACTGAAAAAAGGACTGATATCAGACAAATAAACAAACTGCTGCAATGAATTGCAAAATATGAAGCGATGTTTTATACATCGCTTCATACTTTTGAACATTTAAATTAAAAAACAGAATCTCTTATTTCAAGTTTTTAATAAAAGACAATATTCGAAATCAGTTACACTTGAACACTACGATTATTCTAACAAAAAAACAATAATAAATTAACAAGTAATTAAAATGGAAACAATTAATCGATTAAATTGATTAATGACGATGTTCGATTACAAAAATTAACACCTCACTCCATTATCATTAACAAACAAAAATATTGATTATAAAATAAAAATATTTTCAACTTTGTAATTAAGACATGAATGCGATGGATAAACAGCGTTCAATCATTATAGGCCTTTTGTTATTGTTACGATAGCTCATGCGTGGGTGGTGATAGATCGACCAACTTTGTCAGCTAGCAACAATTTTTACTGCGGTTTAAATACTATTCTAGAATCCTTATTTTATATTTAAATACTAGCTGTTACACTCAATTTTACTTGCATAACTTTAGGTATCTGACCAAAGGCGTCACTTACTGAACAAAGGAAAATGACCAAATTTGTATGGAAGATGGGCTAAGTTTGCTTCTCGATGATTTGACCAGTAAAATATAGTAAATATATTCCTAATAAAATTAGGAAAAAAATAATACGATGTTCGGTGGCAGTGCTTAGCTATCGGACATTAAAGATTTCAAATATTTTGAGGTTAAGTATTGTGATAGTTATTGTTTGAAATAGAAATATTGTTTGTGACAAGTTAAATCGATTATATCAATTTAGGTGCGTGTTACTTTGTCTATTAAAAATTTCTGACTATGGTCACACTATGAACTCATAGTAAATGTCGTTGTCGTTGAGTGAACTGTCAAAACTGTACTTATAACTAAAATATATATTTTAAAATAAAATAAGTTCTTATTTAAACTGATATTTATTGTATATGTTGAAAACAAATGTGAAAAAATCGACAGAGACGTTATAAAGTGAATTAATATTAATATACAACTAAAAACTACATCTTAAAATCTAAGTGATACATAAAACTACCTTAAAATAAAAAAAAGTGAACTGATTATTTACAATACAATACAAAAACTTAATTAAGTGTATTCTGTGCATAGATACTGGCTATAGCGGTGACTGTAAAACGTTATCAAGTGCTGTCGCGCCATCAGTTTCCCATAAAAACATCGATCGGTACAACGCCATCTAGCGGACTCGAGAGGCAACTGAATTTCATTAAAATTTTACATAAATTAAGAATCATGGCTAAGTGTGGTGCTTGTGGCAAGTTTGTGGCAAGTTTGTGGCAGCCAAAGGGGTTGCTGCTTGTAATGTTTGCAGCAATAAATATCATCTTGCTTGCGTGCAATTAAAAGAATCGCCGAAGTCAAGTAAGTGGCTATGTATTTCTTGTAGAACTAAGGCCGATACTTTAACCGCCACAGCAAAGAAGGTATGTGGCGATGGCAGCGAGAGTATAGCCTCTGATTCGGCTAGTACAATTGCTTCTTTTGAGGATGCGGCAGAACAAGAAGCTTATCAGCGGGATGACTTAGCCATGCACTCTCGAGTGGACTTGTTGCAAGAGATGAGGCTGATAAGAAACGAAATACGCAACATGAGGGAGGACTTGAAAAATGAGCTCACAGAGATTCGTAAAGAAGTGGGTGATCTCCGCCAGACTGTGTATACGTGCCAGGAACGAATAGATGCCCTGGAGGGCAGGGTGGAGGCTCTCGAAAAGCGGCATTCGGATGATACCTCTACTAATTTACAAAGTAAATTAGAACAGACGGTAATTCACCTTAAAACGGAGCTAAATGATCGTGAGCAGGAGTTGCTGTGCTCCGATGTAGAAATCTCCAATCTCCCGGAGGGTAACGGCGAAAATGTTACGCACACTATGGAACTGCTGGCCAGGAAGCTGGGCGTGACACTCGAACCTCGAGACATTGTCTTCGCCGAGCGGGTGGGACCTAAGCCTAGCGCGGAGTCAACTGGGTCAACCGGAACGAGTGCGAGCCAAGGGCGGGGCGGCGCGCGAGGGCGTCGGATCGTGGTGAGGCTAACGCGCCGGGAACTTCGTGACGAGCTGCTGCGGAGCGCGCGGGTGCGGCGCGGCGCCACTTCGGCGGAGCTCGGGCTCGCCGCACCCCCGCAGCGCTTCTACGTCAACGAGCGGCTCACCCGCACCAACCGGCAACTACTCTACCGCACTCGCCAGGCCACCGAGCAGCAGGAGGCTGGAGGTACACCTGGACGAGGCGAGGGAAAATATTAGCCAGGCAGGCCGATGGTAAGCGTACGCACAGCATACGCACCGAGCAAGATTTAGAACGTGTTTTTGGCAGTGATTCTTGTAAGGACAGAACCATTTAAACACCACTTTTTAACTGGTCACCATGCCTGTAATTGTATGCATAGTTCTTGGACTTATTATATTTGTCTTTATGGTGCACTTGTTCCATTAAGTAAGGTTAAGTATGTTTATATCCTATGCAATTACAAACTTTTGCCTTATCAGTTTAAATTATCATACCTGGTAATATACCTACCAAAACATTATAATGACCTCACCTACCTAAGAATTGTACTGTTTATATTGCTGCTCAACTATAATGTGTATTACATTAATTTGAAACATGACAAAATTGATAAATTTCATAGCCTCTCTAATTACATTTGCACATGTCTACTACATTCTAAACACAGTTGCTATTTACAGACCAAAATAACCAAATATTTGCATACCTTGATACATTTAATATGGCAAAATCGATAAAAAATATAATAACACTCACAAATGGTAAGGGATAACAAATTAAGTGTTGGACTATTAAATGCAGGGTCCCTAGGCTCGGGGCATGACGAATTTGTATTAGCTATGGAGAATGCTCAAGTAGATATCATGGCAATTAACGAGACCTGGCTTCGGGAAGGGGAGGAGGGCCGTGCGCCCAAAGTACCTCAATATAGATTACGACATGTACCTCGTCCGAAGAATGTGCGTGGTGGTAGGGGAGGTGGCGTTGGTTTTTATGTGCGAAAGGACTTACGTGTTCGCACCTTGCCACACCCGCCATCACTCGTGGAACAGATGTGGATGAGGTTGCAGGTGAATACACAGTGTGTAGTTATTGGCACAGCTTATAGGCCTCCCTGGCAAGATGTAGACACCTTTTTGGATGCTGTCACTGACTCCCTGAGCTCATGTGCTTTTGCTGATAGGGTTATTCTTCTTGGAGACTTTAATATAAACTACTTGGATATGAATGACAGGAAAACCAAAACTTTATGTGCCTTCCTTCAATGTACTAGCCTAAGGAATGTAATAGTGGAACCTACTCATTTCACAGATCACAGTGAAACACTCATTGACCTAATATGCACAGATGCCCAGGTGTGTGAAACATCAGTATTGCATATACCTGAACTGGGACAACATGCATTGATCACTGTTAAATTTAATATTAGGGCACAGAAGCCTATTCCTCATTGGATCACTTTCAGGCCACTGAAGGATATACTGATTGATATCTTCAATAAAGACCTAATAAAAATAGATTGGAATCACCTATTAGACTTTAGTGATGTCAATACAATGGTGGATAGATTTACTTCTTATACTCTAAGTTTGTTTGACCTACATGCCCCTCATAAAAAAGTCTTAATTAGGGAGAGAGGTCACCCATGGATAACTGACACTGTTAAAGACATGGTCAAGCTACGGGACAAGGCTCACCAGCGTTACAAGTCTTGCAAATTAGAGACTCATTTTAATACATACAAAGACCTTAAGAAAATTGTTATTGCAGCAATGCATAGTGAAAAAAGTGCTTATTTTAAAACAAATATAAATATGAACAGAAGAGACCCCAAGAGACTATGGAATAGTATTAAATCGGTTGTTAATTATAAAAATAAAAATAATTGCCAGTTACCTTACTATTGCAATGACCCGGAAGTTATCAATAAGCATTTTCTTGATGTCCCTGGTAACGGTGAAGTCACAATTTCAGATTTGACCTACTTTGAATTTAATCGTTATGGGTCAGGGTGCTTTGAGCTTCAACCAGCCAGTGAAATGGAAGTCCTTAAAATCATACAGGGGCTCCGATCAAATGCTCTTGGGATTGATGGTATATCACTTGACATGCTGGTTATGACACTTCCGCATACACTCTCAGCTATTACTGGTGTTGTCAATAGATCCATTGCTTCTTCAACTTTCCCTGACTTGTGGAAGACTGCAATAGTCAGACCCATTCCTAAAAAGTCTACTCCAAATAGTATTAATGATCTACGTCCGATCAGTCTCTTGCCATGAATTTCCAAGATACTGGAGAAGGTGGTCTGTTTACAGTTGAGACAATATGTTGAGAAATGTAATATTTTACCTGAAAGGCAATCTGGCTTTCGGGTGGGTCACAGTACAACCACAGCCTTGATTGATGTTGTGGATAACATCCTGGAGGACAGAGCTCAGGGCAAGGGGACACTGCTTGCATTATTAGACTGTTCCCGGGCATTTGATTCCATTAGTATTCCTCTTCTTCTTTCTAAGCTTGCATATTACGGATGTGATCACAAATCAATATGTTGGTTTGCTAGTTACTTGAGTAACCGATATCAGCTGGTGCAGGTGATGGGAAGTGATGGGAACAAGTCATCATCATCACTTGGTTCAGTTGTGCGCGGAGTCCCCCAGGGCTCAATTTTGGGCCCACTTTTGTTTATAATATACACAGCCGATGTGAGTAGAACTATAGCACACTCTAGGTTTCACCTGTATGCTGACGACATACAGTTGTATGTTTCCTGTAAGCCGGACAGCTGCTCTGAATCTGTGGGTGAAATGAATAAAGATTTAGACAATATATCTGATTGGGCAAACAGAAATTGTCTATTACTTAACCCCAACAAGTCTAAGTTTTTGTTCATTGGCACTAAGGAGATGGTAAGCAGGATGCAGGGGTGTGGGCTGGATGTCAGGATCAAGGGATATCAACTAGAGCAGGTACTGGAAGCTCGCAACCTAGGTGTTGTATTTGACCAATGCTTACACTTCGAGACCCACATTGCGGAGGCAGTACAAAATTGTTTTTATAGACTGAAGCTTATTTACCGGATTCGACCCTATATTAGTGAGGAAATGCGTATTCTTTTCACACAGTGTATGGCGCATGTCTACTAAGCAGAACAGAAAGGCTCATACAGCGGGTGCAAAATGCCTGTGCCCGATTCTGTTTTAACGTCCCACCTCACACACATATTACACCCTTTCTTAATAAAAACAGAATGTTGAGAATGTCATCACGTAGGAAACTCCACCTAGCCTCACTTCTTTTCGGTGTAGTATCTACAGGCAGGCCCACTTATCTTTATAAAAAGCTAACATGGTCCAGTGACCTAAACAAACACAAAACAAGAGGGTCTACTTACCTACTGGTTACACCTAGACACCGAACAGCTGCTTTTCGTGGTAGTTTTAAAATGACTGCAACTCATTGTTGAAATGACCTGCCACCACCCATTAGAGCCCTGAAATCGAGTTATAGTTTCAGTAAACAATACAAACAATATTTACTTGATCAACAACTACAGCTTTAAACTTACCAAAACTAAACAATACAATCTGTGTTAGTAGCAATGTATTGCCATTCGACCGGCCAGCGATGCGTACTTTATCTTCAAAGGTATTTGTTCGTGAGTGTTTAGATTTCCTGTATCCATGGCTTTTTAAATAATAAAATACCTAATTGTATTATGCACTTCCTAAAAATTATCATGTTCGAATACACAACAAACGCTCAAATCGTATCACAAACTAGCCGATTCATAATGTAATGGATCACAATAATGTTTTCCGCGTAAGGAATTGTCTCCGATTTCTGTTCCCTTATTTCCATCCACAGTTTCCAACTTTCCACAATGGTGAACTGACATTGGCTTGGCGTCTATTTAAAAAATTTAAACTCCGCGCGTACCAAGGATCACAGATTATAAATAGTCGTACAGACGTATGCGCATACACATTTGTCATAGACAGTTGGCCATGGTGGAGGCTTGTCGATTGTTGAGTATGTAATATTTATTTTGGTTATACCACCTGTACAGTTTTTAATAATGTATGTTATTTATATAATAATATTTATTATATTTATTTATATGTATTAATGGTCCCAACAGAATATCAGCGCCATCTTGTGTTACAAGATGGCATTATGCTGAGTTGGGAACCGATTCTATTTATGTTAGGTTAGTGTTTATGTTAATTTATGTATTCATCCTGCCTGTTACATTGTGTACCTACATATTGGAATAAATGAGTTTTCTTTTTCTTTTTTTTTTTAAACTGTCAATCCATTCGTTCATTGTCGTTTCCCGCGGTCAGCGAAAAAACCTCTCTCTGTTCGCTCTGGAAGATTCCGTTTTATGAGCGAGTTTTTGATCTTGTATTTGGTTGTAAAACTAAAAACCCTAGTAAATTGCCGCTAATTGATCAGCCGGCATCGGTTTACTTGTGATAAAAGATAAATTATAACATATTGAACATTGTAAAACTTGTGTGAATCCGGTATCGACGTCCACGTGCCGTCGTGTCTTGAAGACGTCGCGTTTGCAGCCTAATAGCTAAGTATTTAGATAATTCACCAGCTAATATTGGCCAATTTGTGTGTGTTTCTAACTTAGCTCCAAGCCTGACATCCAGTGAAGATTTGGTAAGTAAATTAATATTGTAATCTTGTACTTCGCTGTGCAGTCACAGTAATAGTGTTTAGATCTTTTGCCTTATCGTGGTCAGGTGGATGTATTACAAACTTCCACTGCGCACTCTGAACAATTTCCTGCCTGCCTACGGCAAATCTAAACAGTTATATGATTTAATCATATTGATAGTATTAAATTAGTTAATTATCGTCTTTGCTTCGAAGAGTACTTATGTTAGGCCGTCGGTCCCAGTTGTCATGAAGATCTTTCACAATCGCACGTCGTTACGGGGAGTCAGTACCCTCCAATAAACCGATACTTACTGATTTAAACCATACATTAGCCCTAACCCTTCGGGTTATGGCGGTCAGACTATGGAAAAGCTAATATTCTATCATATCTGGTTAGACTAGTAAGCAAACCCAGGGCTCCTAGGCGTTGAAGTCTTGGATGCAACCGACATAAAGCTAGGACGATGATGATACGATTTAATCATATTACCGGTATTTATTAGAATCCTCTATGTATATTAGCTATATATAGAAAATAGTGGTAAAAAGTAGTGGAGCTACGAAACAAACGCTTGTTAATTATATTAGTTTGCGGTTTTTTCAGTCTGATATACTTTTTACTGAGAATTCTCAATACCATATGGTAAAACTAATGAGAATTTCAGTGCGGCTAGTTTGGCAAAAGATAAGCTCATTCCATTGGACCTAATTACAAAGTTAGCATTAAAACTACACTGTTTTATGCTTAATAGGTAAATGAAACACAGTTTTTATGTTATTCTTCATTTTATTTGTTATTTTAAATCTTCTTCAAATAAATCACCTCTAAGTGAAGCAGGAGCTTGTATATCGTATACCATAACGTGGTGCAGGTATGACCTCAGAAGTTACAACAGCTTCAATTAATGTGTAGCATTCTAAACATAAGACTCCTGTAGGAGCCAGTTAGCACACCTACACTTGTAGTAAGGGTTAAGTTGAGTTATAGTTGTTGGAGCACAGAAAGAAGCACAAGTTGTTTTAAAGTTAAGTATATATTAGAGTTCAATGTTACACAGTTAAAAGTTGATAATGTTTCTTTCTCTTGGTACGTACAGTTGCACAGTTAAAGGTGTACTCGAAGTAAAATGCTAATTACGTTGTTTTATATAAAGCGTAAAAATAGGTATGCGGGGCCGTTCGAGGATTGCCGCGTCAACAAATACATATGTACGGTAATGAAACCGTACATCTTGGCAACCCCAGAAGAAACCCTAATTTAAGCCCGACCAAGAGAAGATATATTATTACAAAGCAAAGAATGGTTAATCTAAATTGAACGCGATGTTGTCCGCTGTAAGGAATCCTGGACGGGAACGATCTTCTTCTTGGTTCGGCTGCTGTCCTGTAGATGTAGTCCTTTCCTTACAGCTTCTGCGAGGTATAGACTGCAGTTCTATCTCCTCAAGCTGATTGTGGTGTACTGGGTTCTTCCTATTCTGTTTACAGCAACAAGGTCTTCTATATTTTATTATTAATTTGAATGTTTTAATTTGAATGTTTTATTTTAATGCTTTATTTTAATTTTTATGTTTTATTTTAATTTAATGTTGTACTTATTTTAATTTCAATGTTCTATTTTAATTGTGATATTTTATTTTCATTTTAATGTTTTGATTAATTCATTCACATTAATGTTATTAATTTTAAATATATTTATTTCATAACAATTTGGCGTCATTGAAGTATCACAATTGAAGAATCTCGCTTTTCGAAGAAAATTTTCCTCAGTAACTTGTGCATGTGGTGTTTACCTATAATTAATTGTTACACTAGGAAATTTTGCCTATTGTTTCTAATAAGTTAATGTATCAGTGTAATCAATTGTTGGTTAACCAAATAAATAAATAAATAAATAAATATCTCTTCAGAAACAGCAAGACAGTGACAACAATAAGTACAGCCACAATAGTATAGGAGATGACGTATTGATGAACATCGTGAGCAGTAAGAGTTGACGGCAAGCGGTCTTCTCGTTCTTTCAAGTTTGCCAACTGTTCATCAATCTTGTTCATGCTTGGAACTTCTGAAAGAGTCAATTGTCTCATATTATGATGACTCATGTTCACAATATTGTTGACCATAGAATTGAGTGATAGCAGGTCCATTTTAAAGTCCATCTTCATGTTGCTCTTGTATTGATTATGCGAGTAGATAGTCAATTCCAGTGATTTCAGTAGACATCCTTGTGTCAAGGCGACAATTCCAGTAGTCATAGAGTGTGATGTGACGTCATTTTCACATACGATACGAGACGTACAGGTGCCGCAACAAATCGCTAGCCAGGTATTCGTTGTATGTAACGGAATCCATTCATCGTTACATGACGCTCTTGTTACGTCACAAGGCGAGGTCGTTCGATGTCTTAATAATTTTGCTTCGCACGGCGCTTTGTTGTTATGCAGGTTATAAATAGACAAGTTCTTATTGCAAATCAGATGACCCGGCGACAGATAAATACACAGCTTCATGTCATCTTCCCTCAGGGATTCATAAGTGTTCTTCCTGAAGTTAACGGCGATGTACTGCGAGGCTAGTTTTGCTATGACTGTTCCAGTGCTTGTTTGTATGGGTAACGAATAAGCTCTGTACAAAGTGAAATCTTCGTCAGATGTCAAAGGAATATGTATCTCGAACAGAAAATAGTTGGATGTAATCCGTGCCTTCACGTACAGCAGTTTGTAAATGTCCTTGACATCTTCCCTTATATTTCGAACAGGCAACGATGAGGTGCTTGGGAGTCTACCCGAGATTTCAGTCAGCTGTTTGACCAGGTTAACGGGCGTAATCAGATGGACATCTATGTGTCCTTTGTAGACGTCCGTTAGTGTCTCAAACAACATTTCTTGAAGTTTGTTGAGGTTGTTAATAATCAAGTATACACCAAGGGACATCGAGCTGAAGTAGCTAGTGGCCATCACAATTTCCATTTCTGACTCGACTTTGGCCAACTGGGTGTCCGTTTGCTTCATGAACTCGTTCAGTTGATCAAACTGTCGCCTGAGATTCTGTTCATTCCGTTTCAAGACACTGTTTTCGAGCTCCACAATTGAGGTTTGGTTCTTCAATAATGCCAGTAGATAATTTTCATTGGTTTGGATAGTTTGTGTGTCTTCTTGGTATTTGTCTGCGAACCGCTGATCCAAAATGCCGAATAGGCTTTTTGCGACGAATCCAACGCCATCAATCAGTCCCCGTTTCTTCCGTTCACTCAAGTGCTTATGAGGGCTAAGTAGCATGGTATTGTAGTGATTCAACATTTCCATTTCGTGATTCAGCTGCTCTAATGTTGTGTTGCAAAATTTTGGATCTGTTTTTTGGCATAAATTGTTCAATCCACTAAGGTAAGTTTCCAGGCGTCGAACTCCGTCCCAGTAATTAGACAAATTATAGTACATTAGTAGCGTCCATTCATCGTGAATTACTTGAATGCTTCCGATTGTGTCATAATATATCGGCCGATCAGGTTCTATGTTTGTAATACGAACACTTGATGTTAACGCTTCGCTATATGATCCAGGTATAAATATGAATAAAGTTAATAATGTTGTTAGGAATGTAAACAAACATTTCTTGCCGCCTTTCCTTTGTTTGAATGGTACATGTTCTGTTTTTGTTTGATTCTGGATGCTGTCTTCGATGGGGAGGGGTGCAAGCTTCACAACAGGATGTTTGATGATGCCAGACTGGGTTTTCAAGGTAGTCACACGGACATGTCCATCCGAACCCGGGTGAAGTTCAAGTACGCGTCCCATTGCCCATTTTCCTGGCGGCAAGTTATTGTCCTTAATCAACACAATATCGCCTTCCTGGAGATTTCTTTTCGGCTTGTTCCATTTACACCTGGTTTGTAGTTGGGTAAGATATTCGTTCGACCAAGTCTTCCAGAATTGTTGCATCATATGCTCCGTCAGCTGCCAGCGTTGACGCAAATCGACGTTACGAACATCATTGTAGCTAGAGATTGGTAGTGATATCGTAGGACTGCCGGTTAGAAAGTGACCTGGCGTTAAGTAGTTCTGGAATTCTTCAGGATCTTCGGTAAGGGCGCAAAGAGGTCTGAAGTTCATACATGCCTCTATCTTTGCTAACAGCGTAGCGAACTCTTCGTATGTTAGTTTTTGGGCACCCAGCACGTGATGAAGATGGTATTTCAATGACTTTACGGCCGCTTCCCACAGTCCACCTGCTAATGGCCATGCAGGTGCGTTGAAATGCCATTCGACTTCCAGTTTTCCGATCTCTGTGAAGAATTCTGACGATAGTTGTTGTTCAAAGTGTTCGAATTCCTTGCGTAGAATTTTTGAAGCTCCGATAAAGTTTGTCCCACAATCTGAATATACATGTTTAGGCGTGCCTCGCCTGGCACACATTCGCTGAAAGGCGGCGATAAACATCTCAGTGCTCAAATCTGACACCAATTCAATGTGTACAGCCTTGGTGGCCATACATACAAAAATAGCGATATATCTCTTCGTTGTCTTCACTCCTCGTTCTTTGTTTAATTTCACCTCCACGTGGCCGGTGAAGTCGACACCCGTATGGGTAAAGGGTCGAGAAGGAGTTGCTCTCGGTTGAGGTAAATCTGACATAAGTTGATGGTTATCGTTGGGTCTGTAACGATGGCATCGGACGCAACGCCGAAGTTGTGTCTTCACTGCTCTGTTACCGCCGACAATCCAGTAACGTTGACGGATGTGAGCCAAGGTCAACCGAGCACCACCATGAAGAGTTGTTAAGTGTGCTTGGTCAATTAGGAGCTGTGTCAGGCGCCCGTTTCGAGGAAGAATAATGGGATGTCTCATCTCTAACGGCAAATTGGAGTTGCTCAATCGTCCACCAACGCGTATCATCCCTTTCTTGTCCAAAAAGGGGTTCAGTTTGTATAAAGAGCTCTTGTTAGATAACGTTTTGTTGGCCAAAAGTTGTTTATATTCGTCTTCATATTCTATTCGCTGCACATAAATTATTATTTGTTCAGTCGCCTTTGTTATTTCATTCGCAGTTAGGTAGTCAGTTTCAGGTTGCATCCTGGAGCGTGCCGCTTCGATAAAGCGCAACACGAGAGCCGTTACTCGGATTACTTGCGTCAATGAACTGTGTTTATTTAAAAGGCTATTAATAAAATGTTCATTATTTTTCGATGTGGGCGATGTTTTTGCTATCTTCACGCTATCGACATTTGTCGTAAACAGACAAGTCATGTTTTCCATATGGTCTTGATTTTCGTTCTTTCGCAGGAACTCAGGACCTTTCCACCATAGCTCGTAGCTTGCAAGCTTGGACGGCAACATTCCTCTGGACGCACAATCTGCGGGGTTTTGTTCAGACGGCACGTAGCGCCAACTGTCGGCCGAGATAATTCGTTTTATCTTGCGAACTCGATTGGCAACGTATTTATCCCATCTTGATGCGTCTCCCTGTAGCCACGCTATAACCACTTGAGAGTCACACCACGCCTGCACTGATAGATCGTATCCGCCTAAAGCTTCTTTAGTTTTTTCCATAAGTTTCGATAGCAGTAAGGCACCGTTCAGTTCCAGTCGCGGCAGCGTAATTTTTTGAGCTAACGGGGCAACCCTAGTTTTTGCCACAAATAAAGTTACGGTTGTTGCATTTTTATCTTGAACTCGGCTGTATATTACGCATGAATATGCTCGCTCGCTGGCATCACAAAATCCAATAAGTTCGATTGATCGTTTTGACCCAATCCATCGGTTTAGTTTTATTTTCTTAATGTATGGAATTTCCGCCTTTAGTTTGAGCCAATCGTTTAGAATTTCAGATGGTAGATCCGCATCCCATGCTATTTTGCTGGTCCATACCGTTTGAAACAATAGCTTAGCGCGAACAGTTATGGGGGCAAGCCAGCCTAAAGGATCGTATAGTTTAGAAATCTCTGATAGCAGGCTCCTCTTCGTTGTACGGCGTGTAGATTTTCCTTCCAGACACCAGTTAAAGATGAATGTATCTTCGTTAGGGTTCCAGCCGAGTCCCAAGGTTTTTGTCGATTCATCAGGCTTGAACTCAAATTGTCTGTTGTTTGAGATTTGATCGTCAGTGAGATGCTCGAGGAGGGCAGGATGGTTGGCTGACCATTTTCTCAAGTTCATGCCGCCTCCTGAGGTCAAATTGAGAAGCGCAGTTTGCAATTCTCGAGTTTCGCTGACCGTGTGGTGCCCACTGATGACGTCATCGACATAACACTCGTTCATTAGCACGTTAGCGGCCGCAGGATTCTTGTAACCGTCATCGAGCGCTAACTGCTTCAAAGTTCTTTTCTCAAGCCATGGGGAGCTTTTTAGACCGAAAGTAACGGTACAAAGCTCGAATTCTTGCAAATCTTCAGTCGGCGAATCGCGCCATATTATTTTCTGGAGTGGTCGTTGGTTTTCAGCTATTCCAATGCACCGGTACATTTTTTCGATGTCAGCAGTGAAGGCGTATCAGTACGACCTCCACTTCAGTATGAGCGCTTGAATATCTTGTTGCAAGTTGGGGCCTTTTTCTAGTAAGCTATTCAAGCTGTAACCAGAGGTGGTTTTCTGCGAGGCGTTAAATACCACCCTTAGCTTCGTCGTAGTTGAGTGCTCTCGTAACACGCCGTGATGTGGCAGATAACATTCGACACCGGAAGTTGACATCGGAGAAGATGGTTTCATGTGTTCTAGTTCTCTGTATTCCTTGATGAATTCTCGGTACATGAGTGCGAGCTTCTTGTTTTTCTCTAGCCGTTTTTCCAACTGAAGAAATTGAGAAATGGCTATTGATTTTGATTTACCGAGCTTGTTTGGAAAATCTGCAGTGAAAGGCATGCTGACGATATATTTGTTGTACGCGTCTCTTTGTACGGTTTTCTGGTAATACTCTTCACATTCATCATTACGGCTGATATCCTGGCTTGGCAAAGAAATGTGTTCAGTCTCCCAAAACTTAGTTAGCTGATCTAGGTCGACAAAGGTTACATGACAATTGAAAGTTTTCAATTTGCCACATAATATCCAGCACAAACGTGTCTGTTGTGCGATTGGGCAGTTCGGCTGACCTCTCAATACTTCATCTTGTAATATTTCCGAGTATATATCCGCACCGAGCAACATGTCAACAGGGCGAGAGATGTTGTAATCAGGATCTGCGAGTTTGACGTTGTCCAAGTGAGATCAAGATATTTTTTCGAAAGTACGGTTAGGCAGCTTGCTTGTTAGCTTTCGCATTATCAAGGCTTGCGTTTCGAAGGTGTAGTCTGAGTTAATTGAGCTACATGTAAGTTGCAAGCTTCCTTTGCAGTCGCCATATACCGCTCCAATACCCGATACAGCAGCGTACAGTTTTTTTCTAGGCAGTCGTAACAGTTGTGCAGCATTCTCCGTGATCAAATTAACTTGCGAGCCTTGATCTAAAAGCGCTCGCAAAGTTACAAAAGTTCCATCATTCGACTTCACTTTCAGTAGGGCTGTAGTCAGCAGGACCTCCGTCTCATTGGTATATGTATACCAATTGTATGGTTCACCATATGTATGGTTGGTACTGAGGTGCTGCGTTGATGAGGAAGCTAGTAGATTCGATGTTTTTACGTTTGTTTTCTTAGAATCGTGTAATAATGTATGGTGTTTCAAACTGCATTCTTTGCACACCTTTGTAGAAGTGCATTCTTTGTTGCCATGGCTAAATAAGCAGTTTTTACATAAACGTAATTTGGCGACTAACGCGTTTCGCTGCGTTGCGTTCATGTCCACGAACTTTGCACATTGCATTAACACGTGACCTCCGTTGCAATGAGGGTATTGTCCGTATCCAGTGTGATATGTTTTCGAATAGTTTTTCTTGTAATCGTTGTTATATTTATTCATTGAAAAATGGTTTTTGTTGCCTGATTTTGAAGTTGTTTGTTTCTGGGAGCTGAAGCTATCTTTCTTGGGGTTCTTCATGGATTCATATGCCATAAATTTAGTTTCAAGGAAGTAGATAAACTCTTGCAAGTTCAGTAATTCCCTGTGGTCTTTAAGCTCCTTGATGTACTCAGCAAAGGTAGTGCTATCCAACTTCGGTGACATAACATGTACAATCATCGGACCCCAGGTTGATGTATCTAGTCCAATGTTTGACAACCCGTTCAAGCACTCAGTAATTACGTCATGCATTCTTTTTAGGTTGAATGCATCCGGTTGTTGGATGACGGGTAAGTTGAGCATGGTATTCATGTAAGACGTGAATTGCAGACGGCGATTGTCGTAACGTTGAATAAGGATTTCCCAACAAGCGTTATAGTTTTCAGCGCAAATGGTTAAGTGCTGCACCAGCCGCTCAACTTCACCTCTCAACTTCGTCTTAAGATGCTGCATCTTTTGTGCCTTGTTTATGGTAGGGTTGTTGTGAATAGTTTCTTGGAAAAGATCCTTGAAGGATATCCACTGAGTGTAACTGCCCGAGAATTCGGGTATTTCAATTCTCGGGGCAGATTTTTGATAGTGCGTCGTAGACCAAATCTTACTATTGAGTTGTCTTCTCATTTCGTCATATTTATGTTCAATGTCAAGGAACATAGCGTAGTAGCTTTCGTTGTTACCCTTCAAGGGAAGCCTCTAATTCCCAATGCAGTCTGTCGACAGTGTCCCATTTTGATTTCAGCACCGAAAGATGGTCTTCAAGTTCCCATTTCTCGTTCATATGCGCAACATCTATCTTCGACATAGCACGATCGATAGCCTTAAAATTACATTCCTGGCGCACTATCATACGCTTGATATAATCGTCAGCATTTTCGCTCAAATCAGATAAATCAAATTTTACTTCACTCAATTGTTGTTGTTGAAAGTGCAGTTGCAAGGATAAGATATCCTTTTTCGTGGACTCGTACATCGTTTTTGTAACGCCGAAAATGTCGTCACTAAAGTACTTGATGTTTTTGTCTTCGAATTCTTGCACAAGAATGTCATGTCTTGCTGCAAAGTCACTCCATTGGTTCTCCAAAGACTCCAGACGTTTCTTCAAGTACTCAAGGTTCTTACGGGACATGCTATCCTTTTTATAGTTTGTACACAGGCTTTTGATGCTTTCAAAGCAAGTTGATTGCAGTTGAACCTTCTCCATATCTACCTAGTTGAAAACTCTTCTAGTAGTTGAGGAATCTTCTAGTAGTTGAGGAATCTTCTAGTAGTTGTATTAGTTTGAGTGGTTGTTGTTGTTACGGTCGCTGGTAAACTTAGTGTACCTGTAATCTCGTGTGGTATGCGCGCCTTCTCAATTCAACTGGGGCGACCCTCTTCTGGGAGACCAGCTGAACTGATTCGCTGACACAACGAAAAAACCGAACACACTAAGTCACACAAATTGCCGAAGGACCATGAATGTAGGAGCCAGTTAGCACACCTACACTTGTAGTAAGGGTTAAGTTGAGTTATAGTTGTTGGAGCACAGAAAGAAGCACAAGTTGTTTTAAAGTTAATATTGGGTACACAGACATATTGGGTAGCTGAGCTAATCGAAATAATATAACTACGGGGTAGGGAAAACGTAAACCATATTTTTTTAATGTCATTGGAATAATGCTATTCTAATAGCATAAGAATATTATATCCGCTACAAAAAGTTGAAAATCATAAGATCCTATTTTCAAAATATTTTTTCCCGTCTTGTAGCAAACTGCCTCGATGGTCTCGCGGCATAAATGTGTACGTGGGATTGAGAGGGAGGTTCGATCCACGGGTCGGGCAAAGTGTTATTGGGTTTTTCCGTTAGGAAATTCTCAGTAGCAGCGCGGAGTCTGATAATGTGCCCGGTACGGCAATAGGCTCGGCCCCTATTACGTGGGACTAAAATAAATCTGGCGAAAAGTAGGTTTAGCAATACACCTCTGCCTACCTCTTCGGAGATATAGGCGTGCGACTATGTATGTATGTATGTTGTAGCAAAATAAACTCAACAAAATTAAGTCCTGTATAAAAAACAAAAAGTGTAGGTGGAAACAAACAGCTTTATTTCTACTAATGATATATCATATTATTCATTTGAATTGAATTCGATAAATTGGCTAATACCCAGCAAAGTTATATCAAATCTTTCTAATGGCAATATGAAACGCTTTCTTTAAAAACATAAGTTCTCGCAATGATAAGGAATATAATTTTTATTAGGAAATAATATTCATTCGTATAAGTGTATGGCAATTTTGGTGTCGAAGTTTTCAGACCATCCAAAGGCCTCCGACTTGGCGATAACGATGCTAGTGCTGAGACCGACAGGCTTACGTGCCCTCCTAAGCTCGGTAGCACTCTTTAAATGCCACACGCGGTCACTAATCCAAGTGACGACCAATGCAAGCTGGTCTTGTCAATCTCCCCCGACCTAGTATGAGCGGTAAGCCAGGTTACGCTTTAGCCGCTAGCTGTAATATCACAAACGTGGTAGATGTCTACATGGTCATCGGCCCATCTGGCCGAAATACGTCCAAAGTTACGTTTGCCAAGATGTGGCCGCCATTTGAAAACCTGCTTACTCTCGGTACTGCGACAGATGTGGCCAGCCCACTGCCACTTTAGTTTGCTACATCTCCGAACCACGTCAGTTACTTTGATCTTCTGCCGGATAATCTCGTTCCGGAATTTATCCTTCATATATTTCTATACTTATCTGAATCTACCCTGTAATAAATATTACTTAATAATCGAATATTCTCACCTCTCCATGTTTTTGTACTTGTAATACATAGTTGAAATTATTTAGACTTACCAAGAAATTCTAGTAATTTACGAATATCGAGAGCGCTTCATGATAACAATAATTAAAAAGTAAAGTTCAACGAAACACTAAAATATAAATTAAGAATTAATGTGAAACTCAAATTAAATTAATAAAAGTTATAATTATTATAAGAGCTAAACTTTCGTGAGTTTAGCACTTAATATTTATAATCGGATCTGTTGAATTTGAACTGAAATAAATTACTTTGATAATAATTTCTTAGACCTTTCTAAAAATTTTTGCTACTAACAAAACATTGGACATTTTCAGGGGTATAAAAGAAAAAAAAACGGAACCCGTATAGAATCGCTTTGTTGCCCGTCTGTCTGTCTGTCTCTCGCTTGCTGACATGACATGCGCCTATATGTGCCTATATTTGTTGAAATTAGTCATTCACCGTGTAAATACATGTGAATAGATTTTAATTTCATAACATAATATAAAAATTGACAATTTTTTTTTAAGGCAGACATAGCCTATTGGAGATACCAACAGACTGCCATGCAGAGGGTATTGGGTTCGAATCCACGGCGCGCACCAATGACTTTTTGGAGTTATGTGCGTATTGAATTGTTAATTATCACTTGCCCCGTGCCTCGGAGTGCATGTTAAGCCGTCGTTAGCACGCTAAAAAGAATATATTATATTGAAGTGTTAATTATCGCTTATCGCTATCGACAGCTTAACGTAATCTGTTAAGCTGTCGGTCGCGGAAGATCTTGGACAGTCGTTATAGGGCGTCAGTACCTTCTAAATAAACGGACACTAGTCTAAACCATGGCATATCGCTATCCCTTCTGGTTGCGGAAGTCAGACAGGCGGTCGCTCCGTGGAAAAGCTAATATTCAGCCAAATCCGGTTAGAATAGTAAGCGTACCCCGGGTTGAAACTGGGATAACGCTAGGAGGATGACTTATAAAAAGTAATAATATTATTAGTATCATAAAAAGGTGAGCCACGTGCTATTTTATTGTACTAGAACGAGGCTGCGCCTATGAGTCGTTTATCAGGGCAATAACCCATATGCTAATTTAATGGATAAGCTGTATACTCATCATTGTCTTGCCCTGGCCCCAATTATTTTGGGGTCGGTGCAGTATGTTCTTCGCTTCCATACTTCTCTGTCACCAGTTATCCGATTGTTTTCCCCTTTCTCTTTCACATCCATCCTCTCACAGTCCATTCATGTTTTCCTTGGCCATCCTCTCCCTTTTACACATGCAAATTTATCACTAATGGATAAGCTGTATACTACAACGTTTTATTAATATCCTTTGAGTATATTTGCGTAAAAGAGTAACATCCATTCATCCATCCCCACAAAATTTTACTTTTTTAATCTTTTTTACTTTTTAGACTTTTTTGATAGTAATAACATAAATAGTTTTTTACTTAATCACTTTTCATGAATAAAAATAACAAATAACGTCCTACAAAGCTATTCTGTGTCATTTTGAGTGTCGTTTCTGTTCATAAAACACAGCCAGATTTCAAAAGCAATACGGCTAAATCTAAGACGACACAACAATTTTATTACTTAGTCGGTTGTCGTATTTTAGTCTTAGGCCGGTGGCTATAAGCCAGGTGGTGGCGAGATAATATTGGAAAAAAGGCAATAAGATTTTGAAATTCCAAATGTGTCCCGATACCGACTGTCGATATTGGTGTTGTGTGCTTGTGTAAACTAGTATCTCAATGAAAATAATTCACGTGAAGTTATGCATTGTGTATGACCTTTTTATTTTTAAAAGGAACAGAAGCGATCAATAAAAAAATATCCGTGCTGCCCAAATTCAGCTCTGTAGTTTCATTACGTTCTGGCGCTCGAGTCGCAAAATACTAGGGGCATGGCCTTTCTTACTTCTTTGTCTCTTAACCTCTTGAAATACTCCCATAACGCCAAAAGAACACACCATCTTAGTTTCTGAATTGTTTCCGAAGCACGAGATTATGGCAATGTTCAACTACAACCGTTTCTTGAGAGGGTTTATTGTGCTCTATATCAGGGAGTAGGCGTTTTCTAGATGTTTCAGGGTTTTAAAATGATTTTTTAGAGTGAAAGATACTGTACATAATATTATGTTTGTGATAAAACCTAGCGAATGCGAATAAAAATTATGGCGAATAAAATTGTTTATGTAAAAGATACTATCTTTCAGATGACTTGAAAATTAGAAAGACTTTTGTATGAATTTATCTGAGAAATAATTCAACCGGCACTTATAGAAATTAATTTAGCGGGTCTTAATCGCGTTAACTTAACTTATTTAAGGTATAAATACCTATTTGTTACCGACGTTTCGCTCGTCTTGCACCGAGCTTGGTCGCGGAGAGACTGATGAGAGCTCAGCGACGTCTTGTGGAAGTGCGGTTTCGGCACCTACCCTCACTTGGTCTCTATTTAAGTTCGCAATGTCGGTACTCCGACACACTACACTAATGACGTCTACACACTGGTGAGATTTATCACTGTGGCGGTGTTTACACTTGCTGACAACCGGCACTTGTCGGAAAGTGGTAAAAATGGTCCTTTGTCTAATTTGCATTTTTTATTTTATTTTTGTTGTTCAATTTCTTTTTCTCTTGACGATTGCTTCTTAATTTCCAAATATGTAGTGTTTGAATTCTGGATAGTATATTCGCTTCTCTTTTCTGTTACGTTTCGATTTGTTTGTAAGAAGTATTTTCATACTAATAAAGGTTGCATAATGTTCTTGCAAAAGTGGGTTGCAAATACAGGTAAATATATAACTCTGGCTTTCGTAAAGTGGTCTTGAGCTCTCTGCCAATATTATTTTCATAAAGGATCTAGTTTACCTCCGGAACGTTTGTAACGTTGGGAAGACGCTTTTATCCTTCAAAAGTTTTGACACTAAGTCATTTTAAACTTGGGTCCAAAATAGTACTTGTCCGAAGGTCATGTTGAAGACTTGTTGTTCACTCAAATTGTTTTTATCCTATTTTCAGAGACATTTTATATGTATAATATAAGAAAAATAAATAGGGGCTTACCTAGGTTAGAGATTTTTTTATTTGCACATGATTTTATCGCCAGATTTAGAGCCTCCTTCTCTAGATCAGAACCCGTTGACTATAGGATTTCATTCTACTATTTCTTTTTTTGGATTCAATATTGAATAATTATATTTTTATTGCTGTAAAGTGGGTGCAATGCTTTATTATAAAGTGGAGTAGGCTTCGGGAGAAAAAGTTGGTATAAATCTCCATACGTACTCTTTTAAAAATATTTAAGGCTTTTCCCTTACGCTGCTATATCGTACTTGTCGCATAGAACACAGGCTCAAGTAATTTTAAATATATTCTGCATGTAAAGTAAATGCTATAGTCATTGAAATCGGAAACTGCATTTGGTGATTGGCTCGAAATGCGTACTGAACGAACATTATCATTATCATGCGCAGAAAAATGGACGACTATTTCGGAAACGACATTGCTCTCTGACTCTAAAAGCGCATAAAGTCTATCATGCTAGCCATTATGAACATCTACACCAGTTGAATTTTCTAAAATTATGATTACTAAAATCGTACCATCATATGCCAGTGCTCAAGTGAGCCCACGATCCTCTAGAGTAGTTTGACTAATTCACTACAATTCTGCTTGGAGTAAGAATATATTAAAAGTAAAGAAAACCAATTTTAAACAAGCAATAATGTGCGCTAAACGTATAGGATAAAAGTACTCGAGTATCGTATAACGTAAAGTAATCAAAAGAGCTCAAATTCGATGGAGTCGGGTTGTTTTATGTTCGATAGCTTAGCGGAGCAACTCACTAATGCGCTTACTCAATGGTGAAGTGTGAAATGGGAAAATGGTGAGGAAACCTGTAGATTTGAGAGTTCTTCACAATGTTCTCGAAATACTTATGAAGGCTGCCGGTCCGCACTAGGCCAGAGTTGTGAACTATTTTCCTTAGCTAACCTTTTTCATAAATGAAGAAGAGGTACGTGTCTAGCAGTGGGACATATTACAAACAAGGCAGCTGATGATTAATATAAATAATATATTTATTTTTGTATATAGTTTACCGACAACAACGCCATGACGAGCGCTTTGAACCTGGTGCCTATGGCTGAAGACCACGAGAAGTTCCTGGTATGCAGAGCAGACAACCCCAGGGTGCCTAATGCCGTCATAGAAGATAGATGGCTTCTCAATATACACTGTGAGTATTTTTGTATTATGACTGATTTTGCAGCTGAATAATTGAATGTAATTTGATAGTTTATAGTTTTCTGGCAGACTGAAAAGATAAAGCCTGAGATCGGGATCTATAGAAGAGTATTGGGGAGGCCTTTGCCTATCTATGAGACCGTAACGGTAAAAAAATATACATATACCTATTCTTTCTCTGGCCCGCGGTGCTCGGTTATATGCAAAAGGTCACCCATGTCCTTTTCTGATGTATGTACTATATTTACAGTAAAGATTCTCAAAATCCGTTCAGTGGTACCTGCATGAAATATTAACAAATATGTATACATCAAACCTCCCAGTCTCATAAACTTTATTTTTTTCTAGTTTCGACAGTATAAATCAAAGTGACTAGAAGCAGTTTGTTACATTTCTGCGAATCAGAGCGTAGAAATACAAAATTTCATAGATGTCACTGGCAGTAAAATAAAAAAGAAATACGAACTATCTGCAGAATTCTATGGTATGGACAGATCTGCATACTTTTACTGCTACACCTTTTACTTTTTGGCGTTAGAAAGCAACATCGAAAGTCAGTTTCTTTTCCGATTCGGATACAAAGTATGCTTATGTTGGTTAAGCCGAAATTTACGCCCTGTACATAATACTAATACAATACATAATATATATCTTTCTTTAGCGTTCTTAAAGTTTTTAAGTACCTTACCTTGGGTAAATTTCTCTCAATTTTGTTTACAGTTCAAAGTTTTCAAAATCTAAAGTAATTTGAAAAAAGTAAAGTAATTTGTAATTTTAAATATGTGTAGATGCCTAAGCTATTAACAACTGAAATTTAGCATACGTTGGTATAAAAATCCACAAATAAATTAAAAGTAAATTATTTACAACTTTTAATTAAGATTAGTTAATTTAAAAAAGGTGAGAACATCTATGGCATTCAAGACCATCTTCTAAGAAAGTAATTTAAACATAGCATCCCTCTATCTCGTTACAGGACTTTGCCAAGGTGCATTTTGTTTATTTACGAATCTCAACATCTATCATACCATCCACAGAACGATGGGGTTTCAGAACACCAGGTACGAACCCCGTAACCTTAGTGTCGGCCTCTTTCCATCAATTATGTTTAAATCCCTTGTAATAGATGGACATCGTTTTGTTTGTGTACGGTTCCAACTAAAGATTTGCTTCATTATTTATTTATACTTACAAAATTGTGGAATTGTTAATTAAAAATATCGTCGTGTCTGTAATGAAATCTTGGAAGATAAATTTGGGCTTCTTCGCTATTTTCTATTGAGCTGATATTTTGCATGCATGTGTATATCACATAATATCGCGTGTTAATACAATACTATGATGTGATCAAGCTGATCTGATAATGTAGATGAAAGATGGCCATTGGGACACGATGCAATAAAAAATACAACCCCATCGAGTTTGTTTCGTATTGACGAGTACCTACTTTTAATATGTTTAGCGCATTTAAACTTTTCATTATTTACTTCCAAACATATTATCTTCAATACATTTAGAATAAACTCTAGTAATATGAGAAGAAATCTTAATTCATGGTCAAAAATAATTTCACTTTGTCTTGCACATAATTTGTCACAACACGGTCTAATTAAAAGGTAACAAGATATAAATTACTTATACCAAACCGCTACAATGGTAACCAAAAGCCGAATGATGTTCTCTTAAATTATAATTATTAATTAAATACACAAAACAAAGTGATTCTCGTAATTAGTAACATGTTGAAAACTGTTTAACCTCGATATCAAAACTAGGTTTTTAGGTCAAAACAAATTTTAATTACGATCATGTATATTATGTCACTAGAATAACCCACTAAATAGCAGAAATATGCTCATATTATAATTGAACTGTCAATAGAATTCTATTTCTCGTGACCGACTCAAATATAATTGAACTAGTTTTCATCCGCTGCTTCGTGCGCAGGTGAAAGGTAATATTGTACGTATGAAAGAAACAATTTAATAAAAGTATAGCTAAACGCCTTAAAACATGCCGATTCCTTGTTCACGCCTCTTTTGCATGTTATGTCCGATTCAAAAGAAAATTATTTGCATCCTTACTTTTGAAATACAAGGGAACACACAAACAAGCGTTTATATAATTAAATAGAGATTAAATTTAATCACGTAGGTAGATTAGCTTTGTTAATTAGGCCTGTTTGCTAAGCCGGAGGATGTAGGTCCGACTGCCACCTAGTATAATTATATTTATGTAAACGAAGGTGTGTCCGGTGCCAAGTTATAATATAAATACACCAGCTGACCCCGCCCACGATGCGATAGCTTTTAAAATTGGGAAAAAGAGGTGTAGATTCAGAGTTATATATTTTTTATGTCAAATCATAAGTCTCTGGAGAGGGCTATCCTTATCGCATAGAGGTATAAAAAGTACCTTCCACCTGTTACAAAAAAAAAAACAATCATAAAAGTAGGTCAAGCCATTTTAGAGATTTTTATTTATTACATTAGGCTGTATAAAAATGAAAGGATATTCATTTTCTAAATTTGGCATACCAAAGCCACTTGACCTATAAGTTTAGCATGTAGGAAGAAAAGGTCAGCTCAGAAATGGTTTCTGAAAATTCATCTCGAAAGGGTTAAATTGGGGATAGAAAATAAAAATAGTTCTGGCATTTTATCTATAACTTGCTTGTACTGAATATCATAGATTTTATTATCAGTATTTTGGTTGCTTTCGGTTTTGAATAGTTGGAATTGCTATCAGAAAGTATCTAGCTATGTGTCCTCTTAATCACTGGAATTTAGAATTTTCTAGATTTTTCATAGAGACCAGAGTTCGATAATTTGAGAAAATGATGGTACGACAGTGCTTTTCTGTTCTTTTGTTCGACTTGGCCTGAGCCAAATGTCATTTCGAGCTCTCAAATAATTATATTATACTAATATTATCTATCGTATTTTAAAGTTTCATTGGTTTGACTATGTCCACTATTATTGTTCCCAGATGTTCCAATAGTAAGTCTGAAGCTGGGGTCCAATCTGAACCCCGGCTATATCAAGGAAGGAGATGATGTGTACTTCGAATGCAGTGTCAAAGCCAACCCGAAGTCCAGGAAGCTAACGTGGTACAAAGGGGTAAGTTAACAGTTTTTACTCATTCGGTCAGAAATTATCTTGTTACTTACCTGGTGATTTAGGTAGAGGCACAATTTATGAGTGCTGACCACAAATGAGCCAACCTGAAATATGCAATGCGTTTAGCTTGTATTAGAGATGTACTAGGAATGTATATGCTCACGACTGCCCATCAGTGTTATTCAAATAATTGAAGATTTCATTCGATGTCATTTGAAGACACTAAAAGCTGCGTGCGTTTTCCTGCGTTTCTTCTTATCTAACACAAGCTTAATGCCACGAGCTCCACATATTGTCATTTAATCATATGCATGTAATTCCAAAAGACACACCAGCTTGTGCCTGGCATTCAGGAAGAAAAGAAAAGTAGCTGTATATACATTTCACTCTGTATTCAACGATAATGTTCTGATGCGAGTGTATTTCGCAGAAAGAAAATAACAGGCGTCACCAAAGTTATATTTTTTACCAATATGACAAGAAATTCTACAATTGCTGTCATAACATTGTATAAGATAATTGTATTGAATCTTTGTTACTCTGTGATATTATTATTAGCAATTTTAGATTTTAACATTACTCATCATCTACCTAGCGTTATCCCAGTTGCGACCCGGGGCCCGCTTACTAGTCTTAACGGCCCTTAATTGCATGATTTAATATTTTCTTGTAGAAAAAATCATATGCATGTAAATATAGGCCTAGGATGTGTAAAAAATAATTTAAAAAATCTGTGACATTTTAAGTATTTATTTTTTTTAAATCCTGTATGGTGGAAATTTACATCATTATGCAATTAGTAACATTGAGCTTAGTACAAAATGTATATAAATAGTGTGAATTTGGTGGGTCGTCATCATCAGAGTCATCAGCTTCTAGTCCGTCTTCTGACAGCCAACCATCTTCCAGTTGTGATAGATAGTGTTCTATATATCTCTCTTGTAACTTATTCTAAAAAAAACAAAAAAATCATATGTACTGAAAAATGTCATAAAACAAAAATTTCTCCATACTTCAGGTGTGACCATACTGCATAATGATGTAAATTTACATCATACGGTTCACAGGTTAAAAAAGCACACAAATAAGGGGGCGGTGTTGATACTTTTTCTTCTGACTATTACTAGAAATATTGATTTAGGGATTGAGGGTTTAGCTCTTACACAGAGCGACGATACGTCTGACCTCTGCAACCCAAATAAATAGAGATATGCCATGGTTTAGACTACTGTCAGTTTATTCAGAGGTACTGACTTCCTATAACGACTGTCAAAGATCTTCATGACAGCCGGAACCAACCACTTAACGTGCTCCCCTGACAAACGATACTTCAAAAATCAATATGCACATAAAATTCGGTGTCACTCCGAAAGTCAGTATTGCGCGCCGTGGATTCGTACCTGATACCCTCTGCATGGTTTTAAATTTTAACATTGCTTACTCAAAATTAATATGCATATTCCCAGTTTTCCAACTTTAAAAGAGATATTTTGAATTTTAAGCGATGTACAAAAGCCAACTATAAACATGATACCGTCTTTACATTCAGTCCAGACTGTATCGCCATTTTGAAGTTTGTTAGCTACAACTTATATTCGGCTTCTTGCAGTTTTTAGGTCAGATGCTTATACTTGTATTTGTACAACATTTTAGCTTAAAGCTTGTGCAAGGAACCTCCTTGAGATGAATCCTAAGTACACATTTCAAACTATTTCAACTGAGGAAGTAAGGAAGTTTTAAATTTCAAATTCTGTTTCTAGTTATTAACTTAAATTAAATATCTATCTACTGTCTAATTCTATAATGAGTTAATGTTTTACTTTTTAAGTATTTCTGTTGGCCAAAATCAAGTACCTATGGTCAATCGTGGTGAAAAAATTATATTCTGCCATGAGCTATTGAAGAAATAGCATATAGGGTGCAGCCGTTGCACTACAGTGCCGTTAGACCACCTTACCATTAGCGGGAGAGACAAAACTACGACTCGGTGGCGTAGTACGCATGTAAACAACTGCCACGCCGAAGATCATGGGTTCGAATCCCGCTCAAGTCAGACATTTGTGTGCGTGTATAATACGTATGTATTTACAAAAATGTTTATATGTATGTTTATCCATTGTCTAGTAACCCTAGTAAAAGCTCTGCTTAGTTTGAAACTAGATAGTATTGTGTGTATAGTTATGATATAATATTACTTTAACTATTACAATAAGAAAACGAATCTCGGGGTCCAAAGCAAAACGACGCTAGGAAATTCATGATGAATGAGAAAGTTCTAGCTAAGCAAACGCTTCTACTCCATGTTACGTAATAACTTAAAAGTGTCACCGGAGTATTTTAGTTTTTGGGGACTTCAACAACCATTTATTCGTAGAATTCAATTCAAATTTTTTTCCAGGTAAAAGAAATCCAACACAACGCAAGTGCCGGAGTAATCTTGAGCGACCAGAGCTTGGTACTGCAGAGTGTGACGAGATCCGCGGCAGGGGATTATTGCTGCCTCGCATACAACAACGAAGGTAGTGCCACGAGCAATCCAGTGTCGCTACAAGTCAATTGTAAGTTTGTTTTCCTGGTTGATTTCAATCAAGTGTGATAAATCTGATCTGACAAATGGGTTTGATCGTCTGTTTCAGATAAAATTGCGAAACGGTAAAGTAAACACCAAACTTTAAATTGATTTATAGAAAACATAGAAAATCTGTGAGTTTATTCCATGATCAATAGAGTACGATGTTGTTTAACATAATCTATGTCAGAACAGAATAGTTTATTCTCACAGAGTATAGATTCTATTCATAATCATCTAATGATTAAGCCTGCCAAACTCTACTGCGGGAAATAGGCCTCTCCAATGGCACGCCACTGAGCCCATATATAGATACTATAATCAATATCTAGTGCTTTCAGTATTGAGCCATAAGAACTAACATCAAAATGGTTTACGCCGAGTACAATACAAACGGATTGACAAGATTATAGAATTATCGTCTGCTAGACTCTAGCAGAAGACCTCATAAAGCATCTCAATTAGTAATATAGCGTTTTATTCTTCGAATGAATCTTGATAATAAGTGAGACCATTGGAGACCTAAGTCTTCTTTCCTACTATCTCACTCTGCCCAAAATGAATGAGAAGTCAAATCAAGTCTACTGGCAATAAAGGACGACGGTTCTAATAAAGAATGGATATCTCTAATTAGTATGTTGATAAAATAAACTAGACATTTTTTTTAATTCCTTAATAAATTTTGCCCATGCTAAATTTGATATTAAATACTTTTCATCCATAAAAGCGACGAGTGAAGGTCATTGTACAGTCTCACAATAAGTATTACAAACATGACCGGCTGTATAAAAGTCTCTCAGCAATATTGGTATATATAAAAGACCCTTTATAGAATATTTTATAATACAAGGCATTTATAGGCTCTGGAAAGTGCTTTCACCATGAACGTCGTCAATAATGTCCCATAATTATGTGTAAAATTACTTTTCCTATAAAGCACACACACCTTTTATATGGATCTGACGCAATAACTTGCCCACTCTGATGGAAATCGTTTGAGTCATATTGAGAAGCAACGATCAGTTTCAGTTTTTTTTATGTTTTGGATAGTAAAAGATATCACCACCTCCTTTGAGATAAAATCAAATAAATAGCGAGTGCGCCTTAGAATAACTTAAGTCCCAAGTCCTTAAAATACCACGACTAATAAAGAAAGATCAGTATAGCATTTCTCGAAGAAAATAATTTGAGATTGTCTAATGGCGCTGATATACTTGAGCATTCACCTGTATGCTCATACACAATTCTCGCGAATGTTACAAAACAAATGAGTGTGTTTTAGCGAGTATTCTCACGAACATTTGGGCAAGGCCTAGAATATGGATAATACATAAAATTCGCGCTACAATGGCGGTTGAACCCAATATATTTACTTCACTTTGACTTATGATTTTAAACTAGGGAAGAATATTCGTAGTTTGTCACTAATTTTAACTTGACTAGTGATGGGCTTGCTCAGAATAAATATCGATCAAATATCGATAATGTTTACAAAAGATCCTTAGATTTGGTTCACTTGGAATTAATTTCAACAGAATGTTGATAAACTCTCGATATCGACAAATAAATTTGAACGTAGGAACAGACACTTGTATGATTTATAAAAACTGGTCAAATTAAAATCTGCATTTTATTATTTAGAAACGTCACTTGTTTATGTATCTTTCGCTAGATATAATTTATAAGTGAAACTGAAGTAAATGTTGGTAGTAATGTGGGTAATACTGCTGTTATAGTGCGATTTCTATATTTTTTCTATATTGTACGGATATTTGAATTAGTCGTTTGGTACGGATATTTGGCCTAGTCCAGCAGTGGACTGTTAAAGGCTGATGATGATGATGATTTGAATGTACGGACGGACTATTTGAATTTAGAGTGTTCGCTAAAATGATTGTGAAAATGTCCGGTAGGAAACGACGAATGCTAGCTGTTCTGTTACAAGTGAATGCTCAGGTGTATCACCGCCATAAGGCGCTCTTGTGGCAATTGGAGGCACTATTCCATTTTTATACATTTTCATATCTTACACATTACCAAAGAGGTAGGCAGAGGTGTAATATTACACCCACAATTCGCCATATTAGGGTCCCACGTAATAGGGGCTGAGCATATCGCCGTTACCGGGCACTTTGCTAGATTTTGTGCTGCTGCTAAAAATCGGAAAATTTAGTAAAGCTCTTGCCGAGCCCGGGACCCGATCAGAAGACACATGTACCACTGGACAGTGACTGGACGCAGGCAGTGATTCCAATATATGACAGCAAAATCAATTTCTAAACGTACTTTCTGTATTGGCGTACATATTCATAAGTAGCTGGTGTAAAGATAAGTGAGAGGTTTATTCACAATGGTTATTTTTTACAACACCTTCTTCAGCCACATGAAATGGCCTATCATCATAAATCTGTCTTTACACGACATCAAGAAATAAATGTGCACCCAAAATGTCTGTTTTGACATAAGACTATCATAATACTTGTGTGACACTGACAAAAAAATTATATGCAGGACACATGTGAAACTGCTGCATACATAAATTGACCGTCTTAAAAGTTAAATTGAAGTGAACGTATAGATTTTTTTTAGTGTGGTTTACCATAATGTGTTCTTCAGGAAGAACACTTATAAACAAATACATATATATTATAACAAATACATTTATATTATTATAAACACATTTATAAATTTTCCCGTTTATAAACGGGAAAGTTTATAAGCATGAATGTATGTATGGAAGGATGTTTGTTGCTATTTTACATAAAAACTATTGCATAGATTTCGGTGAAACTTTGCAGTAATATAGACTATGCGACACAAAAGCACATACGCTACCTTCTTTTGAGATTGACACCCTCGCAGACCCAAAATCTTGTGTTACATACATTTCGGTTATAATAATATTTCGTTAACCAGTGTTAGTTGCACGGTTACTTGAACATAAAAATAAAATGCATTGAGACCCGATACGTAAATATTAGCATGTGTTAAATAGTGAAACTTTAAAACTATTTTTCGGAGTAATTGCAAATCTTTGTACCTAAAATATAGCAGAAATATATATATATATATATATATATATATATATATATATAAATGAATTGCTGTTCGTTAGTCTCGCTAAAACTCAAGAACCGCTGAACGGATTTATTTTATTTTGGTTTTGAAATATTCGTGGAGGTCTAGGGAAGGTATAAAAGTTGAAAAAAAATCGAATAATTGCCTTGAAAACCCTCAAAACAGCCCTTTTCTATTACCTATACAAACGTTTTCTAAATAAAATGGAGAGTCAATTTGTAATTTATTACCGCTGCATAAAGTTCAAATTCGCGTGCACGTTTATATACTTCTTTGTTTGATGGCAGTTTTGACAGGTTTCCGGACCTGAAGTCTCAGTGCTGCCGCCCAGCGGGCTTCATGTCAGAAGAAACCCATTGATAATCCCTACTTAATATTATAAATTCGAAATTATGTATGTATGTTCCGTTTTCACGCTAAAACGGCTGAACCAACTTTGTTGACTTTTAAAATAGAGATACATATATTGGACCATGGAGACGGACATAGGCTACCATAAGTTGTAATAATTAAACTGGGAGGGATTGTAGGAAGGGTAGAAGTTTGTACGGCACAAAGGAGATGAACAAAAATCATATGGCCCTGTGCCCCAGCAAGTACAGAGATGGAATATATATCATTTTAAAGAACAAGTCTTCTAGTTCTGCAACAAGAAAGGCGCATTAAGCTAAGCAGCAGTGGTCAAAAGTTATTAAGGTTGGAAATAAATGATTAATGACACATTTTTTGACAATATTTCACAATGTATTGATATAATGTAATTAGTTATATAATCTATTTTAGTTTCATGCATTTTATTGTCCTAAGTTTCTATTATTTATTTTTGGTCTTCGCTTGAGGGACTCTCATCATATAAAATATGAGTATAATACTCTCGTCTAGAAGTAAACTATAACCGAAAAGGCGCGTACGTCGAAAGATAAGACCTCCGTAGTATTACTTTACTCTATGGATAAGACGATAAGTCAACATGTCAACTATTTTGACATTAGCTTGGTGATACCAGAGCTGGATTAAAATAACCCTGTTAGTCAGTGGATTTTAAACTCATTTTTAATTTATTATTAAAAGGTTTGTTGTTATAGAAAATAATATTATTATAATGATTGAATCATTCTTAAGATTACGCGTATTTTAACTCTTACAATAGCCTTGTATCCTAAAATGTAATTGGCGATTGATTCGTTCCTTTATTAGATGTTAAACTGAAATACCTGATTTTTTCTTCAAATTTCGATCAGCAAAATTACTTATTACGGCTTTTTAAAAACCTTTTTGAATTAGTCACGAAAACGCTGTAAACCATCATGACGGTTGAGTGATATCACAAAGTACAAAACAAAACAAACCGTGAATGAAGTCTGGACTGATGTACTCACTTTTATTTTGTTATTTTCGATTTGACAGGTAGGAAGTTTGACGTTTTAGTTGTATTTACTATTAAACGTCAACAACATGAATGGCGGACTGTTTGACGTAATGCTCTCTGATTGGTGTTCACTGTCACAAGAATAAATACATTAATTTTAGTTTTAGGCTCCTAAATATAACATTAATCTTACCTTTTTTTAATAAATAATAAACTTTATTGACATCTTAAAATCATAATGAATCTATAGATACTACAATCAAACCTATTTATTCTTAGTGGACAGAAGCCTATTCTGTTGCTATATTTATTCCCTACATTGATCTTTTATCATTGTTACGTGGCAACATTATCGGTAGATTCAAACAAAGTCAAATAAAAGGAAATCGCTTCAAATTCTTTTAAATTATTTTCTTTTCAGCGACTGCAATTGAATGTAAAAAGTACTTTAAAATTCCTTGTATGTTTTATATAACTTATCTACAACCGCTTGTTTCTGGTCAACGTGCGCGTGGGGCACATTTTGTCCAAGTTCTTTACCTCTTGGAAGTAAGAACGCATGCGTTGATAATTGAGTGCTGCGCATGTGCTATCGCATATCTGTCAGTACTGTCACGTCATACATAATGTCACATTGTGCACGTTGATTAAATTGATCGCATACCTATCTATACTAATATAATAAAGCGAAAGAGTTTGTTTGTTTGTTTGAACGCGCTAATCGCAGGAACTACGGGTCGGATCTGAAAAATTCTTTTTGTATACTATGGCTATAGTTAGGAGTTATGCCGGAAGGCTATAGGCTATATAACATAACGCTTCGACCATTTGGGGCCGCGCAAAAGGCTAAAAAGGCTAAAAGATAATGTCGGCTAATCTCAGGAACTAGCAGTCGGATTTTAAAAATTGTTATTGCCTATGATAGCCCAATTATTCCGAAAGGCTATAGGCTATATAAAATTACGCTACAACTTTTAGGGGCCAGACAAAAATAATAAAATGGTCAAACGAGAAGCGGGAGGGTTGGGTCAAAGGAAAAAAAAGGCTAACCGAATAGGATACAATCTATATGGGTATCGTTTTCGAGATTTTCGGGACCCTGATTAATAATATGAAATTTATTTAGTGATCCAAGATGGCGGACGGGAAATCAAAGATGGCGGATGAGAAAATTTTAAAAATCAATATGGGTATCGCCTTCGATGTTGTAAGGGGTGGGGAATCGAAATACAACATCTATTTCGTGATCAAAGATGGCGGATGGGAAATCAAAGATGGCGGATGGGAAAATAAAAAAAACCAGTATTGGTATCGTCTGCGATGTTAAAAGGGATAGGGAATCCAAATACAACATCTGTTTCGTGATTCGAGATGGTGGATGGGAAATCAAAGATGGCAGATGAGATTTTTTTTTAAATCAATATGTGTATCGTCTCTGATGATTTAAGGGATGGAGAATCCAAATACAACATCTAATTCGTGATCAAAGATGGCGGATAGAAAATCAAAGATGGCGGACGGGATTTTTTTAAAGTCGATATGGGTATCGTCTCCGATATTTTAAGGAATGGGGAATTCAAAAATACCATCTATTTCGTGATCAAAGATGGCGGATGGGAATTTAAAAAAAAAATCAATATGGCTATCGTCTCCGATGTGTAAAGGGATGGGGAATCCAAATACAACATCTATTTCGTGATTCAAGATGGCGGATGGGAAATCTAGATGGCGGATGGGGAAAATTAAAAAATCAATATGGGTATCGTCTCTGATGATTAAAGGGGTGGTGAATCCAAATACAACATCTATTTCGTGATCAAAGATGGCGGATAGGAAATCAAAGATGGCGGACGGGATTTTTTTTTAAAGTCGATATGGGTATCGTCTCCGATATTTTAAGGAATGGAGAATTCAATATTATATAAAAATCTATGTTTGTTTGTTCATCATTTATAGACTCTGAAATGGTAAGAGATTAAGCGCAAAGTCAATGGTAAGTTTAAATAAAAAGTTTAAAAAGGTGATACAGAGTTCGCTGGGTCAGCTAGTTAATTATAAAATTGTGCATTTCAGTTGCAAGCTTCGTCGAATCGACTGCTAGAGTTTCAAGCAAGGGTCCGGCAAACCGACATTTGCGGTTTTGATCCCTGTTTGGAACATAAAATGAGGTTCTGTTTCTAGTAACTGTCGTTGTAAGGCATGTTTCTGGCAAGACTTTGGAATCTTATAACTAGCTGACCCGGCAAACGTTGTTTTGCAAAATTTTTTTTTTTTTTTAATAGATGTTGGCCGATTCTCATGGATACCGGATAAGCACAAAAAATTTCATCAAAATCGGTCAAGCCGTTTCGGAGGAGTATGGGAACGAAAACTGTGACACGAGAATTTTATATATTAGATGTAAAGCTGAAGAGTTTGTATGTTTGGTTGAATGCGCTAATTTCAGGAACTACTGGACCGATTTCAAAAATTCTTTCAGTGTTAGATAGCCCATTTATCGAGAAAGGCTATAGGCTATATAACATCACAATACGAGCCACGGGAGCGCAGCAGTAGCCTTAAATAACGCGGGTGTAACCGCGGGCTCATCTAGTTGTTTATAATGTTAGTATTTATGAAGAGAAGAAAGACGAACAATGACCAACGCTTTGGTTTTTTAATTATTGTCACGAATTATGGTGTGACGACTGATCAAATTAATGTATAGTTATTGCTTATAACGTGGGGATTATTAATACAAACTGTCACCACCCCATTTCATTCCGTGGGTGTCATGAAAGGTGGCTAAGGGAAATACCACCAGACAATAGCACCTTTTGGAAAATATAGGTATAGGTAGTAGAGCCTAGCTGATTTCAGCATGAATGGGCCGGCTCGACCGGGGAAGTACTACCCTCTTACAGAAAATCGACGTAAAGTAACAATACTTAAACCGTTGCGTTTCGTTCGGCAAGTGAGAGTGCCGGAGGCCCTATCCTCTATTCCTTCTCCGTCATCCCACTCCTCATCCTATCCCCTTTCCCAAACCTAAGGGGCGGCAACGCACTTGTGACTCCTGTGGTGTTGCTTGTGTCCATGGGCGGCGGTAATTGCTTACAATCAGGCGATCCGTCTGCTCGTTTGCCGCCTATTAACATAAAAAAAGTCTGACCAGCGTGATATATAGCAGGTCAAATTCTCCTATTCAATGTAAATGCTATTGCGACGCAAACGAGTAGAGATCTCAAGTCAGCAGAGCGACTCAGGTACAAACCCACGCGCCTTCTGACGCACCGCTGGCTTCAAAGAGTAAGGTGCATTTTAATTATGCCAATACCATCGTGAAAATCTACCTGTCTGAGATTTTTCTTTAATGTTCCTGGAAATCACCTGAAATCTATACCCCAAAACTTAGATGTTCTTGTAAATCATCTGAAATCTGCAACCCTACCCTTAGATTTTCGTGGAAGTCATGTGAAGTCTAAAAATCCTGCACTGAGCCTGCGTGGTGGAGTATTGCCTTACCCTTTTCATAGTCAGAAGAGGCCCGTAATTTGCAGTGGCACAGTTTGTTAACAAGGCTCATAATATTTTTATAAGACTGACGCTAAAGACAACAAATAATTTTCCACTCTTGTAATTCTTAAAGGAAGTTATACTTATTGAAACTTTATGATAGCAAACCTTAGTTTTAGGACGCTGGTATCAATTCTGTTCGTTTTTATTTCTCGTAATTTTCCTCCACAAGCGTAACAGTAACAGAAACCGTGAATTAGAACAGTTATGTTTTGTAATAAAGTTTCCTTTAATTAGCATTTCTGAGAAAACGGGAGCCTTTTTGGCAATTGAAACAAAAAATAAGAAAAATAATTTAACTGCCTGAATTGCGTTGTGGTTTAAGTGGTCGCCTCGCCGTTCAGCCCTGCACCGAGTGTTGTTGGTTCGATCCTCTAGCGAGATTACACTTTGTATATACTACAATTTGTTGTGTCGAGTCTGACTGTATTTTGTATCCATTGACTAAATTATTGTTAAATCCCACGTGACAAGATCTGTTCTTAGTGCGTGAGATGTATTTAAAAAAAGATTTAATTAAATTGGGTGACACTTATTAACGTTAGACGACAAGATTTGTTATGATTTGATTTCTACATTAACTGCTATGTTTTTAATGCATGAAAACCGTGCGAATAAAAACCTGGTCAACATTTTTTGGATAACTAAATGTCGATTGTCTGTATCATATTAGCCCTATTTATAAACTGTTCCAGTGCTCTTCACGAGAATCTTCTCATTAGAACACAGTGCACAAGGCTGGCTAAATGCGGGTTAGCAAACTTCACACGTCTTTTGAGCTCTTTATGATGAAATCTGAGACATGCAGATTTCCTCATGTTGTTTCCCATCGTCGTTTAGCAAGCGATCATTAACAATTTTTTTACAAGTAGGTAAATATTTTACAATGTGAAACAGTTGCAACTCCTACAAAAATTTGTTTGTCAATTATTGCGATTAAAAAAGTGACCATGAGTTATTGCCCGTTCTTTCACGAAGTTTTACCAATTGCATTAAAAACGTGGCGGTAATTGTATGTAGAATGACTCTGTAATTAACTTCGAATAGACGTAGTTTTAAATCAGAAACTCGGCGTAGTACTCTGTTAGTCTTTATTTTTTTGTAATAAATGATTAATTATTTTTTTTACCTATTAGAACTTACTTTACTTATGTCACACTTGAGCAATTTATGTAATTAATAAATGGTTGGTGACCCAGAATGCCAAGACGGAAGTCGTGCGTCTGACTCACATCCGGGACAGAGATTTATTTGATGAAGGTGATTAATCGTTCTCTGTCTGAATTATTTGTTTTTAATGTGAATATACATATTTACACGTATTTTATCAGGGTCCCAAGCACGAAATAATCTCGAGAAATTATTCGTAAGGTAAATGTCAAAATTTGTATGACAATTGTACAGCGCCCCTATCGTGAGTAAATTGCAACTAATATTGGCAGCACGAACAACTTTCGACGACTATCCTGCGGTAAATGTATCATGCAAATGTATCGAGCAAAGAAATATAACCTTATTCGTAGTCCAACCTCTCTGGTATCGAGCTTTCTAACAAATAAGCAAAAAACGCCAGCACGAAATCTGATTTGACATAAGCAAAGTTAATGTCAACCTAATGTCATTTTGTCGAAACAATTTTCACCTAGAATTTGTTGGTGAGAAAAGATTCGAAACATATTTATACGTTTTAAGCCTTTTTATGATGAATATTTATGTATTTTCATATTTGATGTGTTCCTTTTGAATGTAGGCTTATGATTATTGTCACAGTATAGAAATAAACACGCAAATTTCGCCACTTTAAATATGTAGCAAATAACACCATATTTTGGTTGCGAGCATATAAAAATATAAGTGAAAATTATCTATATACTAAAAACAAAGTACCAATTGACATCGACATCATATCAATTTTCTAATATGAACATAGGATGTTCTTTAGAGACTCTTTTAACACTCCTGCGTACTCTGCTCTACAATGAAGTAGGTACTCTACAAGTATAAAATAACTTATCCTGACTGACATAATTATAATCACACTGTTGAAGATAGAAACATACAATTTGGACCGCGGATTCATTTTATAACACTTAGGAAGGATTTTCATATTGTATCTTCGAGGGGGTAAAATTGGGTTTGTAAGAGTGTTTTAAAACCCGCTTATTTTGAAGTAGGTACCATAATATGCGGGCACAGCGAGTATAATAATAAAATTTAGGTGACGGACGAGTATCTGCCGTAAATAATTTGTGAGTCTTATATCAGCGTCTTACCTAGCCCTCTCGGATATGACTGAATATCAATAAAAACGTACGCTTTAGTCAGAATACATGTAATAAGTTAGATGTATATTAATCTTATTGTTCTAGTAATAAATGAAAAACACTAATACAACAATAAAATTGGCTTTGAATGTCAGGTACACAACACTGGTTCACTGTATTAGCTTCTGTATTAAACTTTATGCTTCTTAGCTATACAAATAACCGAAATCTTCTTTAGAAATCATACATTTAAGGTGTTCCAACAACAATGAAACTTGTAAACTTATATTATATTATTATAAACTTCTCGTTGAACACGTTATATTATAGTATTCACGCAGATTTAACCAAATAAAATAATGTATCACGAAAACCTGCCATAATAGTATTTAATTCTTTATATAACAATGTGCCAATGATTTAATTACTCGTATTTTGATTTACTAGATTTTTATATAAAATATTTTTTATGTTTTCTACAAAAGAGTTTTTACAATATAAATTTTATTAATATTAACTATGTCACCTAGTTTGGAACGTACTATTCATTCAATAAGGCGGTCATTTAGCTCACATGGCCACATCTCTATGTACGTTACTAATGTAAAGTCATCGAGTAAACGATAGATGTCAAAATTGGTTGGTGCTGGCTGCTATAGTTCTGTCATCGAGGACTCGACACATTTACTTATGAAATTCTTAAATATTTCGTGCTTGAGCCTCAGTTTTCCTGTTGCCATAGTACAGGATCTGCCTAGTTCAGAATCGATTCTGTTTTTTTTCGAACTTCCTAATATTTATTTCTTTGCATATAATATTAAAAACCAAAACTTGCTATGTTCCTAAATGTTGAACAACAAAAAATAACTGCGATGTGAATGCGAGATTACCACAAAGAGTAACAAATTATTGATACTTCTTACTTTTACTTTTATTAAGCACGTGAGTACATGCTGTGATGTTAAAACACGCCAGACACAAAACTGGGTCTCACTTGTTTGACCGAAAGGAATTTGACAAATTTTCACTTCCCAAAAAATGTTTCGCATAATTTCATTTGCCAAATTATTACTTAGCAAAAAATCTATTCACAAAATATTGTAACGCAAACCTAATGTTTGGGAAATAAACGTTTAAACTATAACTTGTTTACCAAATAGTTCTTTTGACATTTTTTATTTCGTCAAATATTTCAGTTGGAATAACAGTTTTTACGCAAAATCAATATTTATCCTAATCTAAATAGTTCAGGTCCTGCTAACCTACTAAAAACAATCTCTTTTTTCTATTAATGCAAGTCGTTTCTGGCACTCGCCAGCCGCTACTGCGGTACCGCTCGCTTCGCTCGCTCGGCTCGCGCGTAGGAGGTCACAGTTCCAACCTAACCTAACAATTTTTTTAATAATTAATCTAGTCTAAGTACTTGCATAAATAAACTAATATCACCAAACTTTTATTGTCTGAAGATTGTTTGCTGTAATAAATCATTTGATTAAAGACCAAAATAATGCCATAATGACATTATACTTGGTAATATTTTGCCAAGTAAAAATTTGACCAAATAAAAATATGCGTACTAAAATCATTCGAAACATTGCAATGGTATAAAAAAAGGTTGCTAAAATTTGTTTGGGTAATGAAATTTTGTCAAAATCTTTTCGGCAAAACAGCAGGATCCCCACAAAACTACATTCTATTGTGTTGCACCTATGAACTCAATGTGTTTAATACAAGTTGTCAAGTTCTCAACCGTAAGTTGCATAAGTGCAACGTGTAAACCGTTAACCATTATCCAATTTGCATAACTTACCACTTAACAAGACGTGTTATGAAAACGAAATTGATAATATTAGGCTCGAAATTATTTCAATATGATCCTATTACTACTAGCAAACTACCAAAGTAGTTGTAATTTCTAGCATCGGTATTGGATGGTTTCTTGACAATTTGTCTTTGACTGGTTAAGTGACAATTTGTACTTCAAAACTTACCTACTGTCTTGGAAATTGTTTGAAAGCTTTACATTAAAACCCTTGAATATTTTTGGAAAGCTTTTAGGTCTGGTAAAATGTGAAAGGGCCTTTATACTACCGAACGTTTATTTCATGTTGTTGGTGGTAATATAATTAAGGATTTTCAATCAAAATCAATTTCAAAGGTTAGTTATGTGTCGTATATATTAAACAATTGGTATTATAAACTAAATGTTGCCCGCACCCGCAGCTACACGTCTTTTAATTAAATTGAATCGTTTCTTTTATAATCCTTTCTGCCCGATCCCGTGGGAATTTCGAGAAATCCCTTCTTAGGGCGATCCTATACATGCCAAAGCACAGAATCTTTTAACCGTAAGGCTTTTGGCATGAATGTTCCTTGGGTACAGAAAGGGTGCACTAAGAAAGGATTTCCCGAAATTACCAAAGGATCGGGCAGAAACATTTAAATTTAAAAAAAAGGGCGTGCCTAGCTGCGGGCATCCTCTATTTTTATATAAAAATTTTAATAATTGTAGGACAGTAATAATTGTAATATATTTCGATACACAGACGCTCCTCAATGCAAAACCGTCAGCGACGCCGAGGTATACGGAGCTCTCAAGATGGAGACGGTGGTGCTACAATGCGTGGTGGACTCGAGTCCTCCGCCGACGTACTTCAGCTGGTTCTTCAACAGCTCAGGGGAACAAGCAGAGATATCGCCAAGGTACGTTTGAATACTTGCTTTAATTTCTATGAGTACCTTTAATAATTGTGTAAACAAAGATGGATTTTTGGGAAGTTTTTATCCTTGTTTGATCTATCGAAAGTGGTAGGTATTCAAATATTTTAATAAAGTTTGACACGTGGACCACAGGCAGTATTTAAAAATAAATGCGCAATTGGTACAAAAAAATATTGTCTTTAACCATCTTTATTTTTTTTAAAACAACTGCTACCTCTTTTTCCGACACTAGGTTGAAATTCTGTGCCATAATTTTACAAATATTTCACCAATGGACATAAAAAACACCCAGACTCTGATCACACAAAGTGACGTCTTAGAAGGAATCAAACCCATGAGATTCATTAACATTTATTGGCCAGAATTATTTTCAATTTATTTTTAAATACTTTTACATTACAATTTTTAATATCATTAGGGATTTTGTTATATATTTTTGGCGCCATACATAATACGCTTTTTCTTGCCAGAGTTGTTTTTGCCCTATATAGACACAGTCTATTATTATTATGTTTGCGCCTGTTCCTTTTTACCACATCAGATAATTGTTCAAATAGATGTGGGTTTTTATGGACAAACAGTGCTATCTCTAATATGTATAGTGAAGGAAGTGTTAAAATTTTATGTCATATAAAGAACGGCTTACAAGAGTCAGTGGCGTCCAAGCGAAACATTGCTCGTATACAACGCTTTTGGGCCTCAAAAACCATCGCATTATCTGTTGAGTTTCCCCAAAAGATTATCCCATACCGTAAGACAGAGGCATCAAGACCGTGGTAAGCCGTGAGTGAAGTATCGATGTTTATTAAAGGAGAAAATCTGTACAGAGCATATGCAGAACTGCTGACTTTCTTGCATAATTTTGATATATGCGCCTTCCAATTCAGTTGCCCATCGATGGTTAGTCTTAAGAATTGCGCCGATTCTACCTAGTGTATAGGGTTATTGTCGTAATTAACATTAAGATTATGAGGCTGACCTCTCTGGCTGAAGTGCATGACTTGAGTTTTAGATAAATTTATTTTAAGATTGTTATTATCTAGCAAGTTAATAATTGAATCCAAGCAATTGTTTATATCGTCTTGGTAGAGTTCTTTTGTCCTACATTAAACAGATACAGTACTATCGTCTGCAAATAGGGACATTGGGTGGGTGGTAAATTAAGGCATTAATATAAATGATAAATAAAAGCGGGCCTAGTACGCTGCCCTGTGGTACACCAAAAGTAATTTACATACATACATACATACATAGACTCACGCTTGTTTCCCCGAAGGGGTAGGCAGAGGCATATTAAACGCCCACTTTTCGCCAGTGTTTTGATCCCATGTAATAGGTGGCGAGCCTATTGCCGCTTATCGAGATATTTTGTTTGCCAATGCCTCGTCCGTTGATCGGCAGGTGCACCACTTGCAGATGAGGTTGGCTTGGGACCCTAAGTTCTTGGTGGGAACTCTATGCACCCTATTAGTATGTAAGTAATTTTCGCGACTCAGATAAATAAGATTCTTGATGCTTAGTCATAATATTGATCCTAGATATAGTTGTCATCTGAGATCTATCAGAGAGATATGATTTCAGTAAATCCAGAATATTGCCTCGTATACCATAAGACTCTAATTTATTTAATAGTATTCGGTGGTCCACATAATCAAAAGCCTGGGTCATGTCGCAGTATATGGCACATATGGAAGTTCTTTTATCAACCTTTGTAAGCACTGTTTTGTAGAAATCCTATTATTTAGCTAAATTTATACCTTTGTTTTTTCTGAATCCTTTTTGCTCCTGACATAGTAGTTTATTGGATTCTAAATAGGCGTATAGTTGGTTAGAAAAATACTTTTCATTTAGAACAAATAAATAACAGTGCAATGGGTATATAAGCTTGTAATAATACTTTATCACCCTTTTTGAACAGCGGTTTACAATAGCTACTTTCAAATTATTAGGAAAAATATCATTACTAATGCATAATTTGAAGAGATGACTAAAATGTCCACAAATATGTCGATTACAAACTTTTATAATTTTAGTTGAAATGTCATCAAAACATACGCTGTTAGTTTTCTTATTTATTAGAGCCATAAAAAAATAGCATTCATCGTGCCTACAATCCTCGATGTTACTTTATTGCCACGACTTGATATAGGCTTTATTTTATCAATAAAGTAATTATTGTAGGCATTGGCTATAACGTTCAGATCCGAAACTGTATTATTTTTTACTTTAATTTTATTTACAATGTCACGTGGGCTATTTAATCTTAAATCATTTATGATTTGCCACGTAGCTTTACATTTATTATCAGATGATTTAATTTTATAATCGTTTTGTGAGCGTTTTGTAAGTCTAATATTTTTTTTTAATTGTTTTGAATAGGTAATAAACATGTTTTTTGTTTTATTCGATGGCTTTAATCTATATTTTCATAATAGCTGTCGCTTTCTGACACTACATTTCTTTAAACCGCGGTATATCCATTTTTGTTTTCCATTCACATGTATATTGATAGTTTTGAATGGAAAACAAAGGTTATAAAAATGTTCGATAAAACAGGGCATACATTTGTATGCCCTGTTTTATCAGAGTCGGTTTCTGCATATATCTCAGAAAATGAGTAATTACTAAGACACTCAATAAATTTATTAGTGTTATCATAACAAAAATCGTGAATTTGTTTTCTCCATATCTTAACTACAGGTATTTTCCTAATAGGGAACATCATCAGCTGCGCCGTATGATCTGACAAAGCCAAATCTAACACTTCCGTCTTAAATGATTTTTTGAAGTTGTGTGCAAAATTATCAATACAAGTTTTACTTATCAATCTAGTCGGTTCTCTTACAGCTAAAGTCATATTGTACGTTAATAATAAGTTCTCAAAATCGCATGTTACACTGTTTTGTTTTAACAGGTCAATATTAAAATCACCCGCAATTATACAATATTTATGGGCTTTTTTATTCAATCGTTGTAATATAGTTTCTAGTTTACTGAAAAATGTATTCATATTCTCTGGTTTGGGCACCCTGTAAACATACAATAACTATACTATAACTAGTTAGTTCTATTGCGCAACATTCACATAGACCTGAAATCGATAGACTTTTTATTTCTGGTAACTCCTTCCACTGAGTTCCATTTTTTACCATTATGCAAGCACCTCCGCGTTTACTGTGGCTCCTACCATAAAACGCTGCTAGTGTGTAGTTTGTAATTACTAAGTGATTTTCATAGCCGTCCATAATAAAGTGCTCAGTGATGCATAATATTTCTTCTTGTATATTTTTTTCAGTAAGTTCTTCTAAACATATGGTTAATGCGTCAGATTTGTTTAAGAGACCAGCGATGTTTTGGTGCAAAATATAGATGTTGTTGCAGACGAAAAAAGTCCGAGGATTTGCTGCTTTCGATCGTTTGCTGGTGGGAGTTTGTGACTTTGTGTTTTATGTTATCATTAGTTTGTCCAATGTAGTTTTTGTCCAATAAACTCAAATCAAGTTGGTGTCAAATAGATACGCGTAGTCATTGTTTTGTAAGTCAAGATGAAGTAGTTTACCAAACATTTCTGCCTGAAAGTTGTATATTCCCATATACATTGGGGTACAGATAACTACATTGGTGTGCTTAATTTTCTGAAGTGACTCTTTTAATGCATTGATGGCGTTAATGTGTTCGCTCTCATCTCTAATCTCACTCTGTCCTATAAAGAGAAGACAGCAGTCCTTAATTGTAAAACTCTTTAGTTTTTGCTCTATATCACTTGTTAATTGCTTAACATTACAATTAGGCAATATGTAATGGCAGAAATCAAAGTGATTGGAAAAAACATCTTCCATTACAGATAAAGATCCACTATTTTTTTCGTTACTAAGAATGCACAGTTTATTTCTTTCTTTGGTCTTCATAGAAATATTTTTATTTTGTTCTTTTGTATCACAATTTTGGTTAACTGATGTAGAAGTATGTGGGTATACTGATGCTAAAACATTCTGTACTTGATTAGTTTTTTGAGTTTCTTTATCGTGCTTGCTATCAGCCCTTTTGAAGGTGTCTAAACTAATTTCATGGTTAAGATTTAATATTTTTTGTTTGCGAGTTGGTGTTATACATTTTTTGCTAGGTGGCGAGCATATTTTCTTATATGTGTTTGATTTTTTTATCGTCTCTTGAAGATCACTTTTGAGTCGTAAGTTTTGCATTGTTTAAATTTTCAATTTCTTGATGTGCGCTTAACAACTCCATAGTAAGTTTTTTATTCTGTTCAATCAAGTTATTTGTAGTGTCACTATCGTCATCAAAACTATCTGGTATACTCATCATAGTCGTGTCAAATATACTTGCTTTGTTTGTTATTGATGATAAATCAGTTAGTGACTTCACTTTATGCGGTTTACGTTGAGTAATATTATTATTAGAGCTATTAGAATCCATTTCTATATAGTATTATTTTATTTATGTTATTATAAATTACAAAATGCTAGATTTTACGTAAGTCCAGGTTGTCTCTGTTCAAATTAATTTTTCTACCAGCGATAAAATTATTTTATGTAATGGTATCCCCAATAACTACCAATCGCCCTCTGGTGGGCAGTAGCGTTATTATTTTAGTTCACTTTTCTACCACCTGAACCGTTTAGTACGATATTGTGGCGCTAGTAGTCGTCTTGAATTGCTGTTAGGTTGGCAAGACTGCTAAATCACTTTAGTACGTAAATTCACCGCTTCGGCAGTTGTATAATGTTGTTTTGGCGCTAGTTGTGGCCTTTAACTGCGCTGATACTGGTAGCACTGCAAGTAGTAATGATTTTAATTAAAATTAACGAGTTCATAAAAAAGGTAAAGTCTTACTTGAGGATAGTAAGTGTTTTTGTTCACTATTTATAGTTGGATGTTTCTTCATATAATGCACCAAGAGTATAATTATTGTTAAAAGTCCAATATGTCACTTTTCCACAGGTTTTTAGTTTGTTTTCGTATTCACTATATATTTTTCTTTAACTTCTTTGAACCAGATAATAACACAAGAAAAACGATATGACTTGATAAATGAGTACGAAATAAAATTACATTAGAATTGAAATGTTTTTTGTTAAATTACAATTTGAAACTAGAATTATACGAGCCTACTAGACTATCAAGTGGCACGTGCATTCTTTGATAAACATGCATTATTTTGTACAGAGCAAAAAGGATTTCGTAAAAACACAACAATAAAACTGGCTATATTTGATCTACTATTAAGTGTTATGAATGCCGTTGATAAGAAAACACCTGTTTGCGCTATATACACAGATATGACGAAAGCATTTGATTATGTAAATCACAACACATTTCTCAGAAAACTACGTGGCTACGGTATAAAGGGAAATGCCTACAAACTTCTCGAATCGTATTTAAGTAACCGAGTTCAATACACAGAAATACGTAGAATTTGTCCAATGAGTAAAATCGAAAAAAAAATACATTTCAGGACCTCGTAGTATTCAATTTGGAGTGCCACAAGGTAGTGTGTTGGGCCCCTTACTGTTTCTCATCTATATTAATGATCTCCCTAAGTGTACCAAGCAAAACATGATCCTATTTGCAGATGACAGTACAACAATAGTAAAGTGTTCAGAGCTGAGTGAATATTAAAGGGATATCAATAATTCTTTGGCTGACATAGTTAACTGGCTAGATAGCAATAATTTAATAATTAATTTTATAAAAACAAAAATTATGCAATTTCACCAACGATGTGACGTACCTAATATAAGTATTACTTATAAAAACCATACAATTGAACAAATAAATGAGGAAAATTTTTGGGCATTACTATAGATGAGAAACTCACATGGAAACCTCATGTTCAAGAACTATGCAAACGACTAAGTACGTCTGCCTTTGCACTCCTTCAACTGTCTCATAAAGTTGACAGTAAAACACTTCTGACGGCTTATCACGCCCTAGTGGCGTCACTTCTGAGATTTGGAGTCATTTTCTGGGGTCACTCGACGGATCGTGATATGGTATTCAGGATGCAAAAAAAGATGTGTCAGGTGTATGTATGGTCTAAAATCAACTGATAGCTATGTAACATATTTTAAAACACATAAGATATTAACGTTACCATCGTTATACATTCTGGAAACAGCACTATTTGTCAGAAAAAATATTCATTTATTTACAAGAATATCTGCAGTTCGAAGAGCCCCAATGCGAGCTCAATATGCGAATAAACTATGCCCAATAAAATGTAAAACTACTCTGATGCAGAAGAGCTTCTTTGGTATGGCACCTAGGATATTTAATAATATACCCGACACTCTAAAAAGTCTGCCATTAATGAAATTTAAACACCAATTAAGCAAGATACTTATAGATAAGGCAGCGATAGCCTAGTGGAGATACCAACAGACTGCCATGCAGAGGGTATCGGGTTCGAATCCTAGGCGCGCAACAATGACTTTTCGGAGTTATGTGCGTATTGAATTATTAATTATCGCTTGTCCCGTGCCTCGGAGAGCACGTTAAGCCGTCGGTCCCGGTTGTCATAAAGATCTTTGACAGTCGTTATAGGGAGTCAGTACCTAACGCTGAATAAACTGACACTAGTCTAAACCAAGGAATATCGCTATCCCTTTGGGTTGCGGAGGTCAGACAGGCAGTCGCTCCGTGGAAAAGCTAATATTCAGTCGAATCCGGTTAGACTAGTAAGCGGACCCCGGGTTGAAACTGGGATAACGCTAGGAGAAACAAGACTTATAGATAAGTGCTACTATTCCATTGATGCTTTTCTCAAAGATAAGTTGTAAATGTTTTGTTCGTATGGTTTTGGTATATTGTGTAATTTTTTTATTTCTTTTTTATGACATTGTATAAATTAAATTACCTTTTATTTATTTTTTAATTTGACAATTGATTTTTAAAAGCCCGATATTTTTTACTTATTGATTATTTGTATGTCATGATGACAAAACATAGCGCACTTTATATTAGGCGGGTAACTAGATTATTGGCCGATATAATCACTTCAGAGTGTTCAGAGTTCCTACTAAGTGGGCGCAGCTGGGTTATTGTGCACTGAATACACACAAACTAAAATACACTATCTACTTTAAAACACGAAAGGCATTATCTTAACAATTATATTTTAACACTTTTCACTTGCATGTCTTTTAACGAACCGAAGACGGATTCATGGTGTACCGTCAACCAGGCGACCCGACTGAATGTCCCGCAGTCCGCCAGACAAGTCCACATGAACACCGTCAGTGCCCCCCGCCACTGGACCGCAATTCGTTTCGTCACAACCGGCCGGGAGCACTTCGATTCGTTTAAAAACTGTACTAATGACGTGATGACGTTTCATGACATCTGGAATTTCCGTTCCGACGTGAAATAATAAAGAGGCGCTGGTAATGCGCCGTCACGGCCAGACTGACATGCGACCGTCCTCGGGCGCTTCATTTTGCAATTTTGTATCAATCACACAATTATCTATAGCTTACCTTGAAAAGCAGTCCGCTCGTCCACCCTGACAACCAGAGTACCAGACTCTCCAAACCGTAAGCCTGGACCCTTCCACACGGGTCTGGACCGGACGACACTGTCCTCTCAACAGATTTCCAAACATAAGTCTGGACCGGACGAGTGCGCCCTTTCCACCAACCCTTCCACATGGGTCTGGATCGGGCAACACTGTCCTCAGTGAGGACTCCTCACAACCACTTTCCAAACATGAGTCTGGACCGGACAACACTGTCCTCCTAACTTTCCAAACATAAGTCTGGACCGGACGAGTGTGTCCTTTCGACCATCCTCCTAACGAGGCATGGACCGGACAACACTGTCCACAGTGAGGACTCCTCACAACCACTTTCCAAACATGACTCTGTACCGGACAATACTATCCTCCTAACTTTCCAAGCATAAGTCTGGACCGGGCGAGTGCGCCCTTTCGACCATCCTCCAAACGAGGCATGGACCGGACAATACTGTCCTCCTACCTAACCACTTTCTAAACATAAGTCTGGACCGGACGAGTGCGCCCTTTCAACCATCCTTCAAACAAGGCATGGACTGGACGGCGCTGGCCCTTTCGTCCAGCTTATCTATTTCAGACTACAGTTAAATTTAAATACCCAAGTACTCGTAATAAATGTGTAATATAAGTTTTAAATGTGATGTGAATGTGTGTAATTTGATCAAAGAAGTAATAATGTAGCATGCCGCAGGTGAGGTCAAACCTACGCCTAGCTAAACTAAACCTATGCTACGTCAAGCCTAACCTCACCTATCAGTTATGAACAGTCGTATTCAGCGTGAATTTGAACTTCGAGGTCAATTGGCTCATGGTTTGAGTTGATGCAAAGGTTATCTGATCCTGCTGTGATTGTATCAAATGCTACTGAAATAGTATAGGAGCCTGCCGATGTGTTACGCATCTACCGAGTCTATGAGGATAATCCTCATCGAGTTCTACATCAATCACCGCCGTCTCGGCCTTCTCTTCGTTCCATAAGCTGGTACTAATTTCGACTAACCCATCATGACCCTAACATTTCAAAGAACAGTGATGTCATCTCTTTTTTTTTTTTGATCGATTGATCGTTAATCAATTTATGGTCCAGTCATTTCTATCATAAAACCATTTCACTCAAGCTTTAACCAAACTCCCTTAATAAACTACCTTAAATTTAATTGCTGGAAAGCGATATAGGTTGTAACTATACCGATTACGAGGCACCTCAAAGTCGCGCACAGGATGCGCGCCACTCACGGGCCGCGCGTCACACACGCGAACTTATCTACCAACTGAATTTTACAAGGATTCTTCGCATGGTATACCCACTGATTAGAGACCCTGTTCCTTTCAGACTAATTCAATATCCGAACATCGAAATCTTAAGTGATTATCACAATCTTTTACAACTTCACTGGGTGCTTGGCTCTCTGCTCAAGAATAAAGATGATAATAACGCAACTTTCAATTATTTATTGTTCATCTTTTCTACCAGAACATCCAAACCTGAATTTGAAACCAACTGCCACCAACATAAACTGAAGCTGCTTAAATGTAAACCGCGCATGGACTGATACTACTGATACTAGTAAGTTACAGTTGAACAAATTGATTTACTTTTGTCTACGCGAACGCGACGACTACTAAGATTGTCAATCGACTGTAACGAGTTCTTTCCGATTCTTGCAACGCGCTTCTGTTATACAACAGAAGCAAGGTCGAGCACCACTGACACAATTTTAGCGATTAATATAGAATCAATGAACATAAATGAAATTAAAGCCATTTAAGTGGCACTGTATCCATGATTACGTCCAAACCCCACATCTTTATGCACTCCCCTCTAGTAGGTAATGCCGGGCCACGCTATGGTCCTCGCTACAAGGCTAGATGAGACTATCACCCAGATGCCGCTTTCTAGGGACTACCGCTACGATACTCCGGTGCAGTTTCCAATATTGCTTGAAGACATGAAGACAATACCACTTCACTCTATGTCATTTCTTTACTATGTCAGCATCATTGGTACTTGAAACTCGGAAACATTCCTAAGATCATAAGTGTACTTTAGGTATGCATATTTGACAGCGACTAACATGTTTGATAACAATAATTTTCTAATTCTCAACAGCAGAATGGTCATAACATCAATGTCTTTTGAAATAGCTTTGCCTGATTCGTTCTCATAGCATTGTGTGTAAGATGGGCTCTACTTTTACTTCAAATCTAGCGAGTATGCTACTAAGCAAAATAAAATGAAGCTTTAATAACAATCTTTGTACCCCTAGACATACCCGCTTTCCCTAAGGTATGGTTTATAACAAACTTCTGACCTGCTCATAACTAAGGCGTACAACTATCGTGGTGTCAACTAAACTCATGGTGAATTCATCAATACGTAGGTACTCGCTATTACAGAAAGTACACTAGAACGCGGCGTTCAAACAAAGCCCGTAGTTGCTAGTTTAAACTTAATGGTCGATTCTAAATAGGTACGAAATACTTATCCTAACCCAATCATTAGTGATAGGTACTACGACAGCGCAACAAGGGCTTGTCTTGCTTACGCACCAATGGAAACTATGCCTCCTAACATAAAAGCTTGTCGCCGCACCGACAGCTCATTCAGTTTCTGCAAATCTGCAGCAACGGAAACGAGGGTATGAAGAACAAGAACATCACAACAACGACTTACAAGGTTCGCAACTAAATTGGGAATAAGGTTAAGCAAACAATCATTACTAATGGCCACTAACGTGGTCCTACCTACAATGAAAACTAAAATCATTCAAAATGATTATCATTACACTACAATGATAACAATTATTTTCTTCTACATCTGATAATCGAGTTTAACAGCTTCTACTAAAAACCTTGTACTGAAGGTATCTTCCTTACTGTATCACTCCGAAACGTCCTAAACGTAACTTGGAATTGGAGAGAGAATCGGGGGCAATTGGTAAAGATTCCCAGCGTATCACACTAATTTTTAAAAACACAGTAGGTAATTTTTTTACACGTACAATCTTAAGATCGAATTAAATACTAACAGCGCCATCCATTAACCACAGTATGGTAGCACCAAATATCCATTAACGTGTTACAAATCACGCACAAAGAGAAGCAGGTTTAATTGCAACAGATTGTCTGTACAAAACAGAATTACAAGGAGTAAAACTGCCTCGCCCTGCTTAAGCCGTAATCACGTTTAAATAACACCATTAGGTATTCAAAACGTCTCGAGGAGTCGGTAAAATAATCGCGCTAGTAACATCTACCAAAACTAATTTCGACTACGGTGGTTAGGTTCCACACCAACCAACTACACGTCTCAAGTTCTAAACAGCACAACAGGTCATACGTCCATTTAAGAAACAAACGCTACAATCAGTTCCACATAAAATAGCTTTGCAATAGCTCAGCACAGTCTAATACTATGAACTTAGTATGTACGATTCGATTAGTCGAACGCGAATCTACCATTTAGCGCCGCTGCCCTGCGAAGGACAATCTAGACCGGAGTTATTGTTCTAGATTTAGCAGAACACCAGTCGAAGCTGGGTTTTGGTTCTAAAACCAAAATTACAACTGCACTACAACAATAACCAGCATGCTTCACTCAAAACGCACTTGCATGGAATAATGCAAGTCGGCCTGTACGCTCAGTCTTGTTACCGTTACATACTATGTTCACAAACGGCTGCACGCCGATCAGAGAGTCTATTTGCGTTGACAAGGTTCGTGATCGCAAGCCACCCTCAAGTTTTATTACGAAAAAAAGAAATAAAAACAATCGTTTTCTTTTTAACCAAAGTATCGAACCCAAAACGTCTTTTCGATATCTGCGCTATAGCTAGGTCACAGTAGTAGTCGGGCACCCATACGATAGCATAAAATACAGCAATGGGGTCGCTATTTAATCAGTCATTACTACCCACAAATTTGTTCTTTTTCTTTCCTTCTTCTTTAAGCTATTAAAAAAGAAGCTTATCCAAGAGATCATGACATGGGAAACACGATACTGTAAAGTTCAACCGGTTTCACAGTAAACGCCTGTTTTAACCATAATTTCGTGTCTCGCGAGGGAATCGAACCCATAACGCTGTAACGGCTAGTGAAGTGACGGCGACCTCACCACCACAATCTTAAGGTTACTAAACGTGTAGCAGTATTTTGCCAACCAATAACGTTTTACAACTACCGCCACCAAATAAAATTTGCAGGGCCAATAGAGAAATTAGATAGAATACGCTCACCACGGTAGCTGTTGAGAAATCAACTGATTCGCCAGCACTGCAGCAGCACAATCGCCCTCACTCGCGTCTTGTGTGTACGTTTTATTGCACAATTTTATCCCACAAATGATGTAGGCGGGTAACTAGATTATTGGCCGATATAATCACTTCAGAGTGTTCAGAGTTCCTACTAAGTGGGCGCAGCTGGGTTAGTGTGCATTGAATACACACAAACTAAAATACACTATCTACTTTAAAACACGAAAGGCATTATCTTAACAATTATATTCTAACACTGTTCACTTGCACGTCTTTTAACGAACCGAAGACGGATTCATGGTGTACCGTCAACCAGGCGACCCGACTGAATGTCCCGCAGTCCGCCAGACAAGTCCACATGAACACCGTCAGTGCCCCCCGCCACTGGACCGCAATTCGTTTCGTCACAACCGGCCGGGAGCACTTCGATTCGTTTAATAAAGTGAAATAATAAAGAGGCGCTGGTAATGCGCCGTCATAGTTTTTAAGACCAACACAATTATGTATACCTATGTTTAACAAATAAAAAATTCTGATTTCTGAGTTATTATGACTTTAGAGATGGTATTTTCACAAGTAATAACTGTGTTTATAGATTTTTATGATTTTCTTTTATTACGGAGCCAATGTTTACATTAGCCAGGGTTGCCAGCTTAGCGAGTAGGAACTTTATAGGTCACATTAATATTTTGTTATTTACGCAGAAATGTTGACATTCAATTCATACGTAAAATTGTGTCAAAAAGTAGTATAATATATTAAAATGATCCTCCTGAAAATGAACTGGATAAGTGTCGGTTAGTAATTAGTTTTGTTGACATATTTTTTTACAGAGATTATTTTGAATATGTATCTGTAGTTATAAACCCATGGGTAGATCGGATATTGAAATTGGCCGTGAACTACCATGGTGTCCATCGACGTCTTGTAGTGGCGCACATATATGTATGTAGTGGACAGACCTACTTACATGTGGGTGCAGACTAAAGATTATGAAGATGACTATTATTCATTGTCTTCCATTTAATCCTATTTAAGATATTTTGTCAGGGTAAACGACATTAAAGTAATCCAATGTCACGTTATTTGTTTATGGAGTGGTAGCGTTCGTACAGACGGGATTTATTTCAATTTAAATACAGTAAAACGAAGTTAATTTGCTGTGGCATGGCAGCATGTTACAGAATTATTAAACAATTTGGCATACCAAAAAATAGTGTTAAAATGTTTATAGTAACGTTTATCAAATCACACAATGTTTATTGGGATTTTACTTATAGAAAAGACTTTATGCAGTCTTATTACTTTAGGGTCAAATAACTCATAATAAAGTACACGATATAGCCATTGATATACAAAAAACCCAAGTCCTGGTTGTGCAAAACTAGTTATAGTTAGGATAATGATCGTACTATTTTGTAAATTCAACTAAACATACCTACTTTTCTTAAAGTTTTACTTACGTCATAGTAACATTATGGTATTTAACGGCTGCGCCGGGCGACTAACGATACAGTACTATTTGAATAAATATGCAAGTACAGGACATTAATATATCAAACGATATATAGATAACATTTTAATCTGATCAGACTCACGCAGTGTATAACATTTTCTTTAATATATTTAGAAAATTACACAAAATGTTCAATACTTTGAACAAAAATCCATCAAGCCGCTTTTAGATAATACAACAATTTTATCATAGTTTCAAATATTCACCATTTATTTACCAAACCCATTATTTATAGTCTCACGCCTGTATACCTGATAGGCAGAGGTGTAATATTACACCCACATTTCACCATGAATTTTTGGGTTCCACGTAATAGGGGGCGAGCCTATTGCTGTTACCGAGCACATCACCAGACCTACTGCTACTGAGAATTCGGAAAAACTTAGTAACACTTTGGCCCGGGAATTGAACCCAAGACCTGCGATCAGCAGTCGCATACGCTATCCACTGGAGCACGGATTTTTTTTTATTTATATTTTTTTTTTTTTTCTTATCAGTTTATACACAAACCACGGGAATACCTCAACTCTACGGTATACCCCGAGCACCGATATGGACTTCGGGACTATTCTGTGTTCCGCCACCAACACTGTCGGCAGGCAAGAAGTGCCGTGCCTCTACAAGCTTGTTGCTGCAGGTAAGAAATCACTTGTAATATGATGTAGTAGACAGATACTGTGGCAAAGAATAGGTCAATAAACTTGGATGTTACAGAATTGACAAAATACTGGCAATCAACTTCTAATGAAGGGTCGTTAGTATATTTTCTTGGAGTTATCACAAACCATATGTATATATTTGAAAAATTCGGCTGTCTCTAGATGCTTTTACAAACCTTACACATAAAAATGTACTTTTTAAGCATAATACAATTTTCTTATACTATACTTCAACTTGTTGAATTGTTGATGGTCTAGGAGGCGGCTAGGATCGCAAAAAAGTCGACGTATGAAGTACGTTCGTATTTTTTGTAACCGGTCCCCATAGTCTGTCATTTTATGACCACGGCTGACATACATCATAGCTATGCTGAAACCTGGAACAAATTCAATTACAGGGTTCTTTCTCATATTTATGCAATTGAAACCTGTCATATGTACAAATCGCAAAAGATTCAAAGTATTATAGTTCAATTTAAAATCGTTTCTGCGCGAACCACTTCTTCAGATGTACACCGTTTCAGCAGGTAACCCCACGCCTCTGCAGAACTGCTCTGTAGTGAATCAGAGCTACACTCTGCTGGTGGAGTGCTTAGAAGGCTTCGATGGAGGCCTCCCCCAGGTGTTCTATATGGAAGTGCTGGAACTACCTTCTCTGATGGTGAGTGGTCACTATTTTGATTGATAAGACAAGGAATTTGGGTTATAAATTATGATTTTGATATTCGTATCGAACACTTCTACCCTTTCTTGCAGACACTGCTTGCAGACAGAGTAAAATAGACAAATTTATGCCTAAAATATATGTATTATTTTGATTAAAATAAGTGCTAAAAGTAACATTTATTCACTATGAGGCAAGCAACCGTGATCGTGAAATCAGGAGCACTTTAACCTCAGTCCATTGCACTAGTTGAACCTCATTTTTGGTAATTTTCCACGGATAACTAAAATAATATGTTCAGAATTTGCCGAGACTGACTGGGAATTGTTTGCAGAGGGCAATGGAAGCGTGATTGTATTCATCCAGTTGTTCTAAGCGAGACAAGAGTCGAACATATTTACTGAGATTCTCAGCGTCTAAATTACATGTAAATTTCATACAATACTCGTATTATTTAGCGGGTCTTAGTCGCGATAATTTATTTATTTCAAGGCATAAATACCTGTGTTATTCTCCTACGTTTCTACCGGCTTGCAATGGTTGTGGTCGCGGAGGGAGCCGGTAGAAACGTAGGAGAATAACAGAGGTATTTATGCATTGAAATAAATAAATTATCGCGACTAAGACCCGCTAAATAATATTGTATGATGCATACATATCGCGAAAGTTTAAAATCGATTACATGTAAATTTACCTGGTATCTTCACTGATGTCAGGCTTGGAGCTAAATTAGATAAAAGCAAACAATACTAAAGTGGCCACGATAGACTGAATAAATTATCCACTTAGCTGTTCCTCCAAACTGATGTCTTCAGGACACGAGGGCACGTGGACGTCGACACAAAATTTTTGCAAATGTTCTAATAATGAAATATTTTTCACAAATTTATTACAACTCTTGCCGGTGGTGGTCAAAGGCGGCAGATACAAGAATTTACAAGACTACTAGCTTTTTCCCGCGGCTTCGCTCGCGTAAATTCGGGGTTCTCTAGTTATAGTAGGTATATCATCTATGTTCGGGGTAACACAAATCTCCTTTATTGGGAGCATACTTCTATAAATTATTGTCGTTAACTGTTTAAGAAATATAACTGCAAAATGTATTTACACATACAAACTACTTAGTACTAAGACTTTGTAGTACTCAAAATGTTATCAGGTATCTGTGTCGTTTCGCTAGAGTGGCCAATATGGCGATGTGATTTGTCTGTCAGAACCATTAGAATTTAGCAAAATACTCAACAATCCGAATTTTGCGAATAATGTTGTCGACTCGAAATCTTTATTTTTTAATGTTTTATTATTCAGGTAAAGTTTTGATGTACTCCTTGACGAAATTATTAATATATAAGATTTGACACTGCGATCCGTCCGCGCAGTCCGACGGTTCCAATGTGAAACATTCCAATATCCACAACTACTTACAAATTAAAAATTAAGTAAAAAAACATTTTCCAGTGAACTAAATTGTGAATCTAAACCATTCTCAAGTCCCCTTGAACACACACAAAAATTTTATCAAGATCGGTCCAGTCGTTTAGGAGGAGTTCAGTGACATACAACCGCACACAAGAAATATATATATTAAGATTACACAATACAATTCGCGAAGCCGGTTCAATCATGTGCTTTCAAAAGGCGATATTTTACGAGACGACAACGTTTTAATTTTTCGAGACAAGAACAAAAAAAAGAGATGTGTCATCTTACAGTGTGACCAGAGTCAAAAAATTACAAAAGACAAAGAAATTATACCAACTAATATTCTCGTTTTAACTTATCATAGACAATATTTCTATTTCAAACATAATATATTATTCTTCTTCTTAGCGTTATCCCAGTTTCAGCCTGAGGTCCGCTTACAAGTCTTACCAGATTTGGCTGAATATTAGGTTTTCCACAGAGGGACTGCCTGTCAGACCTCTGCAACCAGAAGGGATAGCGATATTTAATAGTTAAGACTAGTGTCGGTTTATTTAAAGGTACTGACTCCTTATAACGACTGCCAAAGATCTTCATGACAGCCAGACCGAAGCCTTAACGTGCTCTCAGAGTGTGTTGTTGATTTCAACTTACGTTACTTGCCTACATTGATCTGTTTAACAACTTGCCTGCGTCTTTTCATGTGAATTTTCCTTCGAAATATAGGTCGTTTTCTCTTTTAATCATCATCATCATCAGCCTTTAACAGTCCACTGCTGGACTAGGCCTCTCCTTTGAAAGGAGGAATTGGCCTACTATACCACGCTGGCCAAACGGGTTGGTATAGGGTTTGTATCAAACTTTCCTTCTTTTACAGTGTTGTTCTCTGCATAATATGCTCCCTCTGTCGGCTCTTACGACACCCATGGGATGATATGGGGTGGTGACATTCCATATTCTTTTAATACTTAGTTGAAAATATAGTCATATTTTCTCAAATCAAATGTAAATGTTTCTTTGCAAAATACACATCATGTTATTTAAATGAACTAGCTGATATTTCTCTAAACTAACAAAATCTAAATTGTCTTACGATTTTGCACACGTATTTTAATCACCTATGCGGTTAAAATCCCCACAATATTACATACTTATTATAAAAGCGGTATTCGCGGAAGCGTTTAGCCGCATCCATTTTACTTACGACGCGAAATAGTGCTACATATCCTTTGTGGGGCGTTTTCCTTGAACTTCTTAGAAGAGAGGTCTGTGCAAACAAGATATTTTATAAAACACGAAATGTGTCGCAGTTGACCCTAGTTGTGGATACTATAGCTACGTTGATACTATAATGTTACACTTGTGTAAAAATAACTATGTATTTTTAAATTTTTACGCGTTTAATTTTTGCGAATATTTTATAGAAAATATTGTTCTAATATTAGTGTGGTTGAGTTAAATGTTTAGTTTATTATATCATGAGATTTTTTCATTTAATTTTAAATAAATAGAGGTTAATCATTGAAATGTTCTCCTACAAAGGCTGGCTGACCTGTTAAGTCGCAGTACGTGTAGAAGTTCCGATCATATTTCTTTACTAGCTGTGCCCACGACTCCGTTCGCGCGGAATTTGTCTTTTCATTGGGCTACAGAATTGATACCCAAAATGTTTTAAGTTGCGTATAATACCTATATTGAATAGTGTAGATGTCCTAAAAATAGCTCAAATGACTTTCACTTGTTCGTGCAAGTCCACACCGCGAAGTTACCAATCGCGAGTAAAAGATCAGAGAATTCCTGTGCATGTTCGTTGCCTCATAATCATGCTCGCATATTTAATGTCAAAATGCATAGCGATAATACAATCCCATAGTTATGAACTCTTTAGACAGGCTATAATTTCATCAGCTCTTGTCTCATGGTATAACAGACAGAGCCTAACGAAAATCGCCACGAATAAGTACCGTTATACTGCCTATGGGTTCGTCATTTTGTATTCGCACAATCTTACTTTAGCTTCGTTCCTTTGCCAAAATCACCTTGGTAGGAAAATTCTTGCCGTTCCGCCCGGAGCATCTACAAATAGTATTTTACTCAAATCACTATCCACGCTACGACACATACGATCATAATTATTCCGTCAATAAATCAATAATTTGATCCCAAATATTGAATCCGTTCAGTAGTTTTTGACCCATGCGTGCACAAACAGACAGACATACAGACAAAAAATTTACTGATTGCATTTTTGGCATCAGTATCGATCACCATTCGTCCTCCAATATTAATTTTGAATATATATTCAATGTACAGAATTGACCTCTCTAAAGTTTTATTATAATTATAGATTAGGCAGAAGTAATTGACTTCTTTGCGCTTGTCTTCATCAAACGACACAAAACAATAGTTTTTATAACTTTGATAATTCTGTGGATGCATGTATATGTCCTAGACGTCGTAGATCCTAAATAAATGGACCGATTATGATAGGTTTATTGTTAAAGCTGGCTTGATCAAGTTTGTTCTTAAAAATCTATATGATTTGCTCATGTGGCAGGCTTTATAAATAGCGGTAATTATACGAAAAGGAGTATTAAGAACCGCGTCTGCCACCATGGTAACGCTGCGTTCTCAATTGGCAGCACCTTAAAAATGTTTACAAAAACAGGTATACTAAATCATTTTCTCGTGTCTGCCTTTAAGGCAGACATCAGGATTCTGACTTTTGAAGTTATAAATTGTAAAAGTTGTTTTTATAATTTAAAAAAAATATATATGAAATGCACGCTTGGCAGACCAACAGTGTTCCTTTAAAAACCCTGTGAACAACCGCGGAAAAATAGTCCGCCACCATCTTAGTGCTGCGTTTTCAAGTAAGACCGCTTCAGAAATGTCGGCAAAAATGTGTTATATCATTTGCTCGTGTCTGCCTGTTTGACCGTTATTCATATTGTTTATATTAAGAAAGAACATAAATGAGGCAGACATCTAGACCACTGATATTCCGAAGGCAGACCATTTCTGTATTTTTAATCGACGCTTGGGTCAAGCATTCAATCAACAGGTGTGTGTTTACAAAATATTAATCAAAGTAAATAATTTTTACACGCACACACACGTCGACGATGGCGAAAATTAAAAAAAATTACTTTACCTTTTCTTGTTTTTTTTTGGATCTGAATTCATGTCATGTTCGCACGTCAATAAAAAATTTTAAATACAAAAACATGCTACGAATAAAAGCATTAATTAGTCGTAATCCCCGCTTTCCCTCAGATCCGCAGACTTCAACGAGCTGTAATGGTTAAAATCAGTAAGTAAAATGTCTGCGATTTTTTTTTGTATTCATTTGGTTCTTATAAATCGAATGAACCTAATTAAAGCTACGAGCAAATTATTTTGTAGAGCTTTTTCTTTTACATTTTTACATCTACCTCCTGTGATAATACAGAGTCCTGGATGTCTGCCTCATTGATTTTCTTCGTTATCAAATTGGTATTGACCATTAACCCCAGAGCCAGACACGGTCAAATGATATAGTACCAATTTTTTTTACAGTGTCGCACGAGTGATTGATTTCCACGGGGTAGCCGGGATCGATCACTCGCCGAGCAATTAAAGAGAGATAATTAGGTTGACTTACGGGAAATAAATAAAAAATATCACCAGGAAAGTTTAAACTCGCGTTATAATTCCAGTTATTCGATACAAAAAAGAACTGACGGTTAAGGCTAACAGAAGAGACAATTATCCAGGGCGTGGTCGACGTTGGCACTTCACAGGTCTTCAGATGGTCTTGTACTCAACTTGGTGGTACTGGCCGGAGCAAAAAGGGCGAAGCCTCGTGTGTCCCCTGTATTTATAGGGCCGGCGTGGAGGGGCGCGAGGGAACGGCCCACTGCTGTGCGTCACTCGTAGCGAGGCTCGCGGCGCAGGGGCGCTATGTGGCGTCACAACAGATTTATAGCCCTGTAGCTATCAAACGCAGCAACTTACGACCTTAATAATAATTAATAAAAAAACTCATTGATACGAACTTTAATGCCTATCAATACGAAGTATGAGCAAATCATATACTTAAATGCTCGCCAGCATCCTAGCTATTAGCTACAATTTTGACGACCCGGTTGCGTAGCGGCAGTGTAAGCGACTGCTACGCCGTAGGCCGCGGGTTCGATTACCGCTCAAAACTAACACTTGTGTGCGTGAACATGGATCTTTGTCTTGGTCTGGGTATTTCGATGTCTAATATGCATACTTTGTTGACTAGATAGTAATGTGTGTTTGTGGTAGAATGTGATTTTATATTTAAACCTTAAGATACATAGAATCATCATAAAATCTGATTTATAAAATTGAGCTTTATAACCATATGATTAAAGCTCAATATTCCTCACCAGATCCGAGTGAACGTCACATCCAACCACACGCCCACATTCGAGGTCCAAGACTGGGACAGCCGGTCCAGCTACGAGCTAGTCCTGTACGCGGCCAACGCTAAGGGTCGCAGCGAAGAGGTTACCCTGTATACAGTGGCTATACGACCGCCTGATAAGTATACAGGTAAGTGGAATATACACATTTTTGTATAACTAATAGGAACATCATTATGATGTGTGGTAGCCATGTTTATATCAAAATACTACTTAGTAATATTATTTTCGTGTATTTTTTATATGTTGTTTTCGTTAAAGTATACTGAATGGCCAAGTTTTGCTCGCTTTTGTTTGATAACTCGTGTTTTTTTAGAAATGGTTTCTCCGAGACCTTTGCATACCAAATTCTATGAAAAACGTTGGCGTTATTTCCTAGGTTCAGATTACAGTAAATATAAGAATGGCTTGTCTAAAGGAATTAAATTTTGGTGATATTATCACGGAATATACTCCTGGCCAAGTTGTTTACAACAAGCTTGCTGATATTAATATGACTTTTTCAAACTCTAACATGAAAACGATATGCCAATAAGGTGACGGCCAAACACACAAACGATGCCAAATTAGCAAAAATAGCAATGGAAATGTATGAAGTATATTTTATAGGCACTGACATCAAGAAACCGTAATACTCGTATGGAGGTCGACCACCTATATGACCTTTTGTTCAGGATTTTTGACAACTTTATTTTTGACGGAGTATGAACGGTACTTTAAAAGTTCGTAATTTTCGAAGTAGACTGAACGGACAGTAATTTACCACCTAGATGTACACGGATATCGATCATTCTCAAAACTGTCATCTATGAGAAGGTGAACTAACGGTTGAAAGTTAATATTCAAAGTTCGTCAGTTTAGAAGAAAATATGAAATTCAATATTAAATCGTTGCCATCGTGAACTGTTTACGAATAGTGATACGGTTTCGTTACTTGGCTTAGTAACTTTATGACGAGAAGTTAACTTTTAATATCCTAAAGCTGCTGTATAGTATTGTCTTATCTGTGCTAAAGCGTACGAAACCGCAGGCAAAGCATTTGCCTGCGGTTTCGTTACTTATACGACTCCGTAGAATGTTACAGCTTCGGCAATAATGGTGAACTATGATTGTATACTTTCATAGTTATATTATATATTCCCTCATTCTATCTGACTGTCTCTTTCACGACAACATCTATTTTGCAGTAAGTTAGAACCGGGGTTAAACACAGGCTATTTAAAAGGCTTCTTCTTCTTCTTTCGTGTCAATGACGAGTCTCAAGTTTGAATGCATCAAATTTTGTTTGCCCAGTACGCAGCCACCCTAATTGCATTTTCGGAGGCGTTCATTAAGTCTTGAAGCCAACATGTATCTGGGCAGTTAGGGCACGATAGTAGATGGAGCATTGATTGCATGCTAGTGCCACACTGACACATGGTTTCGGATTCGTCCAAGAAACCCCATCTGGCTCGGTTTACCTTGCACCGCCCAACTTAGGTCCGCAATCTATTTATGGACTTCCACGTAGACCTGGGAAGCTCGTGACAATGGGGCAGGTTTTCCGAAAAAGGGACAAAAGGGGAAGTGAGTGATCTGTCTATCGTTGTGCCCAGGTATCTAGGGTAGTTACAGTGATTGATAGGTAAACCGCGCCACTGGATATTTAGCTCTCTGCCTGCCTCTTTGTTGCAAAGTTGAAATGCACATGATTGCGATTTTGAAGGGTTTGGTTTAAGGGCATTCTCATCGTCGTAGACACTCAGTGTCTGGAGAGCGCCGCTGAGGTTGTACTCTACCTCTTCAAAGAATCCCTGTGATGCCAATGCCAGATTGTCGGCATATAGGAAGCGGGTTGTATTTGGGCTCGTAGGCTGATCATTAGTATAGATAGTAAAGACCGTTAGTTCCAGGACACTCCCCTGAGGTAGACCGTTCTTTTGGGTTCTCCAACGGCTTTTATTAGAGTCTAAATGTACCCGGAAACGTCGGTTTTGGAGGAGCTCCCCGAGAACTCGAACAAATTTGCTATCCTCTGTCATATTCTGCACTTTACATAGCAAACGTTTAACGTTAACTGTGTCGTACGCGGCCGAAAGGTCAACAAAGACCACACCTGTCACTTTACCTATCTCAAATCCGCCCTCAATATGCTGAGTTAAGTTACGGGTTTGGCTCCAGCAAGATTTTCCGAGGCGGAACCCAGCTTGCTCTCGGATGAGTTTAGGGTCCACGAGGCTAGTGAGAGGTTTAGTTTAAAAGGCTGAAAAAGGGATTAAAGTTTGTATGAAAATTAGTTTTCAAACTAATGTGACGAAAATTAGTACTTGCGTTGTTGGTAACTTTAAGGATAGGTCTATGGATGAGATTTGGAAGAAATGTAGTGTAAATAGAGGCGGGAGTGGACAGAGGTGTCACAGCATACGAAGCCGCAAGTAGCAACTTGTAGGTTTTATTTTGAAATTACATCAATTATTGCAGATATACCATATTCCAAAGCAGTATACTTATACAAACTGATTGCCAATTGTGTATGTTTTCTTATGGCCGTTAATCAAGATGCCAATTTGTTAAGTTGTAGTACCAACATAATATATAATATATCACTGTACTTCATGAATCTCTTTGTAGCCCCGTTACTCTCACCGAACTATATTACCAGGTCAGTACATAACACAGCTGGCGAAGGAAATGCAAATTGGACTAGCCGCTACAATCAAACGATTTCTCAGAGAACGGACACTACTGCAGTGGGTTTGTCGTTCGCAAAACTACTTGATTAAGTCTTTGATATAAATAGCTGGAGGAGATTGTCAACTAGGTTATTTCCTTACAATGTCTTGTACTTTCGATCACTTGGTCTAGTATTTTCTGACGTCTTTTAAGGTGAGGATTGTGGTTTGAACCCTATACAGGATCTTTGTGGGATGGATTAAATTATTTTTTATAAACATGGTTGTTTATCAGTTATCTGGTTAGCAGCGTGCAGACGTTTGCTACGTCTTGTTATGTGTATTAATGAATTTTGGTAGAATTCATAAAATACTGTTATAATTATTTATTACTTGATGTATTCATATTTATTATACCTATCATTATAATTTAACTAGCGACCCGCCCCGGCTTCACACGGGTGCAATGTTTATGCATATATATATATATACCATCCTCTTGAATCATTCTATCTATTAAAAAACTGCATTAAAATCCGTTGCGTACACGTATTTTGCTAATTGCCCGATATCGCCATAATAATGGGTCCGATGGCTTTCTAGTTTAACCATCGCACAATTATTCTATAAAGAGAAAAGATGTGCAAGAGATTCATACAATTTCTATTTCGATCTTGGCGATCTCAAATAAGACGTGCTTTTAAACGACACTGAACTCATAAGAAATAGCCTTATACTGAAAACTAATTTGGTTTTCTATTCATTAAACTTGACCAAATGCAGTGGTCGTTTATTTTCAAACAGTTGCTTGTCCAACATATAACTAATAACACTCCATCTGTGCAAGTTAGCTCCGTGACAAAACTCATAATCCAAATAATAATTCAGCATTATCGGCATACTATGCTTATGCTTACTCATGGCTGAGATATGGTATCATGTTGTGGGGGAATAGTGTAAATATTAACGATGTATTTGTCCTTCAAAAAAAATGCGTAAGAATAATTGCACAAATAGACAACCAGGAAAGCTGCAGACCCTTTTTCATTAAATTTAATTTGTTGACACTACCATCAATATATATACATGACATAAGTTTATTAGTATTCAAGAATAGGTCACATTTTCCACAGGTGAAAGATACCCATAATATAAATACACGCCATAGAGATAGGTTATACTTACCACCATCTAGAATTAAAATGCTGAACCAGAGCCCGTATTACATGGCAGTCAAGATATTTAATCATTTACCTAAAAACATTAAAAAAGAGAGCAAACTGACAACATTCAATAAAAAATTAAAAGAATTCTTAGTCCAGAAATGCTTTTATTCAACTAATGAATTTTTTGAAAATAAATTTTAGATATTAATGTGTAATATAAGTAGTAGGTATTAATGTTATTAATAATCATTATTATAAAATATTACTACAATAACATTATGAAACAATACAATATTAATCTTATTTCTTTTTATGTTGTATATTTTATTCTTATGTCTTAGTGAAAGTGTAAGATGTTTAAAATGTTTGTTAATTATTTTTTTGTAAATTTTAGATATAAGTACCATGTGCAATGTCTGTAAAAGACAACTAAGTTGACACTAATGTAACTTACCATAAGACCTATTTATACACTTGGTTTGCAATAAAGATTGATTTGATTTGATTTGATTTTTTCGCTTTTGTGCAGACGCGTAAAAAATATTAAAAACTTCATTCAGTCTGAAAGGCACAGTTTTCGGTGACTTTGTTACTGCGCAAAATACTTGTACCTTATTGCAGGATTGAAAAGCGATATTACGGAAAATAGTCTGCTTTTCATGGTGTATTAGCAAACTTTCACATCTTAGAATTAATTAGTATGCTACCTACATAATAATATACAGGGTGTAAAAACACCCTTAACGAAAACTGAAATTCCATGTTGGTCCAATCACTACATTTTTTTCTTCGGCACCATACCTGGGAAATTACTGGTTCAGCAGATATTGAGGCTCAAAGTTACTAGATTTTTTCTAATTAGGTACAAAATGGATGCAATTACCCTGCCAATATGTTCTATAGATGTCCTATGATACCATAGATAAGTAGTTATTTCGTACATTGCACGCGCGTCCTTTTAACTGCGGTTTAAAAATGTGATTCCTTAAAAAAAATCGTTTCCCCGGGTATTATTTTTGCTTAGTATGCCTTGCAATCATTGCAAGGCATACTAAGCAAAAACAGTCCATAACGTGTAGACTTCGGCTTGGTGATGGATCTTGTGGCATTCTGTATATAGGTAGCATTTAGGAACCCTTTGGAAAATATCAATTTTTATTTTGGGACAGGACAAAGACCTTGGCGGACGTTCTCTGACCAGATTGGAGACATCCTAAAAAAAGGACAGGTCTGAAGTAACCTAAACAGAAGAGCATGCAGAAGAAATTTGATGGGAGTGACTGAAGCAAGAGAGGTATGTCAGGATCGTTGCAAATAGCGTTCCGTAGTCTCTGCCTACCCCTCCGGGAAATAGGCGTGAGTCTATGTTTGTATGTAAAATCCTGTAATATTGCCCGGCATTTAAAGCTTTGGCATTAGCCAGCAAGGCGGCGATAGCCGAGTGGATATACTAACAAACTGCCATGCACAGGGTATCGGGTTTGAATCCACGGCGCGCACCAATGACTTTCCGGAGTTATGTTCGTATTGAATGGTTAATTATCTCTTGTCCCGTGCCTCGGAGAGCACCCTAAGCTGTCGGTCCCGGTTGCCATGAAGATCTTTGACAGTCGTTACAGGTCGTCAGTACCTTCTAAATAAACTGACACTAGTCTTAACCATAGAATATCGCAATCCCTTCGGATTGCGGAGGTCAGACAGGCAGTCGCTCTGTGGAAAAGCTAATATTCAGCCAAATCCGGTTAGACTAGAAAGCGGACCCCAGATTGAAACTGGGATAACGCTAAGAGGATGATGATTTAAAGTTTTGGCATTGATTGCAAGACTAAAATTTTATAAATTTTAACTGACAAGGGTCATGGCAGCAGCAAAAACTATTTCATAAAGGTGGACGGATGTAGTCTTACGCAGAATCAGTTCTCAAAAAACGTACCAAGTTTAAGCTTGTTATGAGAACTTACACCGTTCGAGCGATGACAACTGGCTTACTGTTATGCGACAGCAACCTGGAAGCAACAGATGTTTTTTTTACTGTGTTAGATTATTAACAGTCTAATTTGAAAACAACCAATAAAAAAAATTATAAATACATGCGATGTGTATCTACTACAGCTCCGAAAGTCACATATTTTAATTTTCCTTATAAATAATTTCAGCTGACACTCCTTCAAAGACTCAAAATCTATACAGAGATAGGAAGAGTTTACGGCTTTACTTACTATGTATCCTCATCACATTCTTCAAGCAAACTTGTTGGTCTGAGGTACTTTTCACCTGGCATTTCTCCAGCAACTCCGTGACTATTCAAAGAGCGTACGTCCAAAAAATTTAAATTAGATTTTTAAAGAAAATATTAGACTTCTCAATTTAAGAATCTACCTGTTTCTCGCAATAAGAATTTGAATAACATTCTGTTACTTTCAAAACCACAAGGGCCGCTGTATAAAAGCCTCGTATAATTTAGTTGGTATGTTTAGAATAGTACAATATGTAGTTAAATACAATAAATATCGTGCTACAATGGCAAGTTAAATAAGCAGTAGCAAATTTGCAAGTGCAATATTCATTGGTGGTGCAACGAGAAATTATTCACTGGAGTTTGCAAGAAACAGCAATTTGGTACTACGATTACACTTTATAGTGGCATAACACGAGATACACTATATTTAAGGTCTTGTAATTGCCTTGTATCGAATATTATCATGAATATCTAGTAAAAACAGACCTTTGTTTGTAAAACATATACAGCGGACTCGCTATAAAATACTATTTTTGGCTGTCCTCTGATATCATTCAATAAAAGAGTTTAATATTATGACTTGTCTTAAAATACACAGTTACTATCAAAATAAAAATATCTGTGATATCCTAACATACAATCATGTGATCAGAAATTAGGCAGTCTGTGTTATGATGGTAGTTAGATAACTCTTAAACATAATAATTTATGTAAGATAAATTTCAAGATAAAGATAAATTTCACTGAGCCATAGAATGAATCACCATACTCAGTGAAACAAGATTTGTACTGGATGGGAACATAAACCAAGACTCTAGGCTAATAGAAGAAAATAAATGGATAACCTTGGAAAGATGGTGCTCTCATACAAAAAGCAACAGTACCAGAATTATTTAACGTCGATTTTCTATGAGATTGTAGTACTTACTTAGCAAGCTGAACACTTTACGTAAAATAGACCAAACTTTATATTTTTAAATTTATGTATTTACCTACAACTAAAACAAATTATAGTTGCCACGATAAATTTAAAGTTTTAGCCCAGTAGATTTTCTTTAGCCTAGTAGATTTCTTGGTAATTTAACAACTTAGTATTAGGCTATACAATTAAATCCTTAAGTTGCATTCTAAAGCTTTGTAATAGTCCATTATACCGTGAAGTTCCAACAGTACGATCCTAAATAAAACGCCGAGGAAACTACAGCAATACTGCACTTTATGTATTTAAGGAATAATTGGTCGCTTAGCTTTCAATATCCAAGAATTGCGAGCTGCTATAAATTTAGTCTAATGCAGTCCCGTTTTATTATCCTTTGCTTTATTTTATCCATTGCTTTTAATATAATGTTGTAAATCTTTGTACAAAAATGGCTATGAAAACAATAATATTAATACATACATACATAGACTCACACCTGTTTCCCCGAAGGGGTAGGCAGAGGCATATTAAACGCCCACTTTTCGCCAGTGTTTTGATCCCACGTAATAGGTGGCGAGCCTATTGCCGCTTATCCGCTTAATAATATTAATATCTTAATTAAATTAAATCTTTACCTGATTTCGCCTCCTAGCTCCACTGCAACCGCTTGACCACTGGACACTTGGCGCAGCAGCTAATATGTCACCAATTTTGATTTGCAGGACAGGATGTAGGTATATGTATACCATAATACATAATTAAGAAAGACTTCACCCATAAATACATAACAACTTTCAATAGGCCTATATATTAAAAGAAGTCTGAATAATAATGACCAGTTATACCTAAAATAAATCATACCCTCTATGATATAGGACAAAAATGTGTAGCCAATACACGTATACTTAACCATTCAGCGAAACGTAGCCGTAACTCATACACAGAGCAACCGAGACTTTCTAAAACTTTACTACAAAAACACGCTAGCTAGCATTCAAGTTATCACCATCTAATGACAGCGGCACTCAGCGAAACACCAGCTTCACTAAAGCACTTGCTCATTTTATACGAGGCCCACTCAGAATTACGAGGTGCTTCGCTTAAGTAAGCTCATAAGATAAAACTACTAGTTTAATTTTCGTTGCACATATCTCTCTAGAAGCGCAAAAAATGGTTGGAATTGAATCTAGATTGCAGAGAGTATTTTTGTATACGATCGTTAATAATAATATAATACGGCACAGTAGTCATCTTTGAGAGCCGGGCTCCACTTTCCAGCCATCCAGATTTGATAGAAGATAATATTAGGTTGCTTTACCACTGAGCAATTGGCGTCTGAACTCCACAAACTAAATGAATAGTTTCTTCCATGACACCACTTAAGTTTATTGACTAATTTATTGATTCAAGGATACTGAATGACTGCGTCACTACAACGGCTGTCAATGATCTTCATGACAGCGGAACTGACGCGGCGACGCTCTTTGTGGCACGGGGCAAGTGATGAGTAAAAAAGTACTGCGGTGGAGTAAATAAAGAAACTTATTCGGAGTACAATTAAACAAGCTGGTACAAAAAGGAAATAAAGACACTCGACGCCAGCACAAGTAAATAAAAACAATACGTGCACGTGAGATAATAATAAATTCAAGTGTTTTTCTACCGGGTATCTTTGTACAGGATAGGCCACTTTATCTTTGTGTTCGTTGCATTACAGTACTTACCGATGTTTTTATACAGACTCACTTCTGCTCGGTTATCCATATAGCCAGAGATGCTTAGAACTACTGTGTACTGTTTTAATAATTGTATGTACAATTCAGAATCGTTGTTTCTATGATGTTACTGATTTAGTAAGTAAACAATATGTATTGCATAGTCTTCTTACATTAAATTTCTTAAATAACATGAGCTTTATTTTAATCATTACGTTTTATGTATTTTTAATAAAATATTAGCTAATTCTTCATGCCGGAAGCAGCAGCCCAGATATGAATGCAATCTGTATATTGATAAATAAATAGTGTGTTTGTCTAATTTAATAATATTTTTAATGGATAACCTAAATAATGTTGATTTTATGTGATGATTTTATAATTATAATTTAATTGTTTTATGAACATTGTAATACTATGGGACAGTTTGCTTGAAATAAAAAATATTTATTTATTTATACTTTGCTGGATTTATATTATAATCTGAATGAGCTATTTTCTTGTTTCGTTCTTTTAGACCCCCTTTTTATGTAGTCGGGTTATAGTTTTTAAACTTATTTTTTTAATCCTTTCCGTATCCTGATAGGGATATAAACTTATTGTGCAATATTTAAATTGTCATATTTAAAAGAAGAAAGAAACAAAAACAGGTAACGCAACGCGTTTGAACCGCGCGAATTTTAAATACAACCATGCTTTAAACTTATATTTTGACTCAAACAGTATAATATATTTATGTACATATTTGTAATGTGCTCACCAATACCTTTCTTTTGATACCAAACACTTAATGATTATCTCAGTTTTTTTTTGGGGTTGGAATCTGAGGTATAAATTCCGTAATAGAAAATTTGAATAATTTTTATAGCCTACGTCACCCGGGCCATAATTAAAAATCTATTGACATCTCATTATATATGAAATCGGTTCAGTAGTTTAGGAGCCACGGTGGAACATACTAACATACATACATATATACATACATACCTACTACATACTTACATACATACGTATATTGCCAAAAACATTACCCTTCCTTTTGGCTTCGCCGTAGTCGGGTAAAAACCGACTAACCATTCCAATTATATACAAAACTAGATGAGCCCACCGTTACACTCACGTTATTGAGGGCTACAGCTCCGCTCCCGTGGCTCATGGTGATTAAGCCTTCCTCAATGAATGGGCTATCTAACACTGAAAGAACCTGTAATTCCTGAGATTAGCGCGTCAACAAACGAATTCTTCAGCTTTATATATTAGTATTAGACTAGAGGATGCCTGCAGCTACGCCCGCACAATTTAACCGTTTCTGCCCGATCCCCTGGGAATTTCGGGAAATCCTTTCTTAGTGCACCCCTACGGTCCCCACGGAACATACATGCCAAATTTCAGCTTCATACGCCTAATAGTTTTGGCTGTAGCTTGTCTGTCAGTCAGTCAGTAACGCAAGGATTTTATATATACAGATTAGATTCCAATTATATACCACACTACTAAAATATTCTTGATTTTGCTCCATATCCATTTAGTAATATTTAGATTATGCACTTACAAATTGGAACAGCTTACACGGACATGATTTGTATAAAAACAGCGTAACATAATTCAGCTGTTACAAGATAGAAGAACAACCTTAATATCAAAGTTCTACTTTTATTATAAAATATGTTAGTGGGTGGTGAAAGATGTTCAGGTATACTACTGGATTACCATATTTTCTCCAAACCCTCATAGGGGAATGCTAGAGGTTATAAGTGTATGCACATACGTACATTGTCAGCCAAAAGTTTTAGGTAGTCTCAAAGTTTTGGCAGTGTAAGTATGCGCATATATTAAGGCTTTTGTCTTACTTGCAGCGGGAAGCGGGTTAAATACGCAAACATTACGTAAAAAGTTCACATGATTTAACAATCAGCTCTTGTTTGTATGACTTTTGTTGGTGGCATGTATTCATTTCACATAAAAAATACCCGATGCAATAATAGTTTTAATATTATGTAGTAACAGTTCTACATCTATTAAGGCTAATCCGTGCCAGTACTTAATAATGCAGTTATGGGGACATCTGCACGACACATCCTTGATGCCGAGTAAGTATCTCAAGCATTTTCATAAAGTGAAACTTATTAAAATACATACATATACTTACGCCTTTTTCCCGTCGGGGTAGGCAGAGACAACGGAACGCCACTTGCTTCTATCCTTACAAACCTCACGCGCTTCCTCTATATTCTCTTTTAATACATGCTCGCCGGTTCCGGGTGCTTCGGACCTTGCTGTTTTTCAGAACGTCATCAATTTGTTCGACGATTGTCCTACGAGGTCGACCACGACCGGCTTGCCCATACACGTTTGCCACATATATTTATTTCTTCACTCATACGCTCCACGTGTCCAAACCATCTCAGCATTCCTTTCTAAATTCTTATCACAACATCTTCTTTCAGGCCACATCGCTCTCGTATTACTACTGCATTAGGAATTCTATCAATCAGTCTCACCCCACACATGCTACGCAGTGATCGCATCTCTACTGCGTTAATTCTGCTTTCATGCTTTTTCTGCCATACCCAACACTCACTACCATACATCAGCGTGGACACAAGTACACTTATTAAAATATTCATATGGAAAAGAGATAAAAATATTCATAGAAAATTTGTTACGAATATTTTATTGAAAATATTCCTAACAAATTTTCTATGAATCTATGTATACTACTTATAATATTATAAAGCTGAAGGGTTTGTTTGTTTATTTAGTTGAAGGTGCTAATCTCAGGAACTACTGGTCCAATTTGATTTATTCTTCTGTATTATCTAATACTACCCATTTACCGAGGAAAGTTATAGGCTATATAACATCAGACTATGAGCCACGCGAGTGGAGCAGTAGCTATAACGCGGGCGTACTCTCGGGCTCATCTAGTCCTATCTATATGTACAACGTTTCATTGATAAAATTATTAGTTATATTTCAAAACAACGGGGCTCACCGGTAGTTTGGAAAGGCACACGGTTTAAATACACTATTTGTACTTATATTATATGCTGTCCCACTGCTGTTCACGAGTCTCTTCTCGCTGATGACAAGGTTAAGGCCATAGTCTACCACGATGGCCAGGTGCTGGTTTGTGGACTTCACATGTCTTTCGAGGACATTCTGATGAACTCTCAAACATGCAGTTTTCCTCACGATGTTTTCCTTTACCGCTAAACAAGCGGTTATAAACAATTTTGTCACTTGGTAAATCACGAGCGCCGTGGATTCGGACCTGAGACCCTCTGTGTAACAGTCTGTCAGTTTTTTTCCACTAGACTATCGCTACGGCTATAATATTATTATGATATTCCTCTTTCATAAAAAGTGATGTCCCATTACTTTTAACCTCAACGCATAGGTAACAATTATTCTTATCTGTAAATTTGTTTAAAAGTTACTCCCCGATGGAACTTTAATGTGTTGATAGCTCATTATGTACTTTCTGATATGGTGGTTTTGTAACATCCATTTCCATTCTACACTCTTGTTGTTGAATGTGACATAAATATGTATATATTTTTATATTTCTCTCATTAACAGATCCTTATTTCAGTTTTCTTTTTAGGTATGATTTTTTTCCATTTCACTCGATTTTTAAATCTAAATACTATGCATATTCTGTAGGGATTTATTCTGATATTTATGTGTAGGTACGATTAAAGAAATTTTAATAATTTATAATGCAGAAATACATAATTATATACTTACTGCTACCAGTTGATAAAGAGATTACATAATTCAGGCCTAACTACAATAATGTAACTTTTACATAATATTACAGCGTCAGCAGCCGCTACCGTTTTTTTTATTGTGTTGTATTTTTTATATACTTATAAGTCATGGCAAAATGTTTCGCAAAACATAACAATATCTCGCTGAAAGTGAGACCTCAGACAAACTTTTATTTGTTCAACTGTGTATATGTAGCATTTCTTCGTTTCAAACTACTTCTCTCCATCTCAAAATCAATTGAGCAAATATGTATGAGAATATTCCATAGCATTGTGAGGGATGACAGAAAGGGATCATTATCTTAACGAAGTGAACTGGAACAATCTTATGTTTGAATCTTGAGTTTATGGAGCAATTTGAGAGATGTTTCCTTGATTATCATGCTTAGTGGATAACATGATGTTGTTAGCGTATAGATGGTTGAGCATAATAATCGGCAAACATTTGTGGCTTTTTCATGTGTTCTGACAGTCGGGTTGAATTTGAATATGATACTGTTTGCATAATTTCATCTGCACCGTTGGCGTAGTGGTCTAAGCGGTCGCCTCACCGCTTGACACTGCGCTTAGTGTTGTAGGTTCGATTCCCACACGAGACAACACTTTGTGTGATTTATAAATTGTTGTTTCGAGTCTGGGTGTTCATTGTGTCCGTTGGTTGTATGTTTGTAAAGTCCCCAGCGACACAGGATTTATTCCTAGTGCGGGAGTTAATATTCTTTCACATTCACACAACACCATCTAGTCCCAAACTAAGCAGAAGCTTGTACTATGGGTACTAGATAATGGATAAACATACATATATACTTTTTTTTGTAAATACATACATATTATACATAGAAACACCTAGACCAAGACAAACACCCATGTTCATGCACACAAATGTTTGACTTGAGCGGAAATCGAACCCGCGACCTTCGGCGTAGCAGTCGCTTACACTCCCGCTGCGCCAACCGGTCGTCAATCGTCGTCATCTGTCGTCGTCGTCAGTTGTCTTTTAAACAAAAAAAAATGTTTATGTAATACCTTAGAAGAGCAATTCTTGTATGTATCTGAATCTCGGCAACAGCTCCAGCGAGCTTCAGGGTTAATAATCAGCAGCTAAGTTCCATTTATATAAAACATGAAAATAATTTACAAAAAAAGCCGTGTAAAGCTCTGTTATCCAGGTAATTTTAATAAAACTGGCGTATTCGTCCAGTCGTTAAACTGGATGTTACAGTTTCAATTACCACCATCATCGTCCTAGCATTATCGACGTTGCATCAATGACTTACTTCTTGGAGCTAGGGTCCTAGGACTAAGTGTATGTGACAAAATATCAGCTTGTCCACAAAGTAACTGCCGCCTAACATCCACAATCTAAAGCGATAGTACCATATGATTTAAATCAATTCTATTAGTTTATTGGCTATCACTGACTCCCCCTTAACGATTATCAAACATATTCATGATAGCCAAGAGCGACGGTTTAACGTGTTTTCTAGGGCACCACACAAGCGATAATTTTCAATTTAATACGCAGATAACTTTGAAAAGCCAGCGGTGTGCCGTGGATCCCGCATAACATTTTATTGATATCTTCACTAGGCTCTCGCTTTCCGTTCGTAGTTTCGATTACCACCCAGTACAAATCTTTGTATCATGAGCACGATTATTTGCGCTGCGTCTGGGTGTGCTGCGTGTGTAACTCCTAATAACGCGATTCAGATTGTTAATATCTTCGTCTTTGTTGTTCCACCGTTATCCGTTAGATGTCACAAGTGTATGTGCTTCCGTCATAGCACGATAGACGATACAATTTATATGTAGGTATCGATAAATGCATGAGTGGTTACAATTAAGACGTCTGCTGCACATATCTGCACACACAAGGCAGGCTATGGTATTATGTTGTTGACATAATCATGAGTGTATAAATTAATAATCTTAGTACGCTAATTCACTGACTTGGATAAAAGTGACATAATGCTGTGCATTGCTGCTCCAGTTTTCACTATGCAATCACAACGATTTATTTACAATTAGTAGTAACTAAATTGAAGCTACTACTTTTTTGTGAATATTGAAAAGTACTTGCTTAGCGTTTTACACTATAAATTGCCACCAATTTTATGATTTCTATTGAATTCATGCATTGAAACCTCTCCTTTATAAAGCAAGAATTATGTGAATATGAACTTAATATGTCTAATCGTTCAGCTACGCGTTCACCAACGAGTACAAAATTAGTCAGGAAAGTTGAGTCTCTGTACGAAAGAAAACATTTTGATATTTAGAAGTTTGTAAGGTCTAGGTTAGGGTTTTCGAGTCAATACTTTTAATATTTTCGAAAGTTTTCCGTGACACGAGGATCGTAAATAGAGCTCTTTTTAATTTAAACTAAAAGTGCTAAAGTTTGAAGATAGAGCATCCTCAATCTTACGAATATGATAATCTTCTCGCTGTTACATAATAAGCAGCGAAAACTTAGTGGAAAGACCAACATAATTATACCAATAGCTTTTAGATGTAATGTGCTTATTAAGACGTTAATTAGCAAGCGCTGAACGTCCAGAAAAATATCGTCGGACAAAGTGCATATCTCAAAGTTCTTCGTTCTTAAAAATCAGGTGAATTCTGCTAAGGGTTATGTTTTTGGCCAGGGGACTATGGCTTAGCCCTCTCCAAAAGGTCCATACCCAGCAGTGGGACAGTTTATAAACAAGGCTGATGATGTAGCTATTCCCAGTCAGAATATAACTTATTCCAATTTTGCTTGATCTTGTATCTATTCAACAGGAGTAAGTACTTCAATACCGCTGTCTCCGATGCTGGTGTCACTGCTATCAATCGCAGCTCTGCTCTGTACTGGTGTATGTGGTGTCATCACAGCGTTGTATCGCCGTCATGCTGCTAGAAGAGATGATATTGACAAGCATCCACCGTCCACGTAAGTATTTACCGATAAATACAGGCATTATCTGAGACTCATTCATGGTGAAATGTGGGTGTAATATTACACCTTTGCCTACCCCTTCGGGGATACAGGCGTGAGACTATAAAAAAAAATATCTGAGACTGCTCTATCGCCGCGACCGTGCAGCGTGCATACACAGCTTATCGACAAGCTAGACACTTTCACCCTTGTGTCGTTCTTATGGCGTAGGAAATAAGGATTAAAATCGTGCAGCAACTTTTAAGCTTTTCTAGCCGCTGTGTGTACTAGTGGCTCAAAAACTGTTCTCGTATTGATAGAAACAGATACGACGCCTCTAATTCTATCTTAGGCCATGACCATACTCAGAGCATTTATCAGAATACATGCTCTGAGTTAAAAAAATATTTTCATGTTCTGTGATTTGAAGTACCTTATGTATGGTAGTGAAAGTTGGGTATGGCAGAAGAGATTTGAAAGTAAAATAAATGCTGTAGAAATGAGAGCACTGAGAAGTATGTGTGGTGTGTCTTTGACCGACAGAGTAAATAATTGTGTGATACAGAGAGTGGTGTGGGGTAAAAGAAGATGTAGTGACAAGCATTGAGAAAGGCATGTTAAGATGGTTTGGGCACATGGAGAGGATGGATGACGATAGACTGACAAAGAAGACATATAAGGCAAGTGTGAATGGAACAGGACAAAGGGGAAGACCTAAGCGGACGTTCTCTGACCAGATTGGAGACATCCTGAAAAAAGGACAAGTCAGAAGTACCTTTAACAGAAGAGCATGCATGAGAAACTTGATGGGAGTGAGTGAAGCAAGTGAAGTATGTCAGGATCGTTGCAAATGGCGTTCCGTAGTCTCTGCCTACCCCTCCGGGAAACAGGCGTGAGTCTATGTATGTATGTATGCATGTGATTTGAAGTAAATGCTAAGAAGTGCTTTATAGACATAATCCAGGCATTATCAACTTGCTTTAGAATGTGTAGAGAAAGTGTACAAATGCGTGAGTATTGTGATATACAGGGTGGCGCTACCATAGGGGCACTTTTTGAACAGAGGCATAGCGTACAACATTCTGAAACCTTGTACCAAAAATCAATTAAATCGGTGCAGTAGTTTAGCCACAATATCGATTTTAAGTTCCGCAATTTTTGCACAAGCTTTGAATTCCACACAGCTGATACAAAACGGTCAACGACCCTACATTGCACGCCCCGACTCGCTCCGACGCGACGCCTCGACGTCATCTGAAGTTAGGCTCAGCGCAGATAAAACGGAGCGCAGCGGAGAGGATTTTATTGACGCACTTGAAAATAAACTATATTTTTTTTACAATAAAGTGCATAAATGCTTGAACCTGACAAAAAACATTCGCGCGTCCTCGAAGATATGCGGGAATCCTCGCGCGGCGTCGGAGTCGTCGCCCGCATCATAGTGAGTCGCGGCGCGCAATGTAGGGTCGTTGACCGTTTTGTATCAGCTGTGTGGAATTCAAAGCATGTGCAAAAATTGCGGAACTTAAAATCGATATTCTGGCTAAACTACTGCACCGATTTAATTGATTTTTGGTACAAGGCTTCAGAATGTTGTACGCTATGCCTCTGTTTAAAAAGTGCCCCTATGGTAGCGCCACCCTGTATGTGTGCTGGTAATACCAATTGCTTTTAAATATTTAAACGTATTCTTACCGTATTATATTTATTTTATTATAGGCTCACTCCTGTATCCCGAAGGGGTAGGCAGACGTGTAAAATTACATCCACACCGTATTATACACTTTATATTAAGTCAGTTACCTCTTTCATACATTTATCTACAACCCTGAAGCTTAAATAATCAATAAGCTGTTTTATTCAGGACAGTAACATTTACCTAATTTTCTTATGAATAATTGAATGTGCCACAATTGTACGTATGTAATTTGTTACGTAAAATAACGCCACACTTGACTGATTATAGAATATATACCTGGGAAAATACATTAGTCAAAATGGTCAAAAGCCTTAAATGAAATGTGTTAGTATCTTACAAGGTTTTGTTATATTAACCCGCCAAGTCTCAACGATTACCTTCCTTTATATATTATGCGGCATTTAACTGTCCACTGCTGAACAAAAACCTGTTTTAGTTTGCATCACAACAGGATTATAAGTCAATAGGAAGATTTGGCCTTCTTAAACACGCTGGCCAAACGAGTTGGTATAGGTTTTAAGGAAACATTTTCAGTCTCTTCGCATCTTTTCTTTTTCATCTTTTACCATTGCGTTTCCCCATTTTAGATCCTACTGGCTTTATCAAACTGGTTCTTATTTGGGATTACATGCGCGTTCCGATTCCTTTGATGCTTTGGAACACAAAAAAAAACATATTATAGTTTATCGATGAAATACACATGTTTAAATATTTGATATTGTTATATTACAAAGCTTTATTCAGTAATGTTATTGTACCATTTTATTTTATTGTGGTTTAGAAATGACAAGACCTTGTTTAGCAAGTATAAAGAAATACATTTGAGGAATTATTGTATTTTGATAGTTTTGATAGTCGGTGCGTCTAGTGGTCAGTGAGCCTTAGTGCTTAGCTGGAGATAGTGGGTTCGATTTCCTCCCAGGACTAATCATTGTGTGATTAGAACGATTATTTGTACTGTACTGCCTGCCTTTTCCATAACTTCACCTGGTTCTCCCTCCCGTATACAAAAGAGGCAATGGACCTTTAATACTCGCACTTACTTATGAAACAGAACAATAAAAATTGGGCAAGTGCGAGTCGGATTCGCGCACGAAGGGTTCCGTACCATCATCTAAAAAAGAAAATCACGTTCGTTGTATGTATACTTAAATACTTTTTAAGTTTCTACCTGTTTATTAAGATCGAGTAACAAATTGCTTAAAAATTACCTTTATTGTATGGGAGCCCCCCTTTATTATTTACTTTTTTATTTAATTATTTATTTTGAAAGGTAATATACAACTACATATTCTGTGAAAATTTAAACGGTCTACCTACCTGTTACAGTTAGTAATTTTGAGCAAAAAGAAATCTCGTTTTTGTATGAGACTCCCCCTTAATATTTTCATTCTTTTTATTTTTAGTATTTGTTGTTATAGCGGCAACCGAAATACATAATTTGTGAAAATTCCAGCTTTCTAGCTATCACGGTTTGTGAGATACAGCCTGGTGACAGACAGACGGACAGACAGGCAGACAGCGGAGGCTTAGTAATAGGGTCCCGTTTTTTACCTTTTAGGTACGGAACCAGGCCTAACGCATTTCGCATTTTAGGTACAAACTTACAAGTACCTCGGCCGCCCATGACTACATGGTTGGATTAGAGGGTTGCCGCGCGCCGCGCGCTGCTCACATTAGACGTCACGCAACGAGTGCGGTATTCTTACGCGCCGTGCGAGAACATTGTTCAAATTATATAAACGCCTTTAACAACAAAAATGTATCATCACAAGTCTGATGCAAAGTATTGCTCATTAAACGGATGCGTGTCGAAAGCAACTTGAAAATTTGATTTTATTTATTTTACGAGAGCAATTTGAAATTTAGATTTTTTGTTTGTTGAGATATCCCAACGATTATGGTGTCAAATTAAATATCTAGTTCAAAAACCATTTTATCTGTTTGAATCATATAAATCGGTCCACGCGTTTAGGAAATAACTAAGAATTTGTATAGTAAAAATGTAAACGACCAGAATTTTTGTGCTTTTGTTCTACTAGCGCAAATAGTGGGATAGGATACTTATAGGATAATTATTTATTATTAGGTACGTGGTCAAGTAGGTAGATAGACGATTAATAAATATAGTAGCAGCGCCAAGTCGACAGACGACAACCCTAGCGCGCCACTCCGCGCCAGACAGCGACAGCGTTATGTGTTAGAAAAGAACGGGAACCGTTAGGTTAATATCGCATTAGGCACTGAGTGCTTATGCGAGCTGAATTGAACTTTATTCAATAAATTGGTTTGAAAAGTGAAGCTACTGTACGTTAGTACTATTAATTATTCTGTGACGGAACCCTAAAAAGCACTGTGGCACACTCAACGTCATAAAAACTTCAACAGCAGCATAGTTTTATGAAGTAAATGTTTCAAAAATATCTTAGCAAAGAATCGAGTTTTAGTTGCAAATTATTAGTTTCCTTACAACCGTAATAAATTAACTAAAAGTTTTAGGAGCAAATTCACGGCCACAATGCATGGGCAAGAATCGAATACATACTCTCTTGATCAGCTGCTAGTTTTTCATACCACTAGATACTGCTATTTTGCCTTCAGTTTCAACTTTCATTCAACAATAATAAATTACAGGAACCGTAAATACTTAGTTGTTTTGTTAAGTAAATATGCCGTGAAATTTGGCTCTATCTGGCTAAATTCGAATATAACAAATGCTTGAACTATTTAAGGAACTTTGACCCCACAGCACAGAATATAATATATTATTATATATTATATAATATATTATGTGTATTATTATATATATATAATATATTATATAATATATTATGTATATTGTACAAGTACTACACAGCTTGTGCCCCTTACGGTCTAATGAATAAGCAACCAAAATATGCCACTCTACTTGTCAAGTTGCGATACTTTTCACAAAGCTTTTCTTGTATTTATTGTTATATTTTCTGCTCGAGAAGTGAAAGGAAATAACAAATGATCATGTCTGTTGAATTTCGACCGTCACTTTCCACAAAATCAAATTACCTGTTCAGCATCTAATCTAATCCAATTATCATGTTCTTTATCCTAGCATTGCACCAATTACGATAAAAAAACATTACCTTGGAACATGGGATACCTACACAATTTAAGTTTGATCTGGGGTCAGTTCAGGACTATTTGATGTTAAATTATGAATGAATATGAAACTTGTAGTAAATTTTTTAAAAATTGTTGCGCTTCTGATTTGGTTAAATATTAGTATTGCCTCGTAACAACTGCCATTTGACCTGTGCAACTCAAAGAGTGTCAGTAAGTGTCAGTATATTTGAGCGCACTGACAGTTCGTAAGGACTGTCAAAGATATTATAAAAGTAACCTCATTTATGGATTAGAGGACTTCAGCTATATCTCACAACGGACAGCTAATTCAAATATTGCACATTTCGTTCTGAAATGTCCGTCCTAAAGGTTCGTGATTGATTCTGTATGTAAGTCTATTTGTTTTTAAGCTGGACTATCGCTGCTTACAGCTATTCTAATTGGGCTCTTTTAATCAAATCGCCAGCATCGTCCGTCCATCAATTTTAACACACACTTATCAAATTGCGGTGCCCACTAAAAGGTCACCACTCACCACACAAAATTATACATACATACATAGATTCATGCCTGTTTCCCGGAGGGGTAGGCAGAGACTACGGAACGCCATTAGCAATGATCCCGACATATCTCTCTATATATACACAAAATTATATACACAGAATTCGTATTACTTTTTGTGTAACATATAAATTTTGGTATCGTATAGATAAATGTTTAAATGTGTGGCCATATGTATCGACCTACATGTAGACATTTTTTATTTATTATTGCGTTCGATACTTGGAGCGAGCGAAGCCTTGCACTCCAATAGTACTTTTACGATTTTGGACACGACGGCCACTGAAGGGATCCTGTTATTAATAACAGGGTCTCGTTCACTAAAGCCGCCGCCGTACATCCGTTTGTATGCCTGTCAGCATACTATATTTTACGGAATTGGTTGAGTTGTAATTTTCTTAATAAAATCTATACGTAGTAGTAAGTCCTTTTTAGGGTTCCGTACCTAAAAGGTAAAAATCGGAACCCTATTACTAAGCCTCCGCTGTCTGTCCGTCTGTCTGTCTGTCTGTCACCAGGCTGTATCTCATAAACCGTGATAGCTAGAAAGCTGCAATTTTCACAAATTATGTATTTTGGTTGCCGCTATAACAACAAATACCAAAAATAAAAAAATGAAAGTATTAAGGGGGGTCCCATACAAAAAACGTGTTTTTTTTTCGTATTTTTTGCTCAAAATTACTAACTGTAACAGGTTAATTTTCACAGAATATGTAGTTGTATATTACCTTTCAAAATAAATAGTTAAATTTTTAAAAAGTAAATAATAAAGTATTTTTAAGCAATTTGTTACTCGATCTTAATAAACAGGTAGAAACTTAAAAAATATTTAAGTATACATATAACAAACGTGATTTTCTTTTATAGATGATGGTACGGAACCCTTCGTGCGCGAGTCCGACTCGCACTTGCCCAATTTTTTCTGCCTGTCTCTCTGTATAAAGCGATAAGTTTAAAAGCTACCAAACGGATTTATGTACATGTTTACTATTACATAGTGTGATTCCTGTAGAAGGTTTAGGTGTATAATTCACGCTGACGGAGCCGCGGTTGAAGTCTAGTATTAATATATTCCAATTGTCACTATTCCACAAATTACACCTTAAAAAGTACGTTTTCTTGCGTCCCGTCCCGTCTTCACACGAGTAGAAATTAAATTTAGCCTATTAGCCTTATTGAGATATAATGCGGAATACTAATGGGGACGGTATTTTTTCAATCTTTTCTATGGTTCTTGAGCGTCTTTTTATCATTCATTTCACTCAGAAACGTGCACTGCAGGACATAGGCACTTCTTCATTTTTGAGTTTATTTATTACAAAAAAAATCATTTTATAATTGTTTGAAATAGAAATATTATTTGTGATAGGTCAAGTCGATTATATCGATTTAGTAACGTTTTGTTTAGTCTATTGTAAATTTTGACTATGGTCACACTGAACTTCCGTTGTCGAGGAAAAAATGGTTGCGCGGACGCCGTTTTGGGCTCTCTCGCGTGCTTTGTATCTTATTGAAATAAATTGATCGCCTTTTGAAAAGCACATCCTGGTAGCTTCGCGAATAGTTTGTTGGTTTCCCGCGGTCAGTGAAAAAACCCGGTATAAAAAGTTGTCTTGACCACGCCGTATCTTGTAATGTCTCGTGCCCTTGTGCTATAAAGAATATTTGGAACTCGTTTGTTTGCCGCTTCCTTGATCAATAACCGGCAACCGTTCATCTGTGATAAAAATAGTACTTTAATGAACATTGTAAAACTTGAGTGAATCCGATGCACGTGGTTTCTGCCCGACGATTTTGCTGATGAAGGACGTCGAACTGGATCCTGTGGTATTTATTCGATTTTCTTGTTATTTTGGCCAAAATTATGAGTTAATCTTATAGGTCCACTCAAGAGGAACACCAGGAAATCCTTGGTAAGTCTATCAATATTGTAATTAGGATTATAATTCATCGCTGTGCTACCACAGTATATGTTAGACCTTTGCCTTGGGCTGAGACTGGATGAATTAATCGCTTCCACTGATCTCTGTAAACCTTACCCGATCTTAGCTCAAACTCGAGACAATAATATTTGTTAAGCGTTTTGTTGTCAATGCAAATTTACAATGTCACACGAAATTTTCCTTTTGGTACAGTAACGCCCTCTACATGGAACAAAGTGTGGAGTCTCTCTCGAAGCAAGACAACTTAAACACGTACTGCGCTTCACCTAAGCTGGACTACTGCAGTCAGTACAAGCTCAAGATGGAGGGCAGCGGAGAAGACACAGATCCTGATATCATACCTTGTCACTATGGTAAGTCACACAATTTCTCTGGTAATTAAGAATATTTTTTTGTAATATACTGGTATTTCCCGCGATGTAGTTTGCGTGGACAGCATTCATATCATATTTTCCTCCCAAAATTTTTACTGGCTACGAACTACATCCTACCTGCCTATAGCCCAAATGATTGATAGCAGATATTTTAAAATATTTGCCTTTATAATTAGTAGCAAGGCTGCAACAGCCTTGTGTTAACAGACTGTCATGCAGAGGGTTGCGGGTTCGAATCCACGGCGCGCACCAATGACTTTTCGGAGTTATGTGCGTATTGACTTGATAATTATCGCTTGATCTGTGCCTTGAAGAACATGTGGAGCCGTCGATCTGGGCTGTTACGAAGTTCTTCAGTAGAGTCAGTACCGATTAATAAACTGACACTAGTCTAAACCTTGGAATATAGCAGCAGCTATCAGATTCAGACAGGCATTCGCTCTGTGGAAAAGCTAATATTCAGTAAAATCGGTTAGACTAGAAATCGGACGTCGGGTTCTAACTGGGATAACGCTAGGAGGATGATGATTATCCTTTAAAATTACCTGCATTTTAAACTGCACATTTAAATGGTTTTTGAACAACTGTGCTGAAAGATTTAAGAATGAATGCATAAGATACATAAATTCTCTAGTAAGAGGTCTGTAGTTAGAATAAAATATTTAGTTCGAACGAGAATGATCCATTTTTTCCTGTCATACTCTGAATATTTTTGAAACGCCATCAGATGATACTGAACTCGACTCAAACTCGTTTGAGGAAAGTTTGACAATGATAACGGTACCATATTATATAACAGGGTAGCAGAGCCCTTTATCTAATTATATTAAGGTCCTCTATGATTTTAATAAAGGCAATTACAGTATAACAATAACGAAGGTAATATTAACGCCTTAAATAAGCACTATAAAGAAATAAGCAGGTTAGCAAAAATCTGTATAGAGATAATGTGACGAAATTTGCGGTGCGTATAGCTGACTGGTTATAATAATTACAATTATTTTTATTTTAAGCGTGGATTAATTTACTTTATTTACGTATAGCATTAGGGTGATCTGATCCCCGCGACCCACAGGGATAAATTGGTTTAGACCAGTGTCAGTACATTCAAGTCAAGGATACTGACTTCTCAGTGACTGTCGAAGATCTTTGTGACATACGGGACCGACGGCGTAACATGATGTCCAAGGCACGGGGTATAGCGCCATTTTGTTAGCTATGTTTTGTGTCACGTCAAATAATGTAAGTCTTATGCCTTTTACATTATGAGTCTGTATTTTGCTGTCCATTTAACCTCAATAACATTGTACGATTACAAAATTCAACTACGGCCATCACCACCGCACGTTTCTAACGAAAATATGTCTTTTAGGTGACGATAGACAATTTCACGAAGTTACCCGACTTCCTGGAAATGGGTGCGACTGTTTTAATCTATACATGGCATTTTGGTGGCAAAATATGTTTCCACGAAAGGGACTTAGACTGTTAGAACAGCTCGCAGTACCTGCAACTTTGTAGCGTTCAGTTTAATAAACTTTTATCAATGGACTTGTGTTTTGCGAAACGTAGTGTATGAAGTCGAAGTAGAAATTTAATAGTTAAGGTCATAATGTGATAAATGTTATTCACGTCTTATCAAATGAAATATGATAATTATCTTAATATATAAAATCATTGCGTTACTGACTGACTGACAGACACGCTACAGCCGAAACTATCGGGCGCACGAAGCTGAAATTTGGCGTGTATGTTCGTTGAGGACCGTAGGGGTGCACTAAGAAGAGATTTGCCGAAATTCCCACGGGATCGGCCAAAACGGGTAAATTAAACAAAAGCAGGTGTAGCTGCTGGCGTCCTCTAGTACATAATTATAAGGCATATTGAATTGAAAATTATTTCAATCCCAACGTTTCTATATAGATATTATGAGAACTATTGCCTGTATTGTCCAACTCGCTGGTCAAGTGCGGGTTAGCAGGCTGCACAAATCTTTCAAGAATATTATGTAGCACTCTTAGACATACAGGTTTAGTCACGATGTGTTTCTTCATCGATATGGAAGTGCAAAACTAAAAACCTATTATTAAGGATAAATTGAAAACTACTCGTCACATCTTAATCAAATTTCAAATGTAACCACATGAGTGGTTAAAGCATTCAAGTAAAATAACTTTTTACCTTGTAAACATTTAAGTAAAGTTGTTAAAAGTGCTCATGATGTTTTCCTTTGCCGTTTAGCAAGCGATAATTAAGAATTTATTATGTACTTAAATTCAAGAAGTTAGAAGTGCACTTCCTAGGTTTGAACTCGGGGTCTGGTAGAAATAGACCTGTCGGCGGTGGCAGATTTTTCAATGGGAGTGATTAACAAATTATAGCAACAGATAAATTTAGGCTCAATTGACTGAAAACTGAGGGGGAGCGCTAAAAGAACCGTCTGATCAATTTCAGGATTATCGGTATCGCCTAAAGCTTTAAGTTGTCTCACCTGAGGTAATAAAGCGACTTTCTTTCTTTCAAAAAAAAATAATACGTGTGTCGTATGTACATCTGTGCACCAACCTTTGTCCTAAATGGCTTTAACTTAAGCTGTTTTATCTGAGATCCATATCAATTTGCATAAGCTAAAATAGATTCGTGTTTTGTGTGAAACTTCCGTGCTGAGTCACGTTTCATTCAACGCATTCAACGCATATTTTGATCAAACATTTTCAATTTTTTCTGTTCTGAGGTTATTAAATATGTTTACAACATACTACTCACCCTATCCCACATACATGGAATGTAATATCTAGGGGATAGTGGGCTTTATCGTAACATAAGTGCCTCTTAAGCAAGTTTAAATTAATGGCACATAATGTGACATGCACACGCGTAACCAGAATGGAGGGTTAAGTTATTATGTTTTGTATTATCACGAAGGTGCTCTTAGTGGCAGCAATTACAAACTATGGTCAACAGAGACAACTTCTAGTAGAATTAAGTATTCATAAAATTTGTTTATGCGCAGCTACAAAAACAGATTGATGATGAAGTAAATAATTGTGTGTTTGTTTTTTGTCATCTTACTTTCGTTCATAATTTTTAGGCTTTGCTATTTTCGACGTCCTAACATCACAATTAATAATAATACCAGTTATAATTTTATTTGTTGTACAGTAAAGTTGTCTTCTTCAGCATTAAAATCAAAAACACTCTACTCCTATCTATATATTTTTTTATATTTACTAAAATACTTTTAATGACTTAGAGTTATCTATCTATTTAAAATGTAAATAAACAGCGCCCACTAATTATGATTTTTTTTTGATAAAGTATTAGGGTATTGCACACTTTAGGAATTACATTGTTCACTTTGTTACAGATAAGAAGCTAATAAGTGACTACAGTAAGCTGCCGACCCCTGGACTGGACACAGATCCACACAGGGTTTTCGGTGAACGACCCAATATTCCTGCCAGTGCTGTAAGTATGAACACTTTGACAAGAGACATGTTTTCTCCTAAATCCATTAATGCGAATAAGTTCAGCACATTCTTGTGCCATATTTTACTAATTAGTCATCGCCCGCGGCACTCTGTGGGCCAGTTACCGCTAAATGTTTTATTGCGGTGAAAAGCCACCTATGTCGCTATCTCCACACCTAAAAATCATACATCGCTCTGTTGAGACGTGAAACAAGGAGAAACAAATAAATACACATTTGGGATTTACTTAAAATATTAATAGGGATTTGTTTCTGAATTAGTTGCCGCTTCGACTATTTATCATCCTCTAAAGCTTTACCAACCATTATTTACTCTTCTCTTTATTTTTCTCCAACAGTCATCAGTAAGCATATGCGTAGTCAATCGAGGCGTGACAGCCTGCAGTGCAGACATCGCAGCCGCAAGAAGACCGGAGGTCGTCACCACCGCGAGGAAAGTTCGAGAAAGTTGTATATGAATGTGACATTGTGATCGAACTATATATTAATATGACTGTCAGAAAGACAATAGTTGAACCTAAAAGAGATAAGTGCAAATCTGTATGTAATTAAATCTATCGACTCTTATTCACCGTAGATATAAGTTTCAGATATGATTTCACTGGTTTTGATCGCTAATGTGTCAGTAAAAGGCAACTGATATTGTGATTTGTGGCTTTTTGGTTATAAAAAGCATCTTATATCACTACTTCGAGGATAGTACTGCAAATGTGTACAGTGTGACAATTTTGGATATACATAGTTGAACGTTACTGTGACAAAAATATTTCTGATACCCTATGATATAATAGTTTATGATGGTATATATTATAAATATGTGCCCAGTAGTCAAAAACCTTGGCCTACACATGGACTGTACGTTAAGCTGGCGAAACCACGTCACTAAAACTAGCAAAAAGATTACCGGTACTCTACGTGCTATCTATCGCCTAAGGAACTTCCTACCACCCAAAACTAAGACAATGCTTGTGCAAACTTTGGTATTTCCCTTGATCGACTATGGTGATGTATGCTACTCTGACCTGAATGCAGATCTTCTTAATAAACTTGACCGTCTTCTCAATAACTGCATTCGATTTATTTTCAATCTTCGCAAGTATGACCACGTGTCTACTTATTGTTCCCAGTTGAAGTGGCTTCCTATTCGTCAAAGACGCAGTCTGCGTGCTCTCACTACTCTCTATTCTATCCTTATGTCTCCCAATACTCCCAACTATTTAAGTTCTTACTTCCAGTACTTATGCAGCAACCACGATCGTAACCTTCGTTCAACTAATAACCTTCTCCTTCTTTGTCCTTCACATAGATCTTCTTTCATCCACTCTTCTTTTCCTACTCAAGCTATTCTTCTTTGGAATGACCTTCCTCTCGAAATCAGGACGTCCACTACTAGGTATTGCTTTAAGACAAAGGTAAAGCAGCTTTTATTGGCTGAGTTAGCAGAAGTATCGTAACATTTATATATATTTATTTATATATGTATATATAATATGTATGTGTATGTAAGTATATGTTTGCATTTCTATATTCGATGTATGTATGTAATATTATTATTATTTAATGTTATGTAATGTATGCGCATCCATCATATCTATTAAATATAATATAATAAAGTCAAACTCCACTTGTATAATCCATATACAAGTAAACTATGCGATACTGTGCAAAGCGGACTGTATTTCGCATAAATGTGATATGGTTCGTTACAAAACTGTAAATGCCGACAAGCCTGGGCGCGCCCTTCAAAAAGTGTGTCTTGCTGTTTCTGTCAACCAACTGTCAGTGCATCCGCTTGTGCGCCGGCGCCCGTGCGGCGCGGCGTCCAGAAGGCGCGGGGGGGGGCGCCTAGTGCTGTGCGCAGCGTGTCATAGACATTCTGCCGGGCCGCCAGTGAGAGGGCATATCCGGTTAAATGCTCTTCTGATAGTGCCGCCGCTGGTCTTGATGTCGGCCACTCTTGTGACTCCGTCGGGCCCCGGATGGAGCTGTGTTACTCGCCCGAGTACCCAGCGGGCTGGTGGGAGAGCGTCATCTTTCACGACGACCAGGGTGCCTTCTGTCAGCTGTCCGGACGACTTCTTCCATTTTGTTCTGATTTGAAGTTGTGAAATGTACTCCTTGTAGAATCGAGTCCAAAAGTGTTGACGCAGGAGCTCCACGCGTTTGTATCTGGGTATATGCAGCGGATTACAGTCAGCCAGTGGTGGCTGAGGTAGTACAGATAATGATCGACCGATTAAGAAGTGAAATGGAGTGAGAGCGGTGAGATCAGACGGGTCAGACGATAGAGGCGTTAAGGGCCTTGAATTTAAAATGCCTTCAATTTGACATAAGACTGTGTACATTTCTTCATACGTGAGATGTGCCAAGCCCAAGACTCGCCTAAGGTGATGTTTTGTTGACTTCACTGTGCCTTCCCATAACCCACCAAAGTGTGGGGAGTATGGAGGAATGAAATGAAAAGTGATGCCTTGTTCTGCCACATGGTTGCTTATCAAATTCTGATTCTTCGCCAAAAACCCCGTGATAACATTTGACGCCCCTACAAAGTTAGTGCCATTGTCTGAAAATATGTGAGCAGGTTTTCCTCGGCGGCTGATGAATCTATTTAGTGACGCTAAGTAAGATTCCTTTGTCAAATCGGTAACCAATTCCAGGTGTATAGCTTTAACTGCAAGGCATACGAATATGCATATGTATGACTTTATCAACTGACTACCACGCCCCTTACGATTACTAATCATGATTGGCCCGGCGTAATCTACACCGACGTTATTAAATGCGAAATCAGAGTGCATGCGTGGCTCATGTAAATTACCCATGATTGGTGTAATTGTTTTTCCTTGAAAGTGTCTACATGTGATGCATGATTGTACTGTCTTTCTGGCTAGATTGCGACCACTGATAGGCCAATATGTTTCACGTATGTGGGCGAGCAACAGCTGTGGACCAGCATGGAGAAGTTTTATATGTTGAGTGGAAAAAATGAGTTTGCAAATGTGATGATTAGCGTGTAAAAGCATTGGATACTTTTTATCATATTGAAATCGCGAATTAGCGAGCCTGCCGCCCACGTGAATAACTACGCCGGCCCGATCAAAAAATGGATGTAATGAAATTAATCTGTTTTTTATTGGTAATGTTTTATTTGTTGAAAGTAACTCATATTCAAAAGAAAATGAATTTAACTGTCACATTTTTACTAAATTTAATTTGGCCTGATATAGTTCTTTTGTTGTTAATGAAATAAAGGTGTTTGAAGCTGAATTACTTGTTTGTGTTTTTGTTCTACAATTATGTATAAATCGCAATATGTATGCAGTTATGCGTGTTAATTTTGTGAAGTTAGAGTAATTGTAAATGAATGAATTGTTGTCTGTCTGTGAGTAACATTGAATAGTGTTTTTGTGGCTCTGGGGTTTTGTTTCTGGAAGGTCAGAACAACTGCTGTGCCCAGGTGATGTTGGCCAGCTGCTATCATCATCCCTAAGAAAGTCTGGACCAGAGAACCACAAATCTGAATGTATGAGTGTTGATGCTGTGACACCCCTAGATATGAGATCTGCGGGGTTCTGTTTTGTAGGTACATATCGCCATGTTTGTTTATGAGTTATTGTTTGTATTTCATTAATTCTGTGACTTACAAATGCATTTAGTTTGTGTGGTGGCAACTTTATCCAGGACAGCACAATCATGGAATCACTCCGAAACAGTCTGAAATTATGTGTGAATTGCGGAGAGAGTCAATGACCTTTTTGTAAAGGCGAACAGCTGTGAGGGCTGCACATAGTTCTAGTCGTGGAATTGTTAATGATTTTAGTGGTGCCACTCTGCACTTGGCTGTTAGTAGCCGTACGTACACTTCACCATCTGTGGTGTGTGTGCGGACATATACACAGGCGCCATAGGCGTGTTGAGAGGCGTCACAGAAAGTGTGTAGCTGTATATGTTTGGGTGAATCATAGAAAACTCGTCTCGGTATGACTAATTGTTTTAAAGCTGATAGTGATTGTATGAACTTTTTCCATAGTATTTCTATGTCATGAGGGACACTGCTGTCCCACTTTAAGTTTTGTGACCACAACTTTTGCATTATTATTTTGGCTTCTAAGACTGAAGGACTTAAAAGGCCCAAAGGGTCAAATATTTTGCCAATGATTGACAATATTTTCCTTTTTGTAATATTGTAATCAACCGAGTCTTCTATGTCTGTAAAGTATGTTATTGTATCTTGATTTTGGTTCCAGTATATACCTAATGTTTTTGATGGGTCTTTATTACCTAAATTTGTGGTACTGTGAAGTGAATCTGATGATAGGTTTGCTTTTTGTAAAATATCAGGACTGTTGGACTGCCACTTTCTGAGATGGAATTGTGCTGATTTTAGAGCTGCATTTACTGACATTGCTATTTCTATTAACCGAGACTTCCGGTCTGAGCCCGTAATCAGGTCATCACAATAAAAATCATGTATGATGATCTCCGACACGTCCTTGTCATGTTGGCAGTCCAACCCAACCTGTCTGATACAACGTGTAGCGAGGTAGGGTGCTGAAGCTGTCCCATACGTTACTGTATTTAATGTGTAGGTTTTCAGTGGTTCTGACTCATCGAAACGAAATACAATTTGTTGTAATGATCGTTGGTTTTCTACGATGGATATTTGCCTGAACCTTTTTCCAATATCAGCTGATATTATGTATTTGTGTTGTCTGAACCTAATAAGTATAGAAATCAAATCATCTTGTACTACTGGTCCTATTGCCTGTATATCATTAAGTGATATTTTGTTAGATGTGCGTGCCGATGCATCAAAAACCACCCTGAACTTTGTTGTGGTGCTGGTGTTTTGTATTATACCATGATGTGGTATATAATATGAAGGTGTCAGAGTGTTACTGTTTGTGTTTTTAGTCATGTGACCTAGGTCAAGGTATTCTTGCATAAAAGTTAGATATTGTTGTTTGTATGTAGGGTCTGATTTGAATCGTTTTTCTATGTTAAGGAAACGAATCTTTGCCTGACTATATGACTGGCCTAAGCACTCTGGCGATTGTTTGAACGGTATAGTGACCACAAATCTACCATTAGCATTGCGAGTTGTAGTTGATGTAAATATTTTTTCACATGATAGCTGAGTAATGTGAGGTGTGTCTGAAGGAGTAGATATGTTTTCTAATTCCCAAAATTTGTTTATGTTATCTGAGATCTGATTCACAAAGAATGAGTTTTGAATTTTATTTTGAATATGAGTATTTGAAATGCAGCCTGATATCAACCAGCCTAAATCTGTTTGTTGTAGAACTGGTTGCTGTTTTCCTAATTCCAATCTTCCAGTACCCATGACTTCCCAGAATATGTCTGCACCCAATAATAAATCAATAGGGGCTGGAATGTTAAAGTCAGGGTCTGCCAGTTGTATACAACTAGGTATTTGAATGGTATCTTTGTTTATGTATGTATGTGGAACTGTATTGCAAATTTGGTTAATCACAAGACATAAAATGTCCGTCCTGTAATTTTTATTGTGCGCTGATTGAATGTGAATGTTAGTATTTTTTGTTATGTTTGTGCACTGATTATTAATACTAGTGACCATGGTGTCTATAGTTTGAATGGGTAAGCCCAGTTTTGAGCACAAGTGCCTAGTTATATAGCTTGAGGTGCTGCCATTGTCTAGTAGTGCTCGTACCATATGTGGTTTTCCTTGTTTGTCATATATTTTGACTTGTGCAGTTGACAGTAATATTGTTTTGTTCTGCGTGCAACTAGTTAATGTGGCAGATGATGGTTTTGGTGCATCTAAGTGTAAAAGTGTATTATGTTTTTTGTTGCAGTACTTACATGTCCCTCTTCTGCATAATTTGTTGTCATGACCAGATTTTAAACAGTTGGAGCAGATTTTTAATCTCTGTACCTCTCTGATTCTTTGTTCAATGGACATCTGTCTAAACTTTTCACAAGAAAATAATAGATGACGCTGTTTACACAAAGGACATGTGGGTACTTTTTGTGTCTTCATTTTTGTAAATGACTTTGTGTTTTGTCCCACTTGAGTATCTGATTTGCTATTGTTGTTAATAATTGATTGTTCTAAAACTTCTAATACATCAGCACGACCTCTTAAAAATTTATTCAGGCACTCAAGTGTGGGCATGTCTGTGAGTGTGTTTTTGTGTTCTTCCCAATATCTTAATGTGTTTGAGTCAAATTTACTTGACACTAAATATATTATTAATGTATCCCAGTATTCTATTTTTTCACCTAATGTGGCTAATGCGCTGAGGTTTTTCTGAACTGTGTCAATTAATTGTCTCAAACACACCGAGGATTCTTTTTCAATATTATTTAAGTTGTATAATGCATGAATGTGATTTCCTATCAGCTGTCGTTTGTTATCATATCTTTCACACAACAATTTCCACGCTACCTCAAAGTTGTCACCTGTAATTTCTAGTGATTTTATAACTAATGATGCATTGCCCGATAGTGAGGAACGCAAGTAGTGAAACTTTTGAATGTTATCTAATGTTCTATGCGTAATAAGTGATTGAAATGTGTCTCTGTACTCAACCCAATCCTGATGATCACCCGAGAAGTGTGGCAAGTCAATAGTGGGTAGTTTAATAAATGATTTGGTCCCACCTGAATGATCCTTGTCTGACTCTGGATTAGTTACCAGCTTGTCATTTAACTGAATAAGCCGGGAAGCCTGTGCCACCAACAACTGGTAATCATTTTCAAATTGTTCACTTTCTGGGTCTGGTTCATCGGTGAACTCTGAGATGTCAGCGTTCAATTCAATAAGTGTCTGAACGTCCTGGAAAGTTTTATGTATTGTTTTAAACTCCAAAAGTCTGTTTTTTAGCTCAATAACTTGGATATCTGTTAATTTATTATTGGGCAGAATGAGGTTAAAATATTTTTTAAATAATGTGAGTTTCCTTTTAACAATGCCACGTTGTTTGATTAATTCTGTATCATCAGGTTTATTACCTTTAGTGGCCATTGCTGTGAATTAAGGACACACAATGTTGCAAAAGAAATAAGAAAAATATGAGCAGGAAATGTTATCACAGAATTTGTGTAGATAGTTGTGCAATACTTAAATTATAGCAGCAAGCGGCAGAAAGCAAGGCTGTGCAAAGCTTGAGTGCACAGCTAACACGTGGTGGGCGAAGCCCTAGGCCGCATGCGCGTGGGATGACCACGCGGGGGCTCCTTATTGAGGCAGGCGGCTGGCAATTTAGGCTTGGCAAGCTATCCAGATGCTGGGGAATGTTATTTTGGTTTTAGTATTATGAAAAAAGGGCTAATTTGATGAGAAGGATTGACATGAGAGGTTATGAAATGCTGATATTTTGTGAATATTTTTGCTTATTTTTGATTGAAATAAATTTGTACTTAGTTTGATAATGTAATTATCATGAAAATATGAGTCTGAAAAGTCTGATTCAGTAATTGCTGTAGCAATTTGAAAAAATCAGTTGAAAAGTTAATAAAGGAAAAAATAATTGGTCTGATTATCTGTTATCCTGATGCTGTGCTGCGCTGAGACCGTCGTGGCTGTCTTCGACTGTCGTTGTCCTCGTCGTGATGATTTTTCTAGAAGTGGCCACGTTGCTTCTTGTAAAGATGGTGTTTATGGCGACGGTCTTCAATCACGTATGGATGGCTTCGAATGGACCAATGTATAATCCATATACAAGTAAACTATGCGATACTGTGCAAAGCGGACTGTATTTCGCGTAAATGTGATATGGTTCGTTACAAAACTGTAAATGCCGACAAGCCTGGGCGCGCCCTTCAAAAAGTGTGTCTTGCTGTTTCTGTCAACCAACTGTCAGTGCATCCGCTTGTGCGCCGGCGCCCGTGCGGCGCGGCGTCCAGAAGGCGCGGGGGGGGGGCCTAGTGCTGTGCGCAGCGTGTCATAGACACCACTTTTAAATACACCTACCATTAATCTCTGCACCACTCTAAGGTAGAATGGCAGAAAATGCCGAAGGCATTAAGTCCACCTTTATACGCTATGTGTGTATATAAAGTTAAAAAATAAATAAATAAATAAATATATCTTTAAAGATACAAGCATCGCAACATCATAGCACCAACTAAGCGATTAACTTGTCATTTAAAGGATATTGGGCACTTATTGTCTCACTTTTTGACGCGTATAGCCATTGGAGTAAATGCATAATTCATGATATTATTTTTAATGTTTTTTTACCTTATTTCATTGAAATCATTTGTGGGGTTTCTATTTTCATTTTAATTAGTATATAATACAATAAATATGTCATTTGTTGCATAATAGTGAAGCGACTCCTTTTTCAATTATAATCAATTGATTAAATGTTAACATAAATGGTGGAACAACTAAACAATCTACATTCACAACTAAAAAGTATTAAGAGTTGTCATTATAATTATTCTTCGATTATGTTACTATTTCTTTCGTTAACAAGCAATTTCTAGGCAAAAATAAAACAATAAAGATATAATCTATAGTGTTACGATTCACTACTTTACCGTGTCAAAAGTTGCGCAACCAAGTGCAATAGTACGTTGCTCATTCTCCTTTGACCATTAAATAGTATGTCGTAAGATATATTTCGCGTTCGTATACGTACTTGTCACGTACATATAAGACCTGCCACGTACGATTCCGGCGTCCTTTAGCTTTAGTTACAAGGATATAAATCATTGCAACGATAAAATAAAAATTTATGTTTGGATTCCACAATTACTAGTAAGGTGCAGATTACATATTATGATTAACTTTGTCAATATTTTAATAACATTTCATTATAGACACCGAAACGTTATAAATCTCACCGAAAATTATGGCCTTATGGTCAATTGAAAAAATTGTGATAAGCCATAATAATTGACACAGTAATGAATTGTATATATTCTAAATAAAATTGTTAAGTACATATATACATCCGCCTAATCCTTCGAACAATTCAATACAAAGGCTGTTCAATAATTTGAACATCATAATATAATGATACACATTTATTTATCCGCTTGACCGCTAGCGCCAATTCGCCGAATTCGCTCGACCGCTCACGTTCTAAGCAAAATATAGCACCGCCGCTCGCCAGATGGGCGCGCTAACATAAACATTTATTGTTGATAAGTCGGTAACATGAGTAAGTTGAAGTGATGTTTAGTTTCTAAATTATTATACTTAGCAGCGAACATTGACTATCGTTGAAAAAACCACTAAGTGTATTTTAAACAGGATTATTTTAAAAAGTAAATCGATGACATACATATTTTATGAGTTTTCACTGTAGAGGGATTCTATCTACACCGAATTAAATAAAAAAAAACATGTATCATAGTATAAAAATATTTAATTACACGCATACGATTAGCACGTTATCACGGATTGCGCGAAACAAAGAGTGGCATTTGACATTATTTTTTCGTTCCGGGTTAACGATTTTAAGACTCGCTTCGTATTTTTAGCATGAAGAAATGTTTAATGAGTTGAATAGAACAGAGAAAAAGGATTTAAAACATTACGTAATAGAAATAAACAGTAAATTCAGACCGAGTATAGCGCTGTAACCAAAAAGGGAAAAAAGTCACTTGTGCGCGGTCTACGGAATTTCGAAAAAGGGAGAATAGTCACTTGTGCGCGGTCAAGCGGTTATAGAACTTGTAAGAACATAGTCCTTTCAATTCTGCTCTTTTAATGTTGAGAAAGTAATAACCTACATTTCTTTAAGTCTAAGGCAGCTTGAAAGGTCGACTTAGTGATGTAATAATAATAAAAATAATGTTTTATTAACAATTTAAGATGTAACTACAATTATTTTAAAAGCAGTACCATTGAACTTATTTCTAAAAATAAGAATATTAAAAATATAGTTTTATTTTATTTTCTCTTTAAGTCCACATTTCTATGAATAATGTTTGTTATGTATGTATTTAGAAGCTGGAAGTATATTTACTGGCTCTACAATACACCATGCACGCAGATACGCGTCCGCTCTCGCTCTCTGGCTCTCGCGGTCCAACCACAGATTATACACTAAGACCACAGTGTAATAGTGTCACTGTGTAGCGCACCTCGTCACACCGTGAGCACGAGACAGTCTAGTTTATCATAGACTAATAAATACAAACACTACATCTCTTTCTTGTCAAAATCTTTATTTTGCATTGAATACAAGTACTTAAACATTTCAGATCATACTCCATATTAATAATTATTAATATTAGTAATTTATTGTCCCTCATTGATTTCAGGATTCTCAGTTTCATCTTGTTCTTCACTTATGGCTTTTCATTGTCCTTCAATTCTTTTTAAATGTAATATGTTCCGTCTTAGCTTTTGTCCCGTTTCCTCGTTTCTGACCGTTACGTCACCATCTTTTGCCATTTCTACCACATGCGGTGTTGGATTATAATTTAACGTAAGTTTGTTTGGTCTGTTCATTTCCTTTACGTACACCTTGTCACCTACAATCAAATCGGAATTCCGTGCCTTCCTTCTGTTATCTCCATAACCTTTCCCCTTTCTCCTTTTGTTCTCTATCCTTGTCCCTTATTTCTGTGTCGTCGTCTTTATTATTTATGTCTTGTAATGTAGGTATTTTGTCTCTGTTTAGACGTCTGAAAAATAATTCCGTTGGCGTTTTACCCGTCACAGAATGGGGAGTCGAATTATACATCACTAGAGGATGCCAGCAGCTACGCCTGCAATTTTTTTAAATTTACCCGTTTTGGCCGATCCCGTGGGAATTTCGGGAAATGCCTTCTTAGTGCACCCCTACGGGCCCCAAGGAACATACATGCCAAATTTCCTGCGCCCAATAGTTTCGGCTGTAGCGTGTCTGTCAGTCAGTCAGTAACGCAAGGATTTTATATATTAAGATTAGATATTCATTCATACACTCTTGCAAGTCTTTCTTCTCGAGTTTTCCAATATTTAAACGCTTTAATATGTCTCGATTTTGCCTTTCCACCTCACCGTTTTGTTGCGGCCAGTAGGGTATGGTATTAAATAGTAGTATGTTACTACGCTTACAAAATAACTTGAATTCGTCACTAATGAACTGACGTCTGTTATCGGCAGTGATTGATGAAGGGTAGCCTAATCGGCCAAATATTTCTTTCAGTAACCAAATTAATACAGTGCTGGTAATAATTTTCGTAATTTTTATCTCTTTATAGCGACTGTAATATAAATAAAATACCACAAAAAGATAGTCACCACTAGGTAATGGGCCAAGTAAGTCCATGGCAACATCGATCCAAGGTCCTTCTGGCAGTTCGCGACGCTTCATTGGAGTAGGTGGATTTGGTAACCCAACCAATGTGCAACCCTTACAACTCTTTACTAGGGTCTCGGCGTCTTTATCTATCCTTGGCCACCATACTTTGCATCTCAAACGACCCTTCATTGCCACGATACCTGGGTGTCCCTCGTGTGCCGCGTCTAAAACACTTTTCCGTAGCTTAGAGGGTATCACCAATCTATTGCCTCTTAAGAGCACGTTGTCATAAAAACATAATTCATTCTCAAAGATTTTATATCCTTTGACGAAATCGTCCCAGTCATTATTGTAAATGCCCTTTTTTACTTTACATATTTCCGCGTCTTGTTCCGAGTGCGTCTTAATCTCCGCCATAGAAACTGCGCATGGTCTTGCGTTTTCCACTATTTGATAGACATTTCCGTCGCCTTTGGTTATGGATTGATTTGTGTTCTTACATAAACGGGGCAGCGGGTCTGCTATATTTGACTTGCCAGGCTTATATTTAATTTTATACCGATAAGCCTGCAGCCTTAAAACCCATCGCTCTATTCGAGCGCATGGTTTAGACTTAGCTCCAAACAGGATCTCCAAAGGCTTATGGTCAGTGATCAAGTCAAACTCCTTGCCAAACAGAAACACATTGAAATGTTCTAAAGCCCAAACTAAAGCCAGAGCCTCTTTTTCGGTTTGGCTATACCTTCTTTCGCAGTCTGTTAACGTTCGGTTTCCAAACGCAATTATCCTGGGACCATTAACATCGATCTGAACTAACGTTGCACCCAGTCCAACCGGGCTAGCATCAGCTATGACTTGAGTTTCATCATGAACATCGTAATATCCAAGTGTCTGGATCTTTTTTAACGTTTCTTTTAGCAATGAAAAAGCGCGATCTTGTTCGGTCGACCAAAATTCTTCAATGTTTGCATTTTTGGCAGATTTCTGTCTTAATAGCTTCTTCAATGGCTCAGTTATGGTAGCCATATTGGGTATCCACTTATTGATATAATTTACAAGGCCTAAAAAACTTTGTTATTCTTCTACGGCGTGTGGCACCAGAAATTGAGCTACACTTTCTATATATTTGTTGAGTGGCCTGACACCCTCAGGGGTCAGCTCATGTCCAAGAAAATTAACCTTTCTGACTTTATATACACATTTGTCATCGTTAAGAAGTACATTATTTTCTTTGAGTACTTGCAACACCCTTTGAAGGCGTAACTCGTGTTCCTGTTCTGTTCGGCCAAAAACAAGAATGTCATCGATGAAATTTATAGCACCGTCACATTTCAGAAGAATTTCTTCAAGTATTTTTTTAAATAGCTTCGGCGCACAGGTTATGCCGAACATAAGACGCTTATATCCGTAAACACCTTTTGAACTAATAAAAGTTGTGATGTGCCTGGAATCTGGATGAAATTCCACTTGATGGAATGCGTTCTTTATGTCTAGCTTGGTAAAATACTCGGCTTTTCTTATCTTCTGCAGAAGATGTTCCATAGTTGGTAGAGGATGATTTTCACTCATTATGGCCATATTGGCACGTCTCATGTCCACCCATAAATGTAACTCCCCATTATCTTTTAATATAGGCACCATGGGTGATATCCATTTCGATGGTCCATGAACTTATTCTATTATATCGCTTTCTAGTAATTCCTTGATTTTAATTTCAATCCTTTCTTCAATTGGTATAGGTATACGCCGATATGGCTGCGATACAGGTTTTTGTGAATCATCAGTGGGTATCTGTACCAAAACATCTTTAAATTTTGGGAACGGTTTGTTCTTAATTTGGTCGACTTCGATACCCAGTTTCAGAACGCCAAGATTTGTGGCACTATCTTTGCCTAGTAAGTTTCTAGATCCATTCGTGATAACGTATATGTGTGTACGCTCTTCTCGGCTATTCAATCTGATCATTGTCTCAAAAGACCCTACAATATCCAATGGAGTTTTACTACCATACGCCAAAAGCGTTTTATCTGTTTTTTTATTTTGGCTTAAACACATCACACCTTTTTTTCTTTTAACTTTTCCCATGTCTGATCCGTAATAAGATTATACTATGACCCCGAATCAATCAGCATTTTTGTTTTTATACCTCCTATGTCACATTCTATATTAGCGTCATTGTTAACATTAAAAACGTAATCGACTTCATCTTCTGTAACATTATCAATGTCTCCCCGTTTCCTTTGTTTGGTTGGTCTCCCTTCTTTTTGTTTATAATTTCCTTCTATTTTCCTCTTTCTAAGTAATTGCGACTTGCAATATTGTCTAAAATGCCCTGCTTTACCGCAATGATAACAAGTTTTAGCTGTTGCTGGGCAATTCTTATCACTTGAGGTGTGTTTGAAATTTCCACATCTGCCGCACCCTTTGTCCTGAATTGATTTGGGTTTCTTAATATCAAATTTTGAAACATTTCTATTCCCTTTCAGCGCCTGGCAATAAGGCGGAAGGCGGCACAAACCGCTGCCGCAGCCGGTGCTGCCTCTACAAAAACAGCGGAGCAGGCCGCTATCGCAGGTCCCAGTAATGTGACCAGCGCGCAGCCTGCGCTCAGCAGTAGGGGGTGTACGAAGGCCGGAGGCAGTGCGGGGAAGCCGCCTGCCGCCAAGCGGCGGGCTGGTCACCCTGGACGGCATCCAGCCCCAGCACCACCAGGAAACACGGCAGGTAAAACTGCCGAAAACAAGGAAAGAGGTGAGGCCAAACGTGCTCTCAACGAGACCAGCTCGCCTCGAGGGGAGCACAAGAAGCCCCGCCTCGACTCCTCCATAATACAGGGTAAATCCTATGCACAGGCCTCCAAGGCATCTCTGGGCGTTGCAGTAACATGCAAGCGCACAGGGAACTTGCCGAAGGAGTTCGTGGACCGGATACTCATGGAGATTCAAAGGAAGATCCTGAGTGACGCCTGGTCGACTAAAACCCCAAAACGCCCCGCCCCTGCGTTCACCGGGAACCCATGTACGCGGACGGCGTCCTCAAACTCTGGTGCGCCGACGAGGCAACGCGTACCTGGCTGACGGAGGCGGTCTCTCTCCTGGTCCCACCACCGGGCTTCGAACTGGAGGTTAGGGGCCAGGAAGAGGCCCCGAAGAGAGTGCGGTGCGGCATTGTCGTTGCGAACGAACAGGGAGTCTGGGACGACGTGCGCGACGTAGGTCGGGCTCTGGAGTTCCAGAACCCCTGGTTGACGGTCGACAAATGGTCTCTGCTGCACTCGGAGAGACAGTCAGGTGGGTGGTTCCTGGTCGTGGGCGTCCCGGAGGAACAAGTCCCAGTCCTGGTGCAGAACGAGCGCCGCCTCGCGTTGGGGCTGGGTGCAGTCTACGTCCGGTTCCGGGACTCTACAGGCAAGTATGTCGACCATCCTCCGGGATGCGACAACTCCACACAGCAAGTCTCAAACACCCAGTCAGGGTGCTCCGCGGAATCCGGCCCGTCAGAGCCGGCCGCGTTTGGCTCGGGGGCTGGCCCGTCAGCCGAGGGTAACTCGGAAGATGAGAGCCTGCTCCTGAGTCCGGTCCGGTGGGACGACGGGGTGGAGGCTGGCGACATCCTGGCTGGCCTAACGCAGCTGAAGGTCGGGGAGGAGGGGACCTCACCCACAGATGAACCCTCTGCCTAGTGACGTCAGCTGCCTACAAATCAACCTCCATCATAGCCAAACGGCCACTGCGCAACTGCGCAAATGGATGGAGGTCCAACATTCAGCCATCGTGCTCATCCAGGAACCTTGGATAAGGGGTGGCCTCATTAGAGACCTCTCCAGCCTGGGAGGTAAGATTTACCCTTCTACTGACCACACACATCCAAGAACCTGCATACTTACAACTAAAAACATCAGAGCCCAAGCTTTAATGGAGTTCTGTTCCAGAGACATCACAGCAATACAAATCGAAATAATACAGCAGCCAAGGAGTATAGCGGTCGTTTTCGCATCGGTCTACATGCCCGAGGCCGAAGACCCGCCTCCGTTCGACCTCACGCGTCTGGTTAACCAGTGCGAGAGAACCAATACGGAGGTCGAAATAGGAACGGACTCCAATGCCCACTACCAAATGTGGGGCATGGACTGCAACGATAACAGAGGTATGTCATTGGTTGAATACTAATTCACCACTAATCTTTCCCTATTAAACACAGGTACGGAGCCCACCTTCGTCACTAAACGTAGTCGGACAATTATCGACTTAACTCTCGCAACAGAAGGAGCGGCTGAACGCATCAAGGGATGGCACGTCTCGAAAGAGGCATCGTGCTCAGACCACAAATGGATCAGCTTCTCTATGGAAGTCGTTATACAACCTACACAGCCACGCAGGAAACCACACATCACTGACAAAGCAAAGTATGTCCAATTACTTAAAGAGAAACTTACCCTTACTGCTACGCCGACGGTACTGGGTGACAATGAACAGATCGACGAGCAGGTATGTACACTAACGCAGTCGATGCTAGACAGCTACCACGCAGCATGCCCAGAAACCACTCTACCCTCAACCCCAGGTAACAACCCTGGTGGGGCGCTGAACTTGAACGTAAGCGCAAGAAGGTAAGAAAGTCTCTAAATAGGGCAATGAACACAAGAGCGGACGCAGATTGGGACGCTTATAAAGCGGCCAAATCAGACTACAGGAAATGCCTCAGATTCAGACGCACCATGGGATGGAGAAAATTCTGTGGGAGCATTGAATCTTGCCAACAAGCAAACCGGGTAAGGAAACTACTGGCCCAGCAACCAACGGCTGCACCAGGTACACTTCGTAAACCGGATAACACATACACCACATCGGAGGAGGAGACAAGACGCGTCCTACTCGAAACACACTTCCCAGGCTGCGTCCTCACCCCGGTAATAACGTGGCACGATACACCAATAGTGGCGACCGAACACGAATGGAGACACGCAAACAACGTGGTCACAGAAGAAAAACTCCGATGGGCCATCGATAGCTTCCACCCCTTCAAAGCAGCCGGACTGGATGGCATCTTCCCAGGGTTATTACAATGGGGAGGAGAACCTGTCCTTAAAAAACTCCTGGCAATTATGAGGGCTAGCCTGGCCCTCAGATATGTACCGAAGAGGTGGAGGGAAGTCAAACTAATCTTCATACCAAAACCAGGCAAAATAGACTATACCCATGCAAAGTCCTTTAGACCAATAAGCCTCACCTCCTTCATGCTTAAAGCCTTGGAAAGGCTTTGCGAGAGGGAACTAAGAAGTGGGGCTCTTAAGCACCTACCCTTACATGCCAACCAACATGCATACAGCTCAGGGAAATCGACGGAATCGGCCTTACATCAGGTCGTGAACCAGATAGAAGCTGCTATACAACAAAAAAGCATCTGCCTGGGCACCTTCATCGACATAGCAGGAGCCTTCGACAAGACAAACTTTTCCAGCATAAGCAACGCCCTAGCCAGGCATGGTGTGGACAGGATGCTCATACAGTGGATCCAAAACATGCTCAGCAAAAGGGTAGTGCGCCTGCAAGGCGACACTCAGACAGCCTTGATAACTAAAGGGTGCCCGCAGGGAGGTGTACTCTCCCCGCTATTGTGGAACTTAGTCATCAATGAACTCATAGACAAACTCAACGCGAGATACTTCTTTACAATAGGTTATGCAGATGATCTAACCATACTCACCTCAGGTAAGGTAACCAGTACAGTGTACGACCTAACCCAACAAGCCCTACGCATAGTAGAGTGGTGGTGTAATGAGTACGAATTATCTGTAAACCCGACCAAGACCGAACTAGTTATGTTCACACACAAACGCGCGCTGGGTACTTACCGATTGCCCAGGTTATTTGATACAGAGCTTAAGCTGTCTACCGAGGTCAAGTACCTGGGCGTCACTCTCGACAGCAAATTGACATGGAACAGCCACATGGAAAATAAGCTCAATAAAGCCAGCATCATCTTCTGGCAGTGCAAGAAGATGATAGGTAAACGCTGGGGCCTATCCCTCAAAATTGTCTTATGGCTCTATAAGACAATAATACGTCCGATGGTAAGCTACGGCGCAGTAGTGTGGTGGCCTCGGACCAACCTAATAACGGCCGCCAACAAGCTTCAGAAGCTTCAAAGATTTGCATGCCTAGCGGCCACGGGCTGTATGAAAACAACGCCAACAGCGGCACTTGAAGTGTTGCTGGACCTGCCTCCATTGCACCTGTTCATACAACAGGAAGCAACGATGTCGGCAGTCCGGCTAAGAGCTCTGAAGCTCTGGAAAGACACTAACACACCGCACACTAACAACTTAAATACACTCTTTAAAGAAGTTCCTATCACACAAGCCATTGGCGACCGTATACCGAAACAATTTGTTTTCGATAAGAAATACAAAATCCAACTGTACGAGGACATACACGAAGGAGCAGTTAACCACAACGAGCTCACGATCTTCACAGATGGGTCTAAAACAGATACAGGTACGGGTTCAGGAGTATGTAAATAAAATTTTCAGAAATATTTTTTAATTAAAATTAAAAGTTTTTCTTAATTATATTTGCTAAAAGTAGCAATAAGTGCTATATTAATTATAGTTTCAAAAGGATAGTGTTTATGACACTTAATATTTAAGTGTTTGTACATACCACCTGCCAGCACAACACCTACACACTTCACATATCAACTTAAGGCACAATGTCACAACTCAACGATATTGAGACTGCACAAAGAAGTCTTGAGGAGAGTGTCTCGAAAAGGATGGCTGCTTTGGAGGCCCAGTTGCACAGCGGAGGACCTGCTAAAGACACCGTTGCACGGGTTGCTGAGGAGTTCCGCACCTTCCGTGAACTAGTCTTCAATATGTTGAGTTTACTCCGTAAACAAATTAATGAGTGCCACAAGCAGCTCGACATGATGGAGACCCGACACAGGCGTAAGTCTTTACTCTTTTTGGGTGTCCCTGAAATAGACAAGGAGAACTGTGCTGAGGCCATCTTGGATATTGTACACAGTAAACTGAAGCTGCAGAACATCTTTGCTGCTGATCTAACCATCTGCCACAGCATTGGTGCACCCAAAAAAGACAGCAAGCGACCCATTCTTGTACGGTTTGCCAAAACAGAGTCAAGAACAGCTGTGTGGCATGCAAAGACATCTCTGAAGGGATCCTCTGTATCAATACGCGAGTTCCTCACAAAAGCTCGACAGGCTGTTTTTGGTAAAGCCCGAGTACACTTCGGGGTGAGAGCTTGCTGGTCCCAGGATGGCAACATCATAATTAAAGCGCCAGATGGAAGCCGCCACAAGATTGTTACTGATGAGGAACTCAGCGAGCTGATTGCCAAGCACCCCAGAGCATCGAGCAATACTACGTCGGGGGCAAGGACAGGTTGCGGGAACACCGTCGGTGGAGACTCCGCTAACGCTAAAAACGCTTCCCGAAAATAGTATTTGTTTTCACGCTTATCATCTTATTAGTAAGATTGCACATTTTATTTTACTATGTTTATGTTTACAAGTTTTAACTTCATTCCACGATGTTAAATAGAAATAGTATCAATGTAAGCAATCAACCCTCACTCAAAATTTATTGTTCAATTGTGTTTTTCACTTTTGTTCTGTCAATTTTGACAAACATCTCTTTTGACACTTGTGGCAGCTAAAAGTTGCGTTCGGAAACATAACTTTTAATGTAACGTTTCGTTGCACAGCTTGCTTGTTTTCGGCCAACATTTTGTCTTGCATTATTAGCTTAGCTCATCTTTGTTATTTTCCTTTTTTAATTACCCTGACTTTTTTTATTGTCTACGTGTGGGCTGGCGGGTGGTGCAGTGATAAATGCATTGCATCTGAACCTGTACGTGCTCATATTTTAAATTCATACTTATATTATATTTTATATAATTTATATATTAAGTATTAATATTTTTATTTATTGTTTTTTTATATTTATTTTATGATAACATCTGATGATGATAATGATTCCTTTCACTCTGCCAACGATTCAGTAAATTCAAACAATGACAGCTTTTCTTCTATTGCCGAATTGCTAAGTGACTCTGTCAAGCGGACGTTCAATCAACGTAAAAAGCATTTGTTGAATATCTGTCACATCAATGCACAAAGCATTCCAACCCATTATAGTAACCTGCTCGATACTTTCAGCGATGCGAACGTTCATGCCATTCTGGTTTCAGAGAGCTGGCTGAAACCTCATTTACTGTCCACCACCTACCCTCTGCCTGGTTTCATCCTTATCCGTAATGATAGGTTGGACAGAAGAGGGGGTGGTGTAGCTATATATCTCCGTAGCTCTCTCTCTTTCAAAATTCTCTTGTCTTCTTCGTCTAATATATCTGCGTCAGCGGAATATCTCTTCCTTGAGGTTTCAGTCAATGGAGCCAAAACCGTCCTTGGGGTCGTCTACTGTCCCCCAACTGTCAATTATTTCTCCAGTCTCGAATCGATTCTGGAATCTCTAGGGTCAGAATATACACACCATATTATCATGGGAGATTTTAACACCGACCTCCTTGCCCTTAATTCCTCTCGCTCCCACAAGCTCTTAAAAATTATTGAGTCTGCCAGTCTGCATATACTTCCTCTCGGTCCCACTCACCACAACACCGATGCTGCAGATACTTGGCTTGATTTAATAATTACTTCCAACTCATCCTTAGTCCATTCCCACGGCCAATTCCTTGCTCCCGGTTTTTCCCATCACGATTTAATCTACCTATCCTATAACCTTAAACCACCTAAACCCCGCCCTAAGGTCAGGCATATGCGTTGTTTTGGGCGAATGGATGGTGAGAGTCTGCAAAAGGACGCCTCTGAGATCGACTGGAAGCCACTGACGGTGGCCACCACTGTCGATGATAAAGTTAATATATTTAATAACATTGTTCTAAGCTTATATGACAAGCATGCCCCCGTCAGGAAAATCAAGCTGAAACGTCCTCCTGCTCCTTGGCTCACTAGAGGTGTAAAAATGGCGATGAGGCGCAGAGATCGTGCATTTCGGCATTTCAAAAGGGACCGGTCTGATGAAAACTGGAGTCTTTTCAAGGCGGCAAGGAATCGTTGTAATCAGATGGTACGCAACGCTAAACGCCGCCATATTCATAACAGCATAAATTCTTCTACCCCGGCCAATATCTGGAAGTTCCTTGGAACTCTAGGTATTGGCAAACAGGGACACACTGATTCGCGGGTGACGGTTGGTTTGGAGGATTTAAACCAACATTTCTCAACTTCTACTCAATTAGATCTCCAAACGAGGCGTCGCACTGTGGACTACGTGGCAGGCCTTCCCTGCCCAGACATAAATCCTTTAAATCTTTCTCCAGTTACACCGGGTGAGATCAAGAAGATAATCCTATCCATTAAGTCCAACTCTGTTGGATGTGACGGCATCAGTCGCCGTATGATCACTCCTATCCTTGATCACCTCATCCTTCCGATTTCCCTCATTATTAACTTTTCAATAACCAATGGAACCTTCCCTTCCTTATGGGGCAAAGCTTTTGTCATCCCACTTCCCAAAATTACAAATCCTTCTCTCCCTAAACATTTCCGTCCTATTTCCATACTTCCCTTCTTATCCAAGGTGCTAGAGTCCTGTGTCAATAAGCAACTGTCCAGTTTTGTGTACCAAAACAACCTACTGAGTCCATATCAATCTGGCTTCAGACCAGGACATAGCACTACCTCCGCTCTCCTTAAAGTGACTGGCGATATTAGGGCGGGCATGGAGAACACTAAGGTCACAGTATTGGCCTTGGTCGACTTTTCGAACGCCTTTAATACCGTCAGTCACGATATCCTTCTATCAATCCTCTCCCATCTAATGATCTCACCTAGTTCTCTGGAATGGTTCTCGTCGTATCTTCAGGGGCGCCAGCAGTCGGTTCACAGTGATGATTGTTCATCGAGTTGGCGTGACATAAACTCTGGTGTTCCTCAAGGTGGCATACTTTCTCCGTTATTATTTTTAGTCTTTATAAACTTCCTGACACCTAACCTTCGATGTGCGTACCATCTTTATGCCGACGACTTGCAGCTTTACTCCCAGGCGAGAGTGGAAGACGTGTCTATGGCGATAGCGGATGTAAATAGAGACCTTACGGCGATTCTGACTTGGTGCAATGATTTTGGTCTTGACGTCAATCCTACTAAATGTCAGGCCATGATTGTAGGTAGTAAACGCATGATACCCAGATTAGATCTATCAACTTTGCCACCAATCATGTTTAACGGACTGAAAATCCCATTCAGTACGACAGTCAAAGATCTAGGACTGCACATAGATTCCACTCTCGACTGGCAGGCCCAGGTCACTGACGTGAGTCAGAGAGTCACCGGTACCCTTCGAGCTTTATACCGCCTCAAAAATTTTCTCCCTTCCAGGACCAAGACAATGCTTGTGCAGGCCTTAATATTTCCTTTAATCGACTATGGTGATATGTGTTATTATGACCTGAATGCAGAATATCTCAATAAGTATGACCGCCTTCTCAATAACTGCATTCGATTCATCTACAATCTTCGCAAGTATGATCACGTATCTACTTTTCGTTCCGAACTTAAATGGTTACCCATCCGTCAACGCCGGAGTTTGCGTGCTCTCACTACACTCTTTTCTTTACTTAAATCCCCTTCTCCCCCTTCATACTTGATTTCTTACTTTCAATATCTATCTTCTACACATGAGAAAGAACTTCGCTCCTCTCACAATCTACATCTTCAGTGTCCCACTCATACTTCAGTCTTTGTAGGCTCTTCCTTCATTGTTCAAGCCGTTTTGCTATGGAATAGGCTCCCTCCTGAAATCAGAATGTCCACTAACCGTTTCGCATTTAAATTGAAAGTTCGAGAGCTCCTTTTTGAGAGATTGAAGGAATCTACACATTGTTTTCATCAGTTCTAGTTTTATATATTTTTTATTTTATATATCTAATATTATATATATTTTGTATGTATTTATGGGGTATATGTGTAGTATATGTAATATGTTTTATTATGTATGTATATAGTAATATATTCATAATTATATTTATACTACAATAAATTTATAATTTCATTTATAGTATAATATCCCATTTATTTATATTACACTCTATCTAATTGTTATGATTATCTCTATATATAATGCACCTACCTTGCTTGTCTCTGCACCACCAAAAGGTCCGACTGGTAGATAATGCCTAACGGCATTAAGTCCACCTTATGTACATATGTATATTGTGCATGAAGAAATAAATAAATAAATATTCTCCAAGGACCTAAACATCAACATCGCAGCACCGCTGGGAGCCTACAACACGGTCTACCAGGCCGAATGTTTTGGCATAATCCTAGCTGCCACAGCAATCATGGCTCGTGAGGTAAGGGAACGATCCATTAAGATCCTTTCAGATAGTAAGGCTGTCCTCTCAGCCCTCAAAAGCCATACTATCACCTCGGCACTCACGCTTGAATGCCACCAGAAACTAACAGAGGTAGGTAAACTAAACAAATTAACACTGCAATGGATTAAGGGCCACAGTGGCTCAAGAGGGAATGACGCAGCCGACGTACTTGCCAGAAGAGGGGCCACTTTAGAGGTGGTGGGACCCGAGCCCATTATTCCCCTCCCTTCTGGTTTTTATCGCAACCTGGTAAGAAATAGGACCAGGACCAAACACAACCAGTCCTGGATTGGTATTGAAACATGTAGGCAGGCCAAGGAGGCTCTTCCCGCAGTAGACGGTAAGATAGCTAAACAAATCCTCCGGCTGTCCAAACAACAACTACGGACAGTCACGGCCGCCTACACAGGACACGGATTCTTTAATAAACACCTATTTACTATAGGTATCACCGACAGCCCGCTGTGCAGGGCCTGTATGGCAGCAGACGAGACGGCAGCCCACCTGCTCCTCGACTGCCCTGAGGTCGCACAGTACAGGCAGCAGTACCTGACCAGATACAGCACCCTGAGGGAGGCTGTGGGCCACATCAATAGTCTGCTGGCCTTCCTCGAAGAGCTGGGGTGGCTCGAATGACGACACCATTCCCACCCGCACGCGAAATACTCGCCAAGACGTGGAGTTGCGGAAACAGCCCGTGCCATCAAGTATCAAGTAACACTGCCCGACCTAGGAATCGAACCCGGGACCTCCCGATCCCACGCGCACAATTATGCCGCGATACCAACGAGGCAGTCGTATAGGGTTTGATGTCGAGTTTTCCGTCTCTACGCAAAAATGGTATTCGCATCGTGTTATCCCTTAGTCGCGTCTTACGACACCCACAGGAAGATAGGGTGACACTTGTATTCTATACCAAAGACGGTATATCTATAGAAATTCCTTCTGATAACTGATCAGTTTGTATCATCATAACTTTACGCCTTTTATCCCCAAAGGAGTAGGCAGAGTTGTATTACACACCCACACTTCGCTAAATATGTTTCGGTCCCAATATAATAGGGGGCGAACCTATTGGCATCTACCGGGCACATTGTTAAGCGAGCGATAATTAACATTTTTAATACACACACAACTTCGAAAAGTCAGAGGTGTGTTCCCGGGGTAACTGGGGATCAAACCCGAGACCATCGTCTCGGCAGTCCATTACGTACTCCACTGGGCTATCGCCGCATCGCTTAAAATGTTTGCTATAATTTAATAAAATGTTCCAAGAGTCCAGCGAACAGAACCTCTTGAAACCAATGAAAACTAAAATGTCAATTTGACAAGATCATTAAAAATTGTTTACTATCCAAAAGATAAGTCATGTCAGATCAGATGACTGCATAATTATATTTTACCACCCAACATCAGCATCATCTAAGCGTTATCGCGATTGCATTCCAAGATCTTCAATTTTGTGCAGAGGGTCAGCTTTCTTGTGTAACAAGATAAGATTTTCGTGTTATGAAAAAATCCACTGGCTGCTCTATATTAGTATTCAATAATACATTCCTATAGCACATTATAAAAACTAGGAGCTACAATGTCAACCTCCCAAAGTCGAGCGATGAAAATAATTGTCTGCTAACTTTTACAATTAATATTTTAGATAGGATGTGGAATATTAGCCGCTCCGTTCCGAGTGATTGATTAAATTTAAACTTTCTGTGTCAGGGTTCACCTACCTCGATGTTTCCAGTTGATATTGTCGTTATATATTATGTAATATAGTTATGTGTTATGTTAACCTTTAACGCATGCTGAACTTGCAATTTTATGAGACAGTTCCAGTTCACCACATTTGGATAGGCTGTACCTTGCAGATAAATTCAAAGTGTGGACATAATGTTTTTGAAATATCTGACAAATTAATTTAACAGCAACTTTATCAGGCTGCGGTGAGACTGGGTAGTATAGATAGTTATATCTAAATATTAATTTTATTATATATTTTTAAGCATTATGAGGCTTGTAAATAAATACAGGTGTCTTTATTCCGAATATTATATTAATTTAGCTAACTTAACTTTTGGTTAATATTAAGTATGATATTGTAGTCAGTAAAGACAATATAAATTATGTAAATTAAACATTATTATTATTCACGATAATATAAATGTAAATTAATTATATAAGATGTATAATATAATTAACAAGTTATGTTTAAAACTGCTAGGAATGTTCTGTTAGAACTTTTGTTACGGTAAATATTAGTCTCGAATGGCTTTCGACGCGATATGAGTAAATGGTTAAATAGGATTAACGTTTCTATGGAATGTAGAGTTTAGTAATTTATCGTGTCATTAAGTACGACAAGTTAACATAGGTATATGTATGACAAAAGATATGAGGTTACAAAAAGAAAGGTTAAAAATCTTGCTTGTTTGTCATCAATGATGTTACAATTTATTGCAACTGGAATTGTTTGTGGTACTTTGCTCGCTGCGAGGCACAGAAGCAAATTTGCTGGTTGCGAGCGTACGAGCCACTTTACTTCAAACGAGGCAGCCTCAAATGGAGTAAGTTACAAAGTGACTATTGTCTAGAATAAGTAGTTACTACATAATGGTTTTATAAATATACAAAATATTAATTAAAACTACTAGAATAATCAATTGTTATGTTGCAAGCAATTAAAAAAAGACATAAAATATAATATTATTATTTTTTGCTTTCGAATCAGTCAATTGATTTTTATTATATATTTTTAATTGTATGCAACATTACATTTATTTTTAAATTGCACGAAATGACGAAATTGATAAATTTTAAATCCTGTTTGTTGTTAAAATAAAAAAAATACGTTTTATTATTAGGCAAACCTGACTGATATTACCTATAGTGATATAATGTAAACGATGATTGTGAATGTTTTAATAAAAACAATTACAAAAAAGCTTCACTTTGTTTTATTTTTGGCTTTTGTATCCTAAAGAGGTGTCAAAAAACATATTATAGAGTGTCCGAGGGTATTTAAAAAAAACCTTTTCAACGTCAGTAGAATCACCGGTATGATACCCACTATAGTTACCAGCTTTGTGCAAAATCGGAAAGAGATGAGCCGTAGGTATTCTATTAGATGCCGGGTGATTAGTAAAATGTCATAATAATAGAGTGAATGGTGCTCTGAAGGCTTTTGCGAACAGCCATAACGTATCTAAAAAGGCGCGTTTGGCTGTGCATAGAGGGTTATTAGTTCCTACCCTTATGTATGGTAGTGAAAGTTGGGTATGGAAGAAGAGACTTAAAAGTAGAAGAAATGCTGTAGAAATGAGAGCACTGAGAAGTATGTATGGTGTGTTTTTAAACGACAGGGCAAATAATTCTGTGATAAGAGAATGTTGTGTAAAAGAAAATGTAGTGAAGCCTTGAGAAAGGCATGTTAAGTTGGTTTGCGCACATGGAAAGGATGGATGACGAAAGACTGGCAAAGAAAATATATAAGGCAAGTTAGTGTGAATGGAACAAGACAAAGGAGAAGATCTAGGCGGACGTTCTCTGACCAGATTGGAGAGATCCTAAAACAAAAGACAGGTTAGAAGTCCCCTAAACAAAAGAGCATGCATGAGAAACTTGATGGAAGTGAATGAAGCAAAAGAGATATGTCAGGATCGTTACAAATGGCGTTCCGTAGTCTCTGCCTACCCCGACGGGAAACAGGCGTGAGTCTATGTATGTATGTAAAAGTAGCATTGATTGACTGATTGATTTGCTTGATTATCTATTCATTAATGTTACATATAAAATACTGAAAATTTACTTGTTGTTATGAATATTTCGGACTATAATTGTGATCTGTATGTTTTTGTGGTCTTTGTTATTCATTAAAGATAGAGTCATTACCCTTTTTTATTTCCGTGGATGTCGTAGGAGGCAACAATAGTAGGTATCAAACTCGATGTATAGTAAGCCAAATCCTCCTATTGACTTACAATCGTTTTGTTACATTTATGTCCAGCAGTGGACTGAGCCAGACGCAGCAGGTATGATGAACTTTTCCATAGAATAGTTACATAAATACTTTATACACAAGAATGTCCATTAGATTCAAGCTTACGACACAAATTTAAAGTCAGAAATTTACCAAAGGCAGCCTTATCGCTAAAGCAATTTCTTAAAGGAAATGTTTAAATAATCAAAGATCTTTCACATTTTACTCTTAGGCGCTCCAGATTCCAGTAAGTATACTGAACGTAGTTGATTTTCTCGAGAACACAACGTGTAACGGAAATAACGCTCATCCTCAGACACCCCAATTAGAAAACCTTGTTATAATCATAATGCATGCACTGAAATATTTTTTTTATTAGCCTAAACATTGTTTTTTATCGAAAGTATTAACTTGATTATAAGTAAAATGCGTGGTCACTACAAACCTGCGCGCGCACACAATCACACAAAACGTTTGCTGTGGTAAGCAAACGACAGCGAAATACGAGACGGTCTATCATTTTTTAACATCGTTAGTGGCTATTGTGACTATCTTAATTTAATCATAATAATCATACCTAGTTAGCATTATTGATACATTAGAAATTAAAGTAATAGGGTATCAATAAGAGAATTAAAGAAGAAAGGCGTGTTTAAATTTGTGAATTATAATTTTTTTACAATAATAGAATAACCAAATAACTCACAGGCTTATAGTCACTTGTTCGGCGTCCTCTTTTTAAAATGCTGACACCAGCGCGGGTGACCGACTGTGACAAGTGACAACTGAGACACATTACGTCTCGCTCTTTCACTGTTAATACGTAAGCGAAAGAAAGATGATAGATATTTTGGTGGTCAATTGTGTGCGTTCCTGTACGTGCAACCATTAAACCAATGCATTTAAAAAGAAGCCGTTCTACGTTGACTTAAGGTTTATTTTTGTATATTTCGACTTTTCAAAGCAATGAGTGACTATAATTTACGTAATTTAAATTATTTTAGGACTTTTTTTTTATTTTTTTTTTATATAGCCTGTACATGTGTCCCACTGCTGGGCAAAGGCCTCTCCCTTGGACCGCCATTCATCCCTGTCCTGTGCTATGTTCGACCAGTCGCTGTCGAATGCATCTAAGTCGTCCCGCCATCTCCGTTTAGGTCTGCCGCGTCGTCGTCGACTATCATGAGGCACCCAACTGGTTATTAAATAAGCCCACCTTTCTGGGTGCATACGGCAGAGGTGACCAGCCCAGTCCCACTTCAGCCTGGCAGATTTTAAACCAACATCGGCTATGCGTGTTTGGGAACGTAGCGTGGTGTTCCGGACACGGTCGGTCCTTTTTACCCCGAGAATGCTACGTTCCATAGCCCTTTGGCAAATCTTCAGTTTGGACTTCTGGAATTCCGTCAAGGACCATGTTTGGGCACCGTAGGTTAGGACGGGCAATATACACATATCGACGAGCTTTCGCTTGAGTGTCAGTGGAAGGTTGCCCTTCAGTAGCTCTTTCATTGACCAGAAGCTCTTCCAGGCATTCGACTCGCCGTCCTACTTCTTTGTCTTGCCTGTTGCTGAAAGAGACAATCTGGCCCAAGTATATATACTCGTCGACATAATGTATAGTCTGCCCGTCTACCGTGACCCTACGTTTCGTGCTGTTGGTCATTACTTGAGTTTTGGCCCGGTTCATCTGAAGTCCAACTTGAAGACTTGCAGAGCTGAGGTCTTTAAGCATTAGCTCGAGTTCCGAGGCTGATGAGGAAAAGAGAACAATGTCGTCGGCGAACCGAAGATTTGTTAATCTTTTGCCGCCGACCACAATGCCTCTGGATTGCCACAAATTCGTCAGACTGCCGAAAACCTGTTGCAGGACACTATTAAAAAGTTTAGGAGACAACGGGCACGGTAATAATATCTAACAGTATTGTAACTCCATACAAACGCACGAAACTCGAGTTATACCTACGCGCCGCGAGCAGAGTACCCATTAGACTGGGCGGACTGTACCTACAGTACCCGCAGCCGCTATCGTGCCGCAGCTCGCATGCGGCGCGTCTGGTAGGTATATAACTCACGAAGACGGCTGAGTTACAATACTGTTAGATTATATTACCGTGCAACGGGTCACCCTGTTTGACGCCTCTCTATTATTTTAGGATTAAAAAAAAATTATATTAAAAATGTCAGAAATGGATTCAGTAGCCGATTCTAAACAAAGTACTTTCAGGATGTGCATTAAACTTGTTACATGTTGTATAAGGGCATAGTAAATCAGCTGCATACTACGTTGTAAGTGCCGTGTAATACAATGTACGGGTAGGGAGAATGCAACATAATCAGCTGCTAGGATTTTATTAACTGTAAAACCATCGCATACGTCATACAATATTATTTAGCGGGTCTTAGTCGCGATAATTTTATATTTCAAGGCATAAATACCTCTGTTATTCTCCTACGTTTCTACCGGCTTGCAACGGTTGTGGTCGCGGAGGGACTGATGTCAGCTCACCGCCGTCCTTGTGAAGCGCGGGTTTCGGCAGCTACCCTCACTTGTTTTTTTATTTTTGATATTTTTAGTTCTATCCGCACTGTCGGTACTTCGACACACTACACTTATGACGTCTACACACTGATGAGTTGTGTTACTGCGGCGTTGTTTGCATTTGTTGATAACTGGGTTCCAAGTGGTCGATAGTCTGTATCCGTCCTCCCGGTTGAAATTTATATGTTTTTTGATTTCAACCGCTTCACGTACTATCCTGGAGTAATAGTGGCGATCGGTGGATAAGACTCGTGGTTGATGTAATTCTATCCAGTGGTTTGGTCCAGATTCCAGCAAATGCTCAGCTATGGCAGATTTATTAATTTGTCGATTTTTGACAGCTGTGATATGTTCTTTGACCCTTTCAGCGATCGTTAATTTGGTCTGTCCGATATAGGAACTACCACAACTGCAATCGACCTTGTAGACGCCTGGTGTTTGTAGAGGAATTACGTCCTTTGGGGTACGCAGATTGTGTGCTACCTTGGAGAGGGGACTATATACAGTCTTGATGGAGTATTTCTGTAGTACTGTTCCAACTTTGTCCGTCACTCCCTTGATATAAGGCATGTAAGACGCCTGGTGTTTGTAGAGGAATTACGTCCTTTGGGGTACGCAGATTGTGTGCTACCTTGGAGAGGGGACTATATACAGTCTTGATGGAGTATTTCTGTGGTACTGTTCCAACTTTGTCCGTCACTCCCTTGATATAAGGCATGTAAGCCGGCACTCTGCTTACTTCAGGTTTGCGGTCCTTCCTCTTCCGACGGGGTATCTCCTTTTTGTATCCGTTGCGCCTTAGTACCTCCTGAACATGTGACAATTCACTGTTTAAGTGTTCAGGGTCACAGAGGTCATAGGCTCTGTTCACTAACGAGGTCGCTACGGATTCCAAAGGTCGCAGGTGATGATGCGAGCAGGCGTTGAGATACCTGTCGGTGTGTGTCGGTTTTCTGTATACAGTGTGTCCAAGTGTACCATTAGCTCTCACCGTCACTTTGACGTCGAGAAAGGTTAGCGATCCGACTACCTCCATTTCAAATGTAAACCGGATGTTCGGATGTATGGAGTTCAATTTGTCTGCGAATCGTTCTATGTCTTGCTTGTTGCCCTTCATGATGCAGAATACATCGTCGACATACCTCTTCCATAGCTTTACATTTGAAGCCTGCATGTCTATGGATTCTTCGAAATGTTTCATCCAGATATTGGCCATCACCGGTGCTACTGGGCTACCCATTGCCACTCCGTCGATCTGGAGAATCACAGAGGTATTTATGCCTTGAAATATAAAATTATCGCGACTAAGACCCGCTAAATAATATTGTATGATGTATACAAATCGCGAAAGTTTAAAATCGATCATCGCATACGTACTTAGTTATTTGGGTTAAGTGTGATTGGAGCGCAAACCATGCAACAGTATAGTGACGTACATAGATCGAACTTTGACTGTGGAGCGCAGTGGTTTTAGCGGTCGACTCGACCTTAACCCTACGTCGAGTGTAGGTTCGATCCCCACACGAAATTTTTTTTTTGTATATTACACTTATTGTTGTTTTGGGTCTTGGTGTACTTTGTGTAGATTGTGTTTGTAAAGCCCCCGCGACATATGGTTCAGCACAAGAACGGGCGTGGTCTTAAAAATATAAGGCTAATACATTAATTAATATAATAATATTTATTTGTTTTTAGTGGCTATTTTCTTACAGCTGCAGATGTGTAGCTACGCATATGGGCGAAAAAGCGGGGACATGGTAAATGGTATTCTATTTCTCTAGGTATATTATTGAGGGATGAGAAATATGATTGGGCCGCCAATACTCTTTCCACACAATCTGCTATAATTATGTCTTCTGCAGCCGTACAAGTTTACCAACAAATCCATGCGCCACACACTTACTTATTTGTACAGCTCGGCGTGACATTGGTCTGGTGTTCTGATAGAAACACGGCTTAGAAGGAACAGGTTTTTTATTATGTCTAATATAAAAAAAAATATTATGTCGAAAATAAATATATCAATTTTAATTATGACATTAATACTTTTCCCATAGTTAGATAATAAATATTATTACTTATTTAGTGTCCCCCCCGCCCGTGGGATCTCCACGGGGGCCTCAGTAACCGTGGGTTTGGGGTACACCCACGGTGAAGCTAAGCGGGATCCCGGGAGGGGACGCTCCACGTGGGCTTGGGTGAGGCCTGCGTAGGATGCGTCCAAAGTGCGGGTGCGGGGGACAGTTCTGTCTGTCCCTCGCAGTCGGGTGCGGTCGCGGGAGGAGAGGCGTGTCGGTGTTGCGTTGCCGCGCGCCCTATGTCCCGCGACCAAATGGGGGCGCACCATCATTGCGTCGTGGTGGGGCCGCAGAGGAAGAGGAGATGCGGTGTTGCGTTGCCGTCCTCCCTATCCTCTGTGGCCGCTAGGTGTTTTGGCGGCGGAGCCCAACACCTTCATCCGCCGCCAAGGGGGTTTTGTTCGGGGCCCGCCTGACCATCTGGTGGGCCAATACCCGTCGGGGGGTTGCGACGAATGCTTCGGCGATACCTGACCCTCCGACACACGGGTACATGAGAAAGTCGAGGTGGTTTTTAGTGGTAACACCACATACTCCGGCTCTCAGTTCCCCAAGAGTCGGAGATCCAAAGGGATTTTCCACCGAGTAAAAAGAAAATTACTTCATTAGTGTCAGTATTATACTACCTTGAGGAATGGAGGCTTTTATATTTTTCTTATAGGAACGGATTTTTTTGTATTTCATGTGTGTTTTTGTTGTAGTATCCTAGTTCTACTGTTTGTTCTCTACCTGTAAGATATGACTGAGGTCATTCGTAAACTTTTCCTCGTATTCCAATTGCTTACAGCTTATCCAATAAAATATTAAATTGAGCCATATCGTAAGCTTTGCTCATGTCCAATAAAATGTCTACTGGATATTGCCTATCATTTATAATATTTAGAGCTTCTTTGATATATTTGTATAGTGTTAATGTCGTAGACTTATTTTTTCGAAATCCGTTTTGGCACTCGTCTAATATTTTATATTTTTCGCAGAAGTTATACAATCTATTTGTCATTGGATTATTAAAAATTTTGGAGGCTGTTGGCAAAAGGGCAATGGGTCGGTAATTGTTAAGGTCGGGTTTTGAGTTTTTCTTGTGTATTGGTTTTACTAAGCTATGTTTTAATTGGTCGGGGACTGCGCCTTCTTTAAATTATTGATTAATTAATAAATAAAATGGCAAGGTTAGTTCTTCTGTGCAGTGTTTTACTGAGGTAGGTGGGAGGTCATCTATACTATGGCTTCGTTTATTTTTAAGAGTTTTTAATATTGTGTGAACTTAATAAGGCTCTACTGGATTACGAAATATCGTGTTTTCTATCGAGTGGTGGATACGTTCTCCGTTTGGGTTGCATTTGGAAGTCTGCTGTGAGTTCTCTCCAATAGATACAAAAAAGTTATTAAAATAGTTTGCTATTTTAGTAGGATCCGTTGTTTTATTATTATTTATGAATAAATCTCTGTTCTGTTTTTGTTTTTTTGTTAGTTCGCTCGTTCATTATAACCCACATACATGGATTTGACTTTATTGTCAGCTATTGAAATTCTATTTTTGTAGTGTTATTTCTTTTGCTGTTAAAACAGTTATTTTAAGTGTCTTTTCATATTTTTATAGTAATTCGTGATAATGGGGCTGTTTGATTTTGAAGCAAGAATGTTTAGTAGTCTTTTATTTCTACAAAATTGAGTTATACCTACCGCTAACCGATTTTTTTTATAATGTGTTTAAGCTTTTATTTTTGTACCTATTGGCCTGTATTTGTTAAGAATAGATTTTAATATTCAATTAAATGTGTTGTAGTTTATATTTACGTAATTGTCTAATAATAAAATGGAGTTCAAATTTAGATCGGTTAATTCAGACTTAATTTTTTGTTTAAATTAGATTTACAGAAAATTCGTTTATTTATGTATCATCCAATACGTTCTTTTTGCTGTGGCAGTGTTAGGTGAATAGTTGTCCCGCAATGATCCGAGAACTCTATTTTTTCGATGTTTGTTTGTAAATTATATCCATGGAAATTTGTGAAAATTCGACCTAAACATGTTGAAATTGTTGATGAGATACGTGTAGGATTTTTTAAGTGTTATAGAAATCTATATTCTAACATAGACTCAAGGAATTGGTTAGACTTTAAGCCATTATTTAAAACATCAATATTGTTATCTCCTTCTATAATTACGTTGGTTTTTGGATACTTATTGTTTATGAAATTTAGAATTGCCCTTAGTTGATTTTGAAATACCTCTTCCTCTCTTCTATCCCAGTATATAGTTACTAACAATATATTTTCTTTAGGCAGTTCACAAGCACAGACTTCTTCAACATATTCGATGGACATGTTACTGATTTCACGTATTTCATTGTGTTCGATGTCTTCCCGCAGTAGGATGCACTCGCCGCCTCCCGTTCGGTTGACTCGGCAGTAGGATGAAGCAATTTTCTAACCGAGATCTGTACGACACAAATTTTTTCTAATGATTGCCACGACTCCGATATACATATCGCTTCTTACATAGTATCCTCGTTAATAAACTCTTCTAAAATATATTGTTTGTAGAATAGATTTATTTGTATGTTTTAAAATAAAATTTTAAATCTGTAGATCTGTATTAACGAAAGGAATGGTTAAAATTGTTTTGTCCTGGGGCCCAATTCCGCTAAATAAATATAGTCGCGATATGATGTCAGTGTCATACTTACGTCACAAAAAGCGTTTTCTTCTAAATTATATGATATTGGAATGAAATTGTAACGAGATCGTATGTGTCAACGACGAACTGTTTATTTTATATTATACGATAATGACATAAGGTTATCAGAATACCGCTTTTAAATCCATTCAAAATATGATATTAATGTCATATAAAAATAGCAGAATTGGCCCCCTGGTTCTGGTTGGTGGTAGGTCTGGCGGGAGTTATTTGGCTTAGGGCATCGATATATAATACTACCAGATACACGATATCTGGTAGTATTATATATCGATGCCCTAAGCATCGATATAATAAAAAAGGGCATCGATATATAATACTACCAGATATCGTGACCGCGCCAAAAAACCGTCTCGGCAAATAACGGCTCGTTTGACAGCGCGATCCTATATTGTGTTTAGTTGGTTTGAAACACAGCCAACGTCAATACGTTTCACAATGCCGCGATGCCTGATAAAAAGTTGCAAAAATAATGCCTGAAAATGCAATTTAACGGATGGAGTATCTTACTTTCGGTAAATAAATAAAAAATAAGTTATATTTTAAGCTTAGAATTAACAAATTATATCATATTTTGGACGAAATTAATTATTTAATCCGCCATAAAAAAATTTTTTGACGCACATCAAAAAGTCTTGATAAGCCACAGATAACAGTGATAACACATACACAAACCAGAACAGTAGATGCATGGAGTCGATATTTTTGTAATATTTTTTTAATAGTTTGTTACCAGAACATCAAAATTGGTTGTTTAAAATTGGTTAAGGTTATTTGAATTATTTGTTGTTTTTTTAACCACTTACGACACCATCTAGTCCCAAACTAAGCATAAGCTGGTACTGTGAATACTAGACATTGGATAGACATATATAGCTACTTCTTTTTTTAAATTCCTGCATATTATGCATAGAGACACCCAGACCAAGACAAAAATTCATGTTCAAGCACACAAATATTTTCGACTGTACTTTTTTGGGTTTGTTACCTCAGAACTTTCGACTGGTTGAACGAATTTTCATTATTATTTTTTTAATTTGAAAGCTTAGTGCTTTCCGTTTGGTATCATTTTAATTCTGTCCAATTTGAAGGTGGTTAAGTTTTTGTTAAAAATAATTATGTTTATGTAATTAAGTTACTATAATGTGTGTTGTGTTTACCTATTAAAGTTGTGCATTCAGAACCTACGTAATTGTAATAGGCCCAATGTGCTTATTAAATGTTAAATGTCTGTTGGTGAACCTAAATAAATAAAAAGAACTGTCATTGTACCATGAAGATGGAAGATGATTATAAAGATATGGAATTAAGGTGTATTTTCACTTGTCACATCCTGCGATGTCTAGCTTGGTGAGCCGTCGACAATTAATACATTTCAAAACAGGCGTACTTACATTTTTGTGTATAGTACATTAAAAGTAAATAAACATTATACACAAAAAGTAAGGCTCATCTATAACTGCTATTATATAACGATGCCGCGGGGACCAGATAGTTAAATTATAAGTAATGTTTACTAAGAAACATAGATGGCCGAAACTTAAAAGTAAAGAACCAGTAAACTTTTAAGATCCTTCATATTTTAAATTATTTTAGTGTTCTGCGCGAGTCCATACATGTCATAGTCCATACCATGTAGTAAAATTCGAATTTGAAATTCGAAAAAATAAGAAAATAATCGAAAATGACGTTTTTTGTCACGACTGGTCGTAAGTATTAGATAACATTTTTATGATTTGTGACTTTATTACTCTGTCTCATGGTTGTAATTTGGTTGAACTTAAAACTGTTTTAAAACATTTGTCTCTGTTTGGTAGGAGTCAAATGTCGCGGACAGATTTTAGCTAAGATTTTGTACGTGAACCGTCATCTTGTCCAAGTAGTATATATATATCGATGGCTTAGGGTGACTTATCTCTATTTCAGTTTCAAAATAGTATCGTTCTTTGTCTGTTTCTTCCCTTAAATTAGTTTGTCTACCATCTATATACAGTTTATTATGCCGTATTATTGCATGTAAGCCATTTTTTTGAGCTTTCATAATTTCTTCCCGCAAGAGTTGTCTTTCCTTTCGCGCATTTTTGTCCAAAAACTCTATAATATAGTTCTCATTTCGGCGTCAGACATGCCACTGACTGACATCTGGACCGCAGTCAACTCGCCGTGCCTAGATTTCAACATTACTGTACAAATCTAATCACCACTGCATTTATTTTCCACTGTGAATACTATGGGTAGATCTGAATATTTAACCTATTCGTGAATCTCTGAATCTGATACATATTTGATATAAGCTCCATGCAAAATATGACAAATATTACGTATCTCTAGTAGCCAAATCCATGGATAGAACTCAATATTTATTGTGATCGGCCGAACGAGAATGAGGTTGGATGAGAGCTAAAGAAACTTGACAATAATGTTATGACTGCACGGATGGCGTAGTGGTTTAATTACTTTTGCATGGACACTGGCGAACGTTTCGTTAATTTTCTCAGAGCTTATTACTTATAATTAATTCACGTCAGCTGTGTGTTCGGTAGCAGTGCAAACAACCGTCAAATTCAGGTATCGGTAATGTACAGATCGGTACTTTCTAAGTGGATAGGCAGAGATAGATAGAGATAGGCTTTCTAAGCGGTTATTTTCCTTATAACCGTAAGAAATTAATAGAAATCTTAATATATAAAATCCTTGCGTTACTGACTGACTGACAGACACGCTACAGCCGAAACTATTGGGCGCAGGAAGCTGAAATTTGGCATGTATGTTTCTTGGGGACCGTAGGGGTGCACTAAGAAGGGATTTCCCGAAATTCTCACGGGATCGGCCAAAACGGGTAAATTTAAAAAAATGCAGGCGTAGCTGCTGGCGTCCTCTAGTTAATAATAAATAAAGTTATCTATCGGATATTTGGTTAAAATCTCGCTTGACTTGGAATTGAGAGTGGTCAAAATCAAAAAGCTCGTCCTTCTATTTCATTTCCTCTTTATTATTATAAAATGCTCATGCAACTATGTATAATATATGCTCATCATAACTTAAATTTTTATCTGTATTCTAATAAATTGATGTGGTCTGAACAGCACATATTGACTAATAAACTAACAAATGTTATATACTCCGCGAGCCATTAAACCAAAGTACTGATCAGCAACACAAAACTAAAACAACACAAACACAATCATAAATAAAACTAGTTTTCCAAGACACACCGAAACTTCAATCAAGTAGCCATCCTTAAACGGTACATTAAAAAGATCGATACACCTTACCTCCATCTTTGAGCTTTCCGATTAAACATCCATTACTGTCTTAAACCTCATTCCAGCAATTAATCTTTTGAAAATCATGCCGTTTGAGACACCACAAGCACATGTATCGGTCTGACAATTAATTACTATAAGTCCGTAGCCAATCAGGTGTAGCGGGTACGAAGTGTTTTCTTTGGATTAGTCTCGATGTTGTTTCTAAGCTTTCTACTTTTAAATTAATAAGATTGGAAAATATATTGGTGTGTATGTGGCTGCGGGCAGTGGAATTGGTTATAACAGCGTTTTAAGATGTTTGGAATAGTTAAGAATTAAATAAGTTTGTCTGCACAGATGGCGTACTGGTTTAGCAATGCGTCAAGTGTTAGGGATTCAATCCTCACTTAAGGCAATATTTTTTACAAACCACAAAAATATGATTGCTGTGTTGCTGGTTTTCCAATAATTCAACAAATTATGCATGTTTTTTAGAACAGCTACCGCTAGTACAGGCGATATCCGTTAATGACAGAACGACAGTTTTATAATTTTAGAAGATATTAAGTAATTATTACCAATAACACTTTTATATTCATCAAAACATTATGACAACAATTATACAAAAATGTATTTGAAGCGTTAAGCACATTCTTCAACATGATATTCTACCGGTATTGCCGTGAAATCGATCAAACCTATCAAACTACCTACAAGACTTGGTTGTAAAGGGCTTATAAACACTTGTTTCCGAGAGTATACTTCATAGACACGTGGATTCTGATTTTGAAGACGTGTTTATTAATTTTTCGCAAATTATCTAAAGTGGACAACTACAGTTCTCGATAGAGAGATGTGGAAAGAGGGTAGGGAGGCCTTTGCCCTGCAGTGAGACTGGTTAGTCTGCAAATAATAATAATCTGAAAGTATATACTCATTTTTAAGGCTTTGTTAGAGCCCCTCCCGATAACATAATTCTTTTCTGTAATCCTCATGTGCTTTCACTTATGGCTGATTAATACTCGACTATCTCGAAACATTTTTGCACAATGCAACAAATATAGGAATCTTTTTAAAATTTCTCCCATCTTCAAACATATCACTACCTTCAATCTTCAAACAGGGTTTCCCCTATTTTCCTTTGCCGCTAACATGGAAATTTTGCTAGACAAATATCCCGCACAATATATCTTCGCGATCTAGGGTAACTTAACATAAACGCTCAATCTTCTCAAGTTATAACTTTGAGAGTAAGTATAAGTAACCTTGTATTTACAGAAGGCAGAGGAAGGATATTTTTTTTAAACTAGGAACTATTTTTACTTGCCTAAGTGGCATACTTTTTGTGGAGTAAATGTTTATAGGTGTATTTTTATAATATTTCATTATCTTATAATTTATTTGGTGGTAAACTTGAATTAAAGTTTAAGGTTTGCTAGATTCTCGTGCTAAATATGCGTTTAAATTCTAGCTTAAATTGCACGCAGGCATTAACAATATTAGATGAATGGTACAATATCCAGGTTAAGGTTTGTAATATCATGCACCGTAAACATATCGTTTAAAAAAATGTGCGGGTCTAGCGACTCGAGCATGTACCAAAGCGAGCCACCCGCGCAATCGCAACTAATTTGCGTGCTCTGCCGTGTTGCGGGTCACTCGCGCATGTTTTCGTTCGTCTTCCATCAAATTTCATAATTCCGGCAAAATTACATTGTTAACATATGATTTTTAAAGAATTTTCGTACGTCGAGACATTTTGACGCGATTCAAGTCGTAAAGCTATCGCGCGAATAGTATGCACATGTAGCTCTTGACCACGAACAAATAACTTGTACATACAGCTTGCGCAAATAGCTCGTGCCTTTCCTTGCTCCGGTTATTTGCACCATGTACAAGTACAAGCAAGTAACCTGAACAAGAAGCTTGCGCATATTACTCACGCGTGTAACCCGCACCTTTACTTCCTCCAGCTACATGCACCGTGTACAAGCACCCTAAACAATTTTGAATGGTTTCAAGCTTCATTGCATCACAAGCTACATAAATTTTAAAGATCGCACTCTCGGTGTCTGGCATTTCTTAAAAGTAGCTTTGTCATATTCTGTATCTTTGTTTACAAGATTTTAGCAATGTCCTGTTTCATTGGTAGAGTGAAATAGATTAAATTTTGTCGCATTTAGTGTGACAAATATATAACAACATGTTTTGAGTTTCGGTGATCAAAATAACAATAGCGTAGGTACTAAATAGGCCACCTTATTAATTGGATTTTATTATGTAGTTTTTACGCATTGATAATGATGCTGACTTAATGCCTTAGGAAATATCCTAAAACAAGATCCGACTGCTTTATAATGATCCCATGATACGGTAGCATTCTGATTTATTTGACACAAAACCTTTTTACCCATCTAAGTGGTGACCGCTACCAAGATTGTTTTACTTTGACGGACTGTTACAAACAGCAAGACACGTTATATGCGGTACAACATGAGTGAAGCTGAAATTAAAAAGCTCAATACACACTCATTCACACAACACGTGCATCAAAAGAAGTCACTAATTACTACGAAACCAAAATCGTGTGTGTGTTCAAGTACATAATATAAAAAAGTACCTTAAAGTTCGACCATACAATCTGACACTTGGGTTAAACACTTAAAAGTTATGAAGGCTAAGTCAAAGGTCGTGTAGATTGCTGAAGTTAGATTAATGTGCCCAACTTTGTACCAATATGTATCACAGACATAATTATTTCTAAAGGCTTTTTATGCGCGTGTATGGTTTGGTTACAGAGCGCAGCGCATTGAGATGAAAAACAAGGTGGTTTTTTTTAAGAATAAATGACATATTGTTTAGTTCCTATTAAAAGGACTGCACGGCTGATGTAGTGGTATAAGCGGTCGCTATGCTGTTATGCAATTCGCATAGTGTTGTGGGTTCTATTTTCACACAGCACTTTGTCGATCGCTGAATTACTGCTTACGCTAAACACCGAATAACGACTAATCTCTCGATAATACTCCTAAGATGCTAGCTGGTAGCATGTATCTTTTAAGGCTTTCCTACGTGGAACATTTATACTTGTATAATGTGAGCCCTGTATGCATCCCTGTTGTATAAACTGGCCCACTGAACCTGGCCATGGACCTCTTCATACTATGGGAAAATTATGGCATAGTCCACTAAGCTGAACTTGGCAGACTTCACCTCTCATACAAAAACATTATGGAAAACTTAGACATACAGACTTCCATTATAATATAATAATCAATTTCTTAGAGGCAGCGATAGCCTAGTGGAGATACCAACGGACTGCCATGCAGCCCTCTCATGGCAGTCCGTTGGTATCTCCACTGATATCCTTATCGGGTTCGAATCGATTTCGATTCGAACGGAGCTATGTGCGTATTGAATTGACAATAATCGCTTGTCCCGTGCTTCGGCACGCGACAAGCGCTCTTCATGACAGCCGTCGGTCCAGGCTGTCATGAAGATCTTGACAGTTGTTACAGGGCGTCAGTACCTCTAAAATAAACTGCCACTGGTCTAAACCATGGAATATCGCTATCCCTTCGGGTTGCGGAGGTCAGATAGGCAGTCACTTTGTGGAAAAGCTAATATTCAGAAAATCCGGTTAGACAAGTAAGCGGACCCCAGTTGAAACTGGGATAACGATGACGAGGATGATGATGACGGAAACATTCCTTACAATGTTATCCTTCACCGTTTGCATCTCAGCTTAGAGATGGCCACTGCTGGACGTAGACTTCATCGGGCTCTTCACCGTTTCATCATCAGCCTTTAACAGTCCACTGCTGGACTACGCCTCTCCTTTGAAAGGAGGAATTGGCCTACTATACCACGCTGGCCAAATGGGTTGGTATAGGGTTTATATCAAGTTTCCTTCTCATACAGAGCTGTTCTCTGCATAATATGATCCATCTGTTGGCTCTTACGACACCCATGGGATGATATGGGGTAGTGACATTCCTTATTCTTAATCCGTCACCACACAGACGTCTCCACCGTTTAGCAAGCGACAATTTACTCCTAAAAGGCATTGGTGCGTGCCGCAGATTCGAACCCGAGACCCTCTGCGTAGCAGTCTGTCAGTCTCTCCACTCAGCTATCGCTGCTCATCAATAATAATATAGATATAAATAATAAGAGCTTAAGTAAAAAATTAACTAGAAATAAGGCAAAATAATAATCTACATAGGTAGTAGGTAGTAAATCGTATCATGGAAATGAAGCCTCTTTAGACAGCTTTGAAGTCACATGTCATGTATGTTATTAGCATAATACAAGCGGCCTTGGCGGTTACTTCGCGAAACGCCTGGTTATTACACACACTCCCCAGACCTATGTATGTACGTTTTATTTTATTATACGCAATAATACTCAAGTGACGGAGGTTCCACTTCATGTAAGAACTTAGGTTATAAAGTTATGTTAGCAGTGAAGATGTGCAAGGGAGGAAAACTTACGCCAACACTATTAAACAATGCTTAAGTAAGCGTTAAAACAACGCTATGATGATTAAGATTTTCTTTTAGTTTTACTTCTAACCAGCCTCAACTATCAGAAGTAGTGATTTGTGAAACGTGAAACTACATTAATGGATATTCAAGTAACGGTATCATAAGATGAATACAGGTGATATTATACTGGCTGTATGTAGCGCTCATTGAGGTCCGTAAAGTGAACCAACGTACGCAGAGGTTACCAGTTTAGTGTGACAGTTTGTTGAGGCATCTTTATCAAAGCTCAAATGTCAAGAAACCTAGAAATAGTAAATAATTTATTGATAGCAGTCACTCTGTATAATTAATTGCATCATTAAAACACGTTCTTAACTGTAACATAAAATTCAAATTCAGATAATATAAATAAACAAGTTACGGTTAATAAAAATGAAGCTCTCAAAAATCAATCTTCCCTTTCTTGTAAAACGAAACCCCGTCCTAAGCGCGTAACGGCGCGGAACGTTACCGTAAACTATTTATTTAACGTTATCGATACATGATGTTATGCTGCGTAGCTTTCGAGAACATTTACTTGATTCAATTACTTTTCAATTTATCTTGGTCCCTGCTTCTTGACATGCAAGGTGGCTGGTCGATGGTTCATAGTGTGGGTATGTATCCAACGGTTTGATACTAATATGTAGGTACAAACTTATGGCTGCCTTAGTAAGTTTGTTTAATTATGATTCGCAAGGTATAGAACTTTTTTTGCCAGGAAAATGAAAGAGATATTAATGAGTTTTTGACGTAATAGTACATAGACTAGAAATGTATGCTCGTTGGGGAAAACTTTGTTTTCTTATTCTTGTGAATAAATATAAAGCTGTTGACTTTCAATAATCATATAAATTAACAAGAAAAAAAAAATGGTCCGCATCGGAGGCGTTACGCCAAAGGCGGTGGCCTATGGCCTACCATTTTTAATGCGTGACGAGGCATGTGCTTAGGTATTCGACAATTTAGAAATCATAAATCTGACATTAAAGTTGTAGACGGACCCGGAATCCAATACAGTGTAAAGAGTAGCTAGATACAATTGGGAAGTAAGAACTCACGACTTTATTAAAAAGAGATAATTGCTTCGAATACGGTTTTTCTAATGGCCCGCATGGAAGGTGTTAAGCCAAAGGCGGGGCATATGACCTAACCCTTCTCATTGCGAGAAGAAGCTTGTGCCCAGCTGTCGGACAGTTCAAAACTCAGGCTGAGATTAAAAGTATTTGATGACCAAATAATCCAATACAGTGTAAAGAGTGCCTTAATACAACTGGTAAGTAAATTCACGGCACTCTTGAAATGAGATGGTACTTGTAATGGATACGGTTTTTCTAAATAGTTGTCTATATATGCCTCTGTTGCTGTATTTGTTAGCTAAAGGCCAGACGCGATAAGATTACATTGCTCTCATAGAAAAGGTTTTTCAAAGAGTTTCTACAACAATAATGAAACAGTATTGAATGGGTATGTTTAAAATTCTGTTGCTGACGGTGTGAGTAGGTACAAGGATTTGATTGATCGAGTACCCATAATTATAACTTACTAGATGAGTTTGTAGCATGATGTTATATAGCCTAAAGCCTTCCTCGATGAAGGGCACCACAGTAATAATAATCCAAATAGGACCCGTAGTTCCTGAGATTAGCGCGTTCAAGCAAACAAACAAACTTTTCTGCTTTATTGTATTAGTATAGATGTAGAGGATCTAGATTTACACGTAATAGTTACCTGTAACCGAGGCCAAAAATATAAAAATTCCATTTGCTATCAATCTGTATGGCGAAATACAAAATGGATCCAAAAACACAAAACAATTTTCCGGAAAGATCCCTAGGATCTACTTTGGTTTCATTCATCGAAGTTGGTTCAGCAGTTTATTCACGAATGCATGACAGACAAAGTTATTTTCATTTTATTACATTTCTATTTAATGTTTTATTACTTATTAGGCTTCGCTCGCGGGTCCATTCACGTGGAATAACAATTACCTTCCTAAAAATCACACTACACAGACAAAACGGACGGCAACTACGATTTATATTATGTCGAGATTTTTATTTAATTTTTATTTGTTACTAGAGAACGCCAGCAGCTACGCCTGCATTTTTTTTAAATTAACCCTTTTTGGCGGATCCCGTGGGTATTTCGGGAAATCCCTTCTTAGTGCACCTCTACGGTCCCCAAGGAACATACATGCCAAATTTCAGCTTCCTGCGCCCAATAGTTTCGGCTGTAGCGTGTCTGTCAGTCAGTCAGTAACGCAAGGATTTTATATATTAAGATTTTTTTTATTCTTTTATTTATTAAGGGGCATTTACCCATTGGATTTGTAAGCCCCAGCGTTACCTTAACTAAACACATTAACCTTACTTTACTAACTAAGATTAAGGGTTTTGTTTTAGTACTAAATCTAAAGACAAAAAAATATACAAATAAATACAACGCGTCACTGTTAATCGACCGAAACCAAACGGCATAATTTGAATGCTGCCTCTGAACCAGGCTTCATCAAAAAGGTCTGAATCAGAATATGCCAGCTATATTTCATATTTCGGTTATATTTTTTTCTATTTTAACTTGAGCAATAGTTTAGTGCTAGCTTCAGATACTCCGTGTAAACTTTTACAACTTTTAAAGCATGCATGGCATGCACATAAAGAATATTTTGTCATGCTCTTCAAACGTGATGCCTAGAACACGGATTGTAGTGATTCGTTCACACGTTCGAACGCTTGTACGATTTAGCTTACCTATTTCACCAGTATTTTTGACAGAGGCATTTTGGTTGGATTTCATCTAAAACTCGGGTTGCAGTTTCAACATGATTTTCTGCATAGGATATTTTTTGTAGGTACTTATATGGATTTGTGTTTAATCATACCGGTCATGTATTTGGCAATATAGTATTCTGTTACAGAAGGTTTCGGTTCATTGACGAGTTGAAGACTCAAGAAATTAGTGATAAACAGTTGCTGCCGATATCATTGTTATGAGATTTTACAAATCATCGGCTTTCTTTTCCAATAACAAGACTCTACGCAATTTTCAATAATACTACCGTTACCCCTAACGAAATGTAGGTTTATCGTAGCCATAAGGACAGATGGCCGGGGCTGAGCTGCAGGCTACCGGCGGGGTCCACAGGAGGCGGATAGAGGAACGGCCATCAGATATGGTGGTTAGCTGCGAATATAGTGAATAAGCAGTCCCCGACCAAGCAGCGACAGAGCTAGCAGGAAGCAGTGGGCAGTTCGGTGGGGCGAACTGACCAATAAAATACTTGCAAATCCCATGACGGTTCTGTGACATGGCGAATTTACGCCGCCATTAAATAAGCGTACCCCTGATGTCAGGCAGCAGGGACGTCAGTACTAGAAGAAGGCCGAAGAAATGGGATCTGGAAGGGCTTCTGACTAGAAATCTGCAGGCGACACTTTGGCTGTAGAACTGCGGTGTAGAAGGCAAATGGGAAAACCACTACACTATTTTTCCTATACATGGAGCATGAAATGAGCATAGAAAGAAATATAGTTCTTGACAACGGGCTTCCACGACGTAACATTCCGTGGCGGTCTGAGTCCGGCAGGGGTAGAAGCAAGGCTACCCAGGTCGTCATCCAGCGAAATCCTTGTAGGATTGGCACGTGGAACGTGCGTACGATGCTGCCAACAGGCAAATTGGAAGAGTTGATTCGAGAGATGCAGAGACAGAGGATGGATATAATAGGTTTAAGCGAAGTGAGATGGGGAGACAGTGGGGATTTTTGGAATGACGATTATCGAATTATATATACAGGGGATAAACAAGGAACCAATGGAACTGCTATAATTTTAAATATGAAATGGGGTTCACAAGTAGTAAATACCCTACATCACAGTGACAGAATAACAGTAGTTAAAGTTAAGACCTCATCAAGTAATTTAATCATAGTACAGGTATACATGCCTACCGGTAGCCATCCAGATGATGAAATAGAAGAAATGTACAATCACTTAGATGTTATAATTGATACAGTTAAGGATAATGATTTGTTAGTAATTATGGGAGATTTCAATGCAGTAATTGGAGAGGGGGCAGAGGAAGAATTTGTTGGTAAATACGGGTTAGGTAATAGAAATTCAAGAGGAGAACGATTAATTCAATTCTGTAAAGAAAATAAAATGACCGCTATAAACACAATTTTTAAACAGCCGAAAAGGAGACTGTACACTTGGAAAATGCCGGGCGATATCGCAAGATATCAGTTAGACTATATACTAGTCAAAACTAAATATAGGTATCAAGTAACAGCTTGTAAAACGTTGCCAGGAGCAGACCTCAATACGGTTCATAATTTATTGATAAGTTCTTTCAATCTACAAGTAAAAAAATCTAGGTTAAAAGCAAAACCAAAGAATATTGATCTCAGTAGAATTAAGGATATAAAAAGTAATTATAGTGTGCAATATAGTAATAAAATAGGCAATAAATTTGAATCATATAAACATAGGCTAAGAAATCTGAGCATAGAAGAAAGGTGGTGCAATATTAGAGATATTATAAAAACTAGCGCACAGGAATGTTTAAAGAAGGAAAAAATTGTCCCTAGGAAAAAATGGCTAACTAGTGATATTGAAAATATGATGTTAGAAAGAAGGAAGCTTAGAAATAACAGTGATGTAGATAGTATAAAAGAATATAAAAGACTCACAAATAGAATAACAACGCAATGTAGAGAAGCAAAGAAAAGGGCTATAGAAAAAGATTGCGAGAAAATAGAATATCTCACAAAAAAAGGGAAAATGGATAGTGTATACAACATAGTAAGAAATTTTGACAAAAGACGTAAAACCAAGAGTACAGCAGTTTTGGATGAACAAGGAAAAATATTGCTTGATCACGCAGACGTTGTTAAAAGATGGAAGAGGTACATAGAGAGCTTATATGAAGGACCAGGATTAGATATTGGGGATATAGAAGACCAGGCACAAATTGATGCTGATAACTTAGGTCCACCGATAATGAGAGAGGAATTCGAGAAAGCCTTGCGTAACATCCAAAATGGCAAAGCGACAGGGGTAGATGAAATTCACATCGAACTGATTAAGTACGCACACTGTCCTGCTATTATAGAAGAAATATTTTCACTGACTCAGTCCATGTATTTAACCGGTACAATTCCCAAAGACTTTCAAATGAGTAAAATAGTCATGCTACCTAAGAAAATAAATACGCGAAAATGTGAAGAGTACAGAACGCTGTCTCTGATATCTCAAGCATCGAAAATTTTACTGAAAATATTGCAAATGAGAATAAGAAAGAAGTCAGAAGAAAGTATAGGTGAAGATCAATACGGGTTCAGGCAAGGAAAAGGCACCAGAGAGGCCATATTAGCATTGAAATTAGTCATCAATAGAAGAATGGAATTGGGCCTCAGTACACACATTGCGTTTGTGGATCTAGAGAAGGCTTTTGATAGCGTAAATTGGAAGAAATTGATGGAGGTCTTAAAGAATGCTGGCTTGGATTACAGGGACAGGAAGATCATTTTCGAATTATACAGAGGTCAGGAAGCCGTTATAGAAGTGGGGGAGGTAAAGGAAAGAGCAAGGATCAGACAAGGAGTTAGACAAGGATGTCCACTGTCCCCACTAGTCTTTAACATTTTCATTGAATGTGCAATAAAGAAAATTACTGAAGATGAACAGGGGGGTGTAAAGATTAATGGGGAAAATATACATTTCATAAGATATGCTGATGACATAGCTGCTTTGGCAGAAAGTAGACAAAAGTTAGAAATTTTATTAAACATAATGGACGAGGCTTTTATGCACTTTGGCTTAAAAATAAATAGCTCCAAAACTAAAACAATGACAACTTCAAAATTTCCATTTGCTAATATTGAACCAATAAAATTAAATAATACCAGAATAGAAAATGTTCATAAATTTAGATACCTGGGATCCTTAATAACTAGCGACTCTAGATGCACCCCAGATATAATAGCAAGAATAGGTATGGCGAGAGAAGCGTTTAATTCTAAGAAACACCTACTCACAACAAAAAATATCTCCATTAACACCAAGAAACGCTTTATTAAAAGCTATATCTGGAGTATAGCACTTTATGGCTCTGAGACTTGGACAATGACGCAAAGGGACAGAGAGAGATTGGAAGCATTTGAGATGTGGTGTTGGCGTAGGATGGAAAGAATCAGTTGGACAGAAAGGAAAACAAATGATGAGGTCTTAAACATAGTAAAAGAGAAAAGAAATATCTTAAGTACAATAGAAAATAGAAGAGGTAAAATGTTGGGGCACTTGATACGACATGACAATTTCATTAAAAACATCTTGGAAGGGAAAATGGAAGGAAGGCGAGGAAGGGGTAGGCCAAGGAGAACATTCATAGACCAAGTAAAGGAAAAAGTTAACGTTGCGTCGTATCAAGATGTCAAGGCACTGGCTGAGGATAGATTGGCATGGAAGAAGCTCCACCGACAAGAGCCTAGCTCTTAAATAGAAAAAAAAAAAAAAAAAAAGGACAGATGGTAGAAGTTATATCCAATAACAATGCATCTCACTATTTGAGTCATAAAAATATCTACACTATTATAACGTTACAGGCTCTGGGAGACCACTCTTCTTCAATTTTGTTCATTGATCGTTTGACTCAAGTAACTTAGATTTTTTATATTTATACCTATTTAGCAGTTTATTTCTCTAGCAAAAATAACTAGTATCAGTCTAACTATTCTCACGGTACATTTAAGAATATTAAATGGACAAAGAACAAACTGAGAAAGTTTACGACCTCTTTAAGGAGGTGTCTTGTGTTGCCGACCAGCTTTAATATTGCGAACGTCTGTCAAAAGCCTTAGCTCACTCAACGAGTCCCTTTCAAAACATAGAACGATGCAACATCTTGTACCCTATTTCAATATCCATTGCGTACTTACTTCAGATCTTTCCGTAACTTTGTCCAGTTAAGGAGTCATAGATTTGAAGTTAACGTTTCTAAGCGTCCCGGTTTTAAGTAGAGGTCTCCCAAGCTAACTTTTAATAATTGTTGAAATATCTATTCCCAACAATATTATTTAGCGGGTCTTAGTCGCGATAATTTATTTATTTCAAGGCATAAATACCTCTGTTATTCTCCTCCGTTTCTACCGGCTTGCAACGGTTGTAAATTGTATGATGTATACAAATTGCGAAAGTTTAAAATCGATTATCTATTCCCAAAGAACAATGGTCGGTTCCCATACAAAGGTGGACCAGAATTTCTTTTTTCACGTCTAATGCTGTGGAGTTATTTATCAATATTTTTATGTTACTTTATTTAATTTTAGTATAGATATGAATTTCAAAAACTTGGGATTACCTTTTTATTCTATAAAAAGTATGTTTGAGGTTATGAACTAAATTGTGTTTTTATTTAGTTTATTGATAAAAATATATATATTAAACTATTCTGGTACCTAATGTGTGTAGAAAAAACACGTTCTTCTAACAAACAAACTAAAAAACTCAATTCATAGCAAGCGAGGAACGATTGACGTTGATGTACCGGGTATAACAGTGACAGATACCGAAATGGCGTATTTGTTCCATTTCACGTCATTCACGTCAAATCTTAGATTTTTCATTAAAAAAAACGATTAATTACTACGTAATAAAAATATTTTTAATATTTTATATGTAACTAAAACACCTATTGATATTTTATTGTAAAAGTCATATTTTATTTCATTACAAAGTAACATAAATTCTTATTTATCATATCGTATAATGAAACGCATATTTTGACATTAAGGTTATGGCTGCGTTCATAACATTTCACTATTGTTTAGGGGTATAGTTTAAAAATAAACTGTAAATACATTATTTCTTTCTCCCAAGTCCTAAAAATATGTATTTGCTTTGATCAAAATATTAAAAAAATGTACTTTTTTTTGGTATAGGACTCATTATCAGACGTGCTAAAGGCCAAAGTGACCATTGTTCTTTGTTCTGAATGTAGAACTTCACCGGCCGTTCGCTCGTTTGTTCAAAAAGTTGAAAACATTAGAACTTGTAATGGTCTCTGTAAGTCATTCTGATGATAATGATTGAATTATTACGGGAAACGATGTAGTTTTAATGCTAATTTGCAAGTGAGCAAAATTATATCCGGCTTTAATTTTGTTATCTGTTCCAGTTGCTTGGATATTATTAAATTGTTATTTTAATTGAGACAATCAACCTTATTACTTTCTGCAGAGTTTCGTTTGGAAAAACACCAAATTTCACGCACGTGGAAGTTGTCTATAGCAACAAAAGGCCTATGCCTATGTATTAATCTGATGTAAAATTTATAAAAATTACTTCAGTTTTAACAAAAAAAACTTGTTTGAACAATGGTCTATTGATTTTGAGAAATCCTGATAAACTTTGGTCTCGTAGTAGTAGGATATATGGCATGGATACATGGCACAAATTTTTATGCAGAGCAACATTCCAAAATATTAAATTAAAATATGGTTTTAATTTTTATAAGGAGAAAGGAGGTTAAAGCGTTATTATTTTGCTCATGACATTAAATTTATTATCACAAAATGTGTTAATCGCTCGAAGTAATACATTTTGTATTTTCAATGGTTATAATTATCAGTTTTTGCTACATCAGAAATTAAATTTAAGCTTCATAAGTGATGGAACATTGTAACACCTGTGTTGTGAAATCGATATACTGGCATAACCCCTTCTGTTTTATCTGTGGAAAACATAGAATTTGTGCGGGAAGCTCAAGATAGGTTTATATGGAGCCTTGGGGGAAGTCTATGTCTAGCAGTGGAAATGTATCGTGTGATAAGATGTTGTCTATACATCTTCACTGCGGCCTGATAAGGAGATGTTCGGGTAGATCGGCGGTGTCCAGCATCGCCCAATGTCACGGAGTCAGAATTCACTAGAATTTATACTGGAATGTCCTTTTCTACATGATGAGGATTATCTGCATAAAAATTGCAGTACATATCATTCTGCGCGAACATGAAAATGGCTGGTTCTAACTTAGATTCTATTTAAACGGGAAGGACATTGTGGCTCCGCGTTCTCAATTTCACAACAAAGTTACGTAAGTATGACCATGTCTGTCGCATGTGATAACAGTTTGTTCTATAAAAGCGCTGTCTTTGTATAAAGCTTTAAACATAGATTTACTATAGAGTAACCAAAAGTTAAAGTAAAATTACTATAGAGTAAACGTAAGCCACCTACGGGAAAACACAACCTTCACTTGATTACAGCTCTAATCATACTTCCTGAAGCCTCATTTAATTTCTTATCCCTCAAGGAATAAATAAAATTCTTTTAGTTGATTTGTACCCATCTATAGAACTGTGAAGATTCTCATGCCTACATGATATGATAACAAGAGGCTGTTTAAAACAGCAAAAATATAAACTCAATACTGAACCGGACAGTGCAGGACGTTTTGTCTTTGAGAATAAAAAGTAGATTAACTTGTAGAAGTCGTAGATAAATTAAAAGACATCGACTGCACAATTAATAAATCATATATCGTGGGGACTTTACAAGCATTCAATCAACGAGCACAAAGAACACACGCAGCCTCAGTACAACTATTTTTTCACCACATGAAGTGTATCGTATAGTGGTCAAACCCATAATACTCAGCTTAGTGTTCGGCGGCAAGGCGGCGGCCTAAACGCCATTCGTGTAATCATACATCTTATTGCCAAGTTTCTTTACATCTCATCCAACATTATTTTCTTAGGTCGCGTCGTAGGCAGGTCCTAATATTTAATCTATCTATGGATTTGGCTACTAGTGATACATTATATTTGACATATTACGCATGGAGCTTATGTCAAATATGTCTACTATCTTCAGTAGTCATATTCATGAGTAGATTAAATATTCGGATCGACCCACGAAATCATGTTTTCTGAAGCCACATTTAATTTTTCTGACTCAAGGAATTACTTATTAAAAGCCTAATTAAAATTGAGTACGTTTTTAGGACAAGACTGCTCTATCTGGATTTAATTTTCGTGCGACTATTTTCTATATTATTTGACAAGGTAGTTTGTGCCACTCACACATTTTATGTTAGGTAATAATAAATTAATCGTTTAAAAAACACTAGAAAAACACGCTTTTATAAATGCACGTAAAACAAAAAAATAATATAGATCGTTCAAGTTGTCTCCATTTCTGAGCTTAAGTGTAAACTATGTGCTTGTTATTATAATATTTGGTTATAAAAGTGAGGAGCACTGGAACAGGAAAGACGTTCTTGTTTAACTTGTTCAAAAATCAAGTGAACAGACAAGTGATATAAGACTGTAATCTGAAGATGATGACGGGTTTGACAAGTGAAGTAAAATAAATAATGAATATAAAATAAATAAAATATATTAAAAAATTGTCCGACGCTTGGCCATATCAAACGCTACAATAGGATTCTCCATGTATTGTGAAAATTACTCGGCAAATTGTTTATAATTTTCACCTATTATTGATGAAAAAGAAAAAGTGTAATTGGTGTCACAATTTCTTTGCGGAAATCAGAAATCTACAACTTATCAAATAAAACAATAATTGGCGCAAGAGAAGGCAAGTTATAAGGAAAATCTCTTGCTGGCTTACGTGAGCAGCGGCGTGCAGCCTCCGCTAGCCGGCCTGATGCTACGCTATGCCGGCCTCCGTAAGCGTACTGGCCGGCGGCCGAACGCCGCCGCCACGGACAATAATAAAAACTAGACAGTGTCAAAGTAAAGCGTTTTGTGTTGTTATTTTGATATTTTCGTTGTTATTTAGATAGTATTTATTTTTAGTGAGTGATATTTTAAGTTTATGTCTCTTAACGGTGGTAAGAGTGGTGATGAAATAGGTGCAGATCAACCTTGCACTTCGTCTACTCTGGTGCGCTGCCCGAATTGTTCCCAAGCTCGTTACTTTAAAGGTGAGCGGGGCCTAAAAGTACATTTTGGTAAAATTCATAAAAACCAGAATGTACTTTCTGGCCCCAATACGTCCACACAAACACGCAACAACACAGTCTCCCCCAAACATTCCCTTTTGGCAACATTTAAGTCAATAAAAAAATTCAATTTCGATTTTAAAGCGAATTCCGCGTGGTGCAAGACCTTCAGTGGTCCAAAATCTAGCACACTGCATAGGTCTTGTCACCCGGGAGAATTCTATAACCGCTTGGGAGCAGTTCCTTACCTTTCCCTATAGAATTTTGCATACACAGGAAGACCGGATAACAAAAAAAACACTTACATCAAAAATTAAAGAAAATTGTATAAATTCGACATTCCAATTCAATCCCAACCCTCCTAAACCATATCGCAATAGCCCCATCTACCATCACGTCGAATTAAAACTCAGGGAAGGTGATATCAGGGGTGCCTCCAGGCTCTTATTTAGTAGCGATGTGGTGGCGCCTTGCTCTGCCGACACACTCGCGAGTCTGCAGAGCAAGCATCCAGCGCCAGGAGATAACCTCTCCTTTCCTGACCCACCTGACACTAACTCAGATTGTCTCAGCGTTACAGCCAAGGACGTGGTTGCTGCCGTTTGCTCTTTCCAAAGCGGGTCTGCCGGCGGTCTCGACGGTTTAACACCACAGCACCTCAAGGATCTCGTGTGTGTGAGCGCCGGAGCTGCTGGGGACGCGCTTTTGAGGGAGCTAACGGCTCTAATCAACCTTATGCTCTCCGGCAGTGTGAACGATGACATCGTCCCTCTTTTGTACGGCGCCAATCTCTGTGCCTTGCGAAAAAGGGACGGTGGCATTCGTCTCATTGTTGTGGGGTGTACGTACAGGCGTATGGCAGCCAAGATATGCTGCCGCTATTATAATACAAACGTAGGTAATAAATTAGGGATGCGCACCGGACGGCCAGGAATAGGTTTAATGAATGGGTGTCGTGTGGTAGACCCAAGTTAGGTTGTTTGTATGACGCAGTGTGTGAAAGCAGGAAGATCTTTAAATCGCGGCTTAAGTGGTGTCAAGTCCACAAGGAACAAATACAGATGGACATTATTGCCGAAAAACACTCCCAGGGTGACTTTCAAGGGTTTTGGAAGGCGACTAGTAAGATTAACGTACGTCCTGGCCTACCGGTGGACATTGATGGGGAAAGCGATCCCAAAAACATAGCAGAGATATTTAAGAGACATTTTGCTGTGAAGTCTCCGTTGGGCCCAGCTAGCAAGGTGCTCAGTGCTGATCTAACAGGCCGGCCAGTGGAAACATTTATTAGAGCCAAAGATGTGACGAATATAATTAAGTTTATGAAGAGAGGCAAATCTCCAGGTCATGACAGCCTCAGCATTGAGCACCTGCTGAACGCTGGCCCACATTTACCTAGAGTTCTGGCCACGTTATACTCCCTGTATGTGAGCCACTCGTACTTGCCTGACAACCTTATGCGGACCGTTATAGTACCTGTAGTAAAGGACAAGACCGGAGACTTAGCCGACAAAAACAATTATAGGCCTATTTCTCTCGCGACTATAATCGCCAAGGTGTTTGACGGTTTGCTTGTGAAACAGTTAGACAAATATGTAAAATTGCATGATAATCAGTTTGGTTTTCGACCCAAACTGTCTACTGAAAGTGCAATACTGAGTCTCAAGCATGCCGTAAAATACTACACAGATCGTAATACTCCCGTTTACGCGTGCTTCCTTGACCTGTCAAAAGCCTTTGACCTGGTTCATTATGACACCTTATGGAGTAAAATTGACAGCATTAACTTACCCAAAGAGCTGGCCAACATTTTTAAATACTGGTACTCACACCAGGTCAACAGTATCAAATGGGCGAATGCAATGTCGGAGCCGTATAAACTTGAGTGTGGCGTAAGACAGGGTGGGTTAACGTCACCCACATTGTTCAATTTGTATGTGAACGCACTCATTGTCTCTCTCAGCAATAGCCATGTCGGCTGCCACATTGATAATACTTGTGTTAACAATATAAGTTATGCAGATGACATGGCGTTGTTGGCAGCGTCAGTGTGTGGATTAAGAAAGTTAGTACATATACACACATCAACAAAGTCTAGGGATATTTTATATTTCATCAAATATCTAAAAATCTATGAAGAATTTTCTGATACAGTAAATAGAAGAATCATAGATTATTTTAAGGTCTTTAATAAAAATAAAAAACATTTCGTGTTTTTTTTTGTTTTAAATAAAAAAAATATTTTTTTTAATCATCATGGAAAATTAGTATGATAACAACAAACATTTCTTCTTAAAAAACTATTAATTTTAATAAAAATGGAAAAAATCTTGTAAAATCTAATCATTAATAATCAGTGTTGCCACCTCTTACATTGATTACATATCGACATCGATTGTTAATACTTAAAATTAAATTGTCAATGTCTTGCTGCGGTATGAGGTCCCATGTCCTTTGCAAGTGTTCGTAAAGTTGTTGTTCAGTCGTCAAATTTGGTGGAAAATCTCTCAAAGCTTTTCGTTGTAACATGTCCCAGGCATGCTCGATAGGATTTAAGTCGGGCGACTGTGCAGGCCAATCCAAAACTTGAATATCGTGCTCTCGGAGAGCGGTCGATACCAGCCGCGCCGTATGGCAAGGAGCATTATCGTGCATGAGTAGAAATTCATGGCCTATTTGAGTTCTGTGTGGGACAATAACGGGCTCTACTACCTCCTCGTGGTATTTTTGTGCAGTCATGCTGCCTTGGATCCAAACGAGTTGGGTTCGTCCGCCAAGACGAATTCCTGCCCACACCATGATTGTCCCGCCTTGGTATGGGTGGACCTCCTGAGGGTGCCGTAGACGGCTAACTCTCCCTGGAGCTCTCCAAACGCGTGTTCTTCGTGAATCCGGGTGAAACCCAAACCGGGACTCATCGGTGAACAGCACCAAAGACCATTGTTCGTCACTCCATGGTAAATGCTCCCGAGCCCACGAAAGCCGCCGACCGCGATTGCCACGTCGCAATGCTGGAACACGCAATGGTCTTCGAGCATGAAGATCAACTTCATGTAACCTTCTTCGCACGGTTTGGTCGCTTACCAGCAGCTGGTGGTCCTCCTGGAGCCTTTGCACTAGTTGCAGCGCTGTGATATTGGGTTGTCTTCTGGCGGTCATTTGGAGAAATCGATCCTGTCTCTGCGTAGTAACACGATATCTACCTGTGTGCTGTTCGGCCACATCTCCAGTACTGCGATAACGTGACCACAACCTTGATATCACATTTTGACTGGTATGTAGGGCCTCAGCAACGACGCGTTGAATTGCACCATTTTCTAACATGCCCACGGCTCGTAACATTTCATCTCGACTCAAATGACGACGTGACATGACTTTTAAAGTTCGTACGTCACGTTAAATTAAAAAAGAAAAACAATTAAAAACCCTTTTCATTAATAATTATAATAAAACAGTTTTAACTTTCTTTAATGTAACGAATTACTAGCAAATTTGCCGCCATATTTTGTTTATTATTTTGTTTTTTTTCTTTCCATGTTCAAATTTTGAAAATAGAATAAAAGAGGTTTTAATCTGTATATAAACTTTTTGTGGAAACTAACAAGGTTCTAAACTATAAACTCGTAAATAATTTAGGATTAAGATATCCCTAGACTTTGTTGATGTGTGTATGTGAGGAGTACGCACGGGTACATGGCTTATTATACAATGCAACAAAAAGTAAATACATGGTCTTTCGGACCGGGGCTCAGTGCCCACAAATTATTCCACCTGTACGCCTTAACGGGTTAAACCTAGACAGGGTATATAAATTTAAGTACCTAGGGCACTGGATCGTGGACGATCTGACTGACGTTATTGATATTGAACGTGAAAGGAGAGCTTTGTCAAAAAGAGCTAATATGATAGCACGCCGATTTGCACGATGCTCAATACCAGTAAAAATAACGCTTTTCAAAGCATACTGCACATCTCTATACACGTGTAGTCTGTGGGCTGATTATACGCGTAGTTGCTATAACGCTCTCAGAGTTCAATACAATAACGCGTTCAGAGCGGTGGTGGGGCTGTCCCGCTTCTGCAGCGCCTCGGGCATGTTTGCGTGGGCGCGCACCGACTGTTTTCACACCACCATGCGCAAGCGGTGCGCGTCCCTGGTGCGCAGGGTGCGGGCCAGCTCCAACGCCGTACTGGCCATGATTGCAAGCAGACTTGATTGCTTCTATATAAGACGCTGTGTGAACCGGCATTTAGAACACTGAACAGGTCTCATAGAACCTACCTACTTGAATAAAATTATAATTTTCTTTTTTTGTTTAAATAAATTAAGTAAGCATGTCTACAATCTGCACAGTACACAATATAAAATGAAAATTGATTATTATTAATTGTTATAATTTATTATGGAATTAATAGTTTTACTATATATAATAATAATAATTTGAAATGTTTAATTTATTTATTGTGTTTAATACTACGAACTATGAATTTAATCAATTTTGTAATCAATTTAATGTGATAAATTATATAATATATATTTTTTTTTTGTAAAAATTTTATAATTTATTGTTATAATTAATGAGCATTTTTAACTTTTATGGACTTTGGAATTGTCTGAAAATGAAGATTATTTTATTTTATTTTTATTTATTTATTGCAACCCCTGCAACTCGGATTTGGATCCAAGGGGGGTTGCGAGGCTGCCATACATGCGCTGTCAACGTACCTTGGCTGTAATGGAGGTGAGGTTATCTTGAAGGTTGACTTAAAGAACGCCTTTAACTCAGTGAACTGGGACACCTTGTTGACACAAGTTAAAATTTAAACACCCAAAATTTACAACTTTATTCGGCAGTGTTACAGAAACACTTCAAAATTGATCTTCAAGGAAAATCTTTTGGAATCCGCCGTTGGCTGTCAACAAGATGACCCTCTTGGACCACTCATTTTTAGCTTAGCTATTCACCCAATCATCAGCCAATTAAATTCAAAATTTAATATCTGGTACCTAGATGATGGAAACCTGGGAGGCGATGTACAGTCTATTTATCAAGACCTGGCTTTCTTAAAATCTAAATTTTCATCCATAGGCTTAGACCTAAATCCAAGTAAATGTGAAATTTTCATAAACGACAATTTAAACAAATCATCTATACTCTCCAAATTTCAATTTCTGACTCCCAATATAACCCACATTGAAAAAAGTTTGCTTCGCCTCCTTGGGTCCCCGATTTTAGACGAAGGTTTCGATTGATTTATTTATGAAAAAATTCTAAATTTTAGTGAAAGGTAAATGGACACCTTAGTATGGAAACCATACCCATGGCGGACACAAACGAAATATAGCATCTCTCATTTACTATGGCATTAGTCGCATTAATGTGAGCTACGGGAATCTCAAAAAATTCAAGTATTATCTATGTATATATCCATACTCTTTATCTCTGAAACTACTGATGTGATTTGAAAAAATCTTTTTGTGTGCGATAGCCACATTCATGACAAAGGTTATAGGCTACTTTTTATCCCGATATTCCCGCGGGATCACTGAATGAGGCCAACGAAGTCGCGGGCGTCCGCTTATTAATTGATATAGGTAAGAAAATAAAATGCTAATTCATTAAAATATTTTTAATTCAATTTGATCCAAAGCAATCATAAGATCATTTAAAAAGACAGCGGGTGCGCCAGTTGCTTCCTGGTGTATGGCCCAAGACAGATAATAAATAATGCTAGCGATATGGGCGCAGCTAGTAAATGTGCGAAAAAATACCTGTTCAATGTGCGAAAGAGACAGCGTATAACATATCTCTAAACATTAGCTCATTTCGATATTATTTTTATGCCTTTATAAGATGAAATAAAAATATTTGATACCGTTTGTTTTCTTTTTTAAAGGATCCTGTACATTTTTCTCCGACGATTTTTAATCAAACAATTATATGTAATGAAAGGTCATATTATTCCCCTTTGTTTAAATTATTTTGGTTAATGTCCGCCACTGTTTGCAAAGCGGGTCAGATATGCCCAATGACCTTTCTGACAGGCTCCTCAAAATTAACATTCATTCGGCTTTCACTATAATTCGGTATTGTCTTTTCGTGCCTAAATTTACCCACGCTATTCGAGCTTCGCCTCTTTGGAAAAAAATCGAGCCTACTCATTAAAATGGACAAAATTATACAAAATACTCTTAGTCAAATTTTGAATATAGCACTGAATGACCGATTATGGCTACAGGCGTCCTTACCTGTACGTTTTGGTGACCTCGGCGTACGCAAAATTTCCGATGTTAGCCTACCAGCATTCCTATCCTCGGTCCACAGCACTGCAGAATTAACCAGGAAAATCTTAGCACCAACACTGGTCGATTCTGAGGTGCCGTGTAAGACCGATGCCATCAATGCTTGGAGAAGATCTTGTCCAAGCACCGAGTTACCCCGAGACCTAACCTCTCAGAGGCAGTGGGATGGACCGCTTTGCAGCAGAATACGAGAAAATCTTCTTAGCACATCGTCTAATGCTGCAGAGCGTGCTCGTCTACTAGTTGTGGGAGTGTGGGAGTCGGGCCTCTGGCTTCAAGCACTGCCATCGTCCAACATAGGTACCATGCTGGACGATACGACCTTCCGCATCGCCTCTTGCCTCCGTTTAGGCGCGCCATGTGTTACTCCACATCGCTGTCACTGTGGAGAGGCTGTCGACAGCCTTGGTCACCATGGCCTGTCGTGCAGCAGGAGCCCAGGTCGTATTTCACGACACGGCAACCTTAATGACATTCTTCGTCGGGCTCTTGTCACCGCTGGCATTCCAGCCCACCTTGAACCTCAGGGCCTGGTACGCGACGACGGCAAAAGACCAGACGGTATGTCTTTACTGCCATGGAAGTTGGGTAGGCCTTTGGTATTGGACGCAACGTGCGTCGATACCCTCGCGCCATCACATCTTCCTAGCACAGCGGGTTGTGGGGGCGCTGCTACTGCTCAGCGGAGACCCTCAAACGGCGCAAATACGAAAACCTAGTAGGGGATTACGTATTTGAGCCGTTTTGGGTCGAAACGTTGGGGCCATGGGGTCCAAGTGCAAGATCTCTTTTTAGAGACCTCGCAAAGAGACTGGTCGACGCCTCGCCTGACCAGAAGGCTGGGTTGTATTTGGCCCAGAAGTTCAGTATCGCCATACAACGTGGCAATGCTGCCAGCGTTCTGGGCACGCCTTCAGTTGACGGCGATGTGGATGAATTTCATGATGCCCTCTAAATAGTTTTCTTTTCTTTATGTATATATTTATTTGTATGTTCTGTATATATTTCTTTGTATAGTATTTTAAGAACTAGCTGCTTTTTTATACGTATTTTAACTTTAAGACATACTTAAGTTGCTTGAAATATTTAAGTTATTATAAAATAAATAAATATGACCTAGTGAACAGATGTTACGGTGAGCAGGTTACTGCAGCACGACTAGTAGGTGGCTCTACATTAAACAGTCTGTTCAAAATACCAGTTTGTCGAACTCGGAAAAAACATGCGCCATCAACGAGGAGAGACGCCATTCATCGACAATTTTAACGCCTCTTCTTTCAGGAAATTAAGTGCATAAGGGTAACGCGTCAACAGTGGCAAAATATAGAGTTCTTGTTCGTTTGGTAACTTAAGTTCCCTTTGGTAACTCGTTGGCGACATAAACATTATGCTCTTGTGCGACCTCATGCAGCTTCCGCCAGGAAGTTTGTATTAGTATTTGTTAACAATGAAGTATTTCCTGTTCAAGCGCCCCACACTTTTACAATCTTTGATTTGAAAGCACATAGTTTACACATGAGCCCAGAAATGGAGGTATTCCTAAAAGCGCAACTAATTTTGAGCGCAACTAAAAAAGCGCAACGTTCTAATTTATCCACACAGGGCAACTAAATATCAAGGTGCAATAGTGCTGGTTAATAACAAACGGAAAATATCGATAGTTGATAAGACAGGACACTTTAGTAAACTTTATGACATTTGATGGATATAAAAATAATACAATGCAGCGGGAAGCAGGGTGCGGTGCGGGGAGCAGTGACCACAAGGCAGAGCTGTTGCTGTGCGCCTGAGTGTAGGTATATCGACAAAATATGAAATAAATTAGTTCCTAGGTAATTCTATGAGTATGAGTATCTAGTGGCATGTAGAAGCCTAATACTTGCCAAAAACAATCACATTTTACGACGGTACCTATGAAGTCCGTGTAGGAAACATTATCAAAATCTAAAACTCCACACTGACATAACAGCCTACATAACTGCTACATCTTATAACAAGCAACACGAATTCAGCTAAACTTTCCCGCAAATACTACACTGACGGACTCATAAACTGCATCAAAGTAATAGACGACTTTGAAATAAATATTTTAACCAAGTATGCAAACTTTCTATACAAATTTAAATTGAAACCTCTAGATTGGTTCGTGAACTTTAAAACAGCGTAGGGTCATATCCTTAAGTTTATGTTTGTGTACTGGAAAGAACCTTAAGACTTTTTTGAAGAAAAAAACAGAAATTTAAGGAAAATTGGTTGAATAAAAAAATTGGTTTTAACAATAGAAACAAACTTTATGCTAGGGTTTATTTATGTTATAATAAGGTGTATTACCTCCACGTGCCCTTATTACAGATTCTTATCGGATCCGCATAGATTTTATTAGGGTTATTAAAAGATCTTGCAGAATATTGTCCCATTCTTCTGAAAGTGCTTATCTTAGTGTTGCCACTGTCGTGGGCACAGGATTTCTCGCATGTAAGCTCTTTTTAAATTGTCCCAAACATGCTCAATGTGATTAAGAGCCGGGCTGCGTGCTGGCCAATTAATTGTACGTATCCCAACCTCTTCGCAATATTGTCGAACTTGTGCAGCAGCGTGCGGCCGGGCATTATCCTGCATTAAAGTAAAATTTTCGCCTATGAATTCCATGTAAGGCACCACGTGATCTTCTAAGATCTCTGTTATGTAGCGATGTGCAGTCAAACCCCCTCTTTTACCGTTTTGACGGACCTGTCTATGAACACAATTTCTGTTCATCCGTTCATCCTTTTCCATCCGAGTTCCTTATAGTTTCATCCATCCGAGTTCCTTATAGTTTAATTCGAAACTCTACGAGGACATTTTAATAAAGCTTTTATTCACTGCCTACAGTATATAATTAACAAAACATCAAAATGTCAGAGGTTTCTATAGGAATGCTCATTTCAGTACACGGAGAGGCGGCTTTGTTCGTTTGAAAAGAATTGCTTTAATTAAAATAAGGCTTGGATGTAAAAATAAGACATGAAGCTAGAAATTGGACATAGCTTTGGATGTTTATATTTCGGATTCAGTAAAATGGGCCAAGAAACGTTTAAATAGACGAAGGATAACGAAAGACTGACCAAGCAGATATATAAGGCAGGTGTGAACGTGACAGCACGAAGGGGAAGACCTAGGCGGACATTCTCTGACCAGATTGGAGACATCCTAAAGATAAGACAGGTTAAAAGTACCCTGAACAGATGAGCATGCATGAGGAATTTGATGGGAGCGAATGAAGCAACAGAGATATTATGTCAGGATCGTTTCAAATGGCGTTCCGTAGTCTCTGCCTACCTCTCCAGGTAACAGGCGTGAGTCTATGTCTGTATGTTTTTTGTAGACAGCGTACAAATTTCATCAGCTTCATCTTATTAATCTTACGTTTAAGTATAGAATACATGATATTTAATAATTTATTGCAGTTTTAACTTAAATCACACCGGCCTTATATACGGACACGTCGCGTCGGCTACATTAATTGCACCAGCAGTAATAAATGCCTAAGATCGTTCTCTGAACAGCTTTCAGGTTAAATGAGATGTAGGTGATTAATTGTTAATTATAATTATTATTCAAGCATTTAGGTAATAATGCATGGTCTTTGGTTTTGCTTCTTTATTTTATATTTCTTTGCTAAATATATTTTTCTCTTATATTAAGTATTTAAAATAAATTTCTCATCAAGAACAATATAGGAAAATTACTCTGTAAAACGTGAACCAATAAGAAACACGTGGCTTATCCATTTAGACGCAAAGTCGGTAAGAGCGAATTTGATACTTCAAATTAACTGGCGCATGGCGTAGTGGCGGCCAACAAGAATCTAATTTTGTTTGAAACACACAACACACAAGAAGATATAGCAATCACATTTAAAATCGAAACCAATAAAACTTTAAATAAAACCAATCAAAGAAGTAAACGATACAAACCTGGGAATTGTGCTCACTGATAAAGTCGTAAAGACCACGGCAGATGGCGGGTCGGAAACTTGAAGATATTTGTAAATTAAATAAACATTAAAGTTAAACTAACAACAGGCCAAAAGTCAGCATCCATAAATAAAACTATCTTTTCTTTAGGCACATTTGACACAAAAATTTTGAAGGAATTATATTCTTTTTCTACTCTCATCTGCATCTTTTGAACAGTGACATTTAAATTCGACTTACTTGCTACATACTTATTGATGTCACGCACGGACACATCCTTCGCCACGTTATAAATATAAATCGGTACCACGAAGTTTGTACTTATTTCACCTACAGCTTTCCCCCTGTTTCCTGCAAAACGGTTTCTATATGGACCGTAATCCAGTGATCATTTTGTTTCTCACGCTTCCATTCACCATCCTTCACTAAGTCTGCCATAGTCTTGTTAACGTTCATCGTTGCAGGATTACCGAGCGCGTCATCCGTGTGTCTCGAGTTACCGATGGTCGGGCGCGCGATCAGCTGAGTTGGGTGATTCATCGTACCGCTCGTCGAGTGCGTGAGCTCGGAGGTACCGCCTTTCACATAAACAGGATTATGACACCTGTCGTGTTCAGAGCACGGTTGAAATTCACTCATTTTTGAATGAATAGCCGGCGACCGCTGCGTTTTTGTTGGTCTTGAATCAGGAATACCCTCAGATGGAAGTTTATTCTCCTCAATTTCGCAGTAAACTGTTTCTGGAAAAGATACTATGTGACTATGATTGATCACTTTTTCATCCCCCAGGTGTGATCCCAAAGGCTCATTGACCATTTCTAAACTCTTCATTCGACACGCTCCTCGTCGAGTGTTTTTATTGTATTCATACGCATTGATTAGGGAAGTATGCTTCGACAAATCGATCTCACATTTTAAGGTATTCGACTGTTCAGTAGTGACAAACTGTTCCTTAATACGGCTGATGTCTTGCTGCACAACCAATAGATCCTTCAATATCTTCGTTACATCCACATGATCGAAGAGAATCGGGGGTAACTTTTGAAGTTCGCGAGCGACGAAAATAGGAATTTCCTCAGGATCTGTTTCCTTAAGAGTATTAATGATATCCTCTATATTTCTGAGCGTTTTCCTATCTCTCTTCCTGGTTTCTTCTGCTTTTTATTGTTGGTATGGATTCAAAAAGCAGATTCTTAGCTACCACAATATCTTCCTCAGAGAAAGCAGAGACGCAGATTCGACTGATACTTTCTTCGTCCATCACATTTAGTTTATTGTTTACAAACGCTAGCATTTCGTTTATCACGATATTACACTTTGTACATTTCACACGATTGGAAGCCATATTTGCTTATGTACGCGTACAGTGCGCGCGACCGTATCTAAACTCGGCGCGTGCGCGACTGATTAGCGAAGTGTGGGTGTGTAGTACTCCTCTGCCTACTCCTTCGGGGATAAAAGGCGTGAAGTTATGTTATATTATGAGATATATCGTGTTTGCATGCGATGGCCGAGTCAATCTATTTATTTAAAACATTACATATTTTTAATTAACCGACTTGGTATTACACGGATCTCACAACTTTTTACGGTCGCGAGACTTGGTATTTTTGACAAGTATTGTTTTTATGGGATAATATTTTGTATAAAGAATCTTTTGTACTAATATTTACCTACTTCAAACTGCTTTAGAATAATATTAATAACAATAAATTTATCTCCCTTAAAACATTAAACGTAAAATGTTGATTTTGCGTTTAATGCAGATGGCACACATGGTCAAAAAGATATCAGATCGCATTTAGAGCTAAGCTGCAAACTCAGCACACCCTAACTTTAATAGCACTAAGTTCACAAACTTATGTTTGTTTCAAACTACATTTATGTTTTATATCAAAGATGTGAAGAAATCGATATAAATGTATATAAGTGTATATGAATATCAAATATTAGGGTTATCAAGGCAAGGTGCTCTCGTCATCAGAAGACAAAGTTGACGGGCTTAAGGTGATCTTTTATTATTGAAACAGTTGGACTGGTCAGTCATAGGACACACTGGTAATTCATTATTACCAGTCCCGTTGTTTAAACAAATTTTATATAAGCGTCTGTAAATCGTTCCAACGCAAGAAGAGTGTGGCTTATGAGCGGTCTGTGTGCAAAGCATTGCAGAGGCCTATGTCCAACAGTGGACGCCTAAGGGTTGACATGATGGTAACGATAAAATTGTCATACAAAGCCTTAAGCCATTTTTTGTTTTGACAAATCTTAACGACAAACAAAATTAAATACAGTTATATATTTAAGTAAAGCGTATTGACGTTCTACGTCAAAGAGCTATGTAATTAATTAATTAAGCATCGCTTCTGATCAGGAAGCAATATTTAGCCGTGTGGTTGACGACATAGAATGCAAGTGTCACCACCCTCTATCTTCCCGTGGGTGTCGTAAGAGGCGACTAAGGGATAACACGATGCAAATACCATCTTTGCGTAGAGACGGAAAACTCGACATCAAACCCTATACGACTGCCTCGTTGGTCTCGCGGCATAAATGTGCGCGTGGGATCGGGCGGTCCCGGGTTCGATTCCTGGGTCGGGCAGTGTTATTGGGTTTTTCTGTCACGAAATTCTCAGTAGCAGCACGGAGTCTGGAAATGCGCCCGGTACGGCAATAGGCTCGCCCCTTATTACGTGGGACTAAAGTATATCTGGCGAAAAGTGGGTGTAGAAATACACCTCTGCCTACCCCTTCGGGGATAAAAGGCGTGACGTTATGTATGTATGTATCGGGAGGTCCCGGGTTCGATTCCTGGGTCGGGCAGTGTTATTGAGTTTTTCTGTCACAAAATTCTCAGTAGCAGCACGGAGTCTGGAAATGCGCCCGGTTAGGCAATAGGCTCGCCCCTTGTTACGTGGGACTAAAGTATATCTGGCGAAAAGTGGGTGTAGAAATACACCTCTGCCTACCCCTTTGGGGATAAAAGGCGTGACGTTATGTATGTATGTATGTTGTATATTATTATGCTGCTTTCAGTCCGCCGGTCATTTACATCCGGCGCGGCGCAATATTTTTTTATTGGAGCCACGCCGGTCAAATCGCCGGTCATCCTTGTTGATAAAAATCATTAATTTTCTGTTTGTTTTTTAATTTTAAATTACTTACTTTTCCCAACACAAATGAATATGTCCCTAAATAACACTAGTCTTTGATTTGTAATAATTTAAATATTTCAAAAAAGTATCTTTTTGTTTGACTCGCTACAAAAACATTCATACAACCAAAAAATTATAAAAATATTTTGAGGCCAAGTTATCTAAAGTGTTCATTTTTTGTAATGGTATTTTGCGTTACACGCATGGCCGTCAGCGAGCAAAAGGTGTTCAAGCCGGTCATTTAAGCTCCCCATGGCCCCAACGCTTTTACCAAGTGCCGGTCATTTTGACCCCCCATGGCAGCCAACGTGTTAATGTAATAACTCAGTAAAACCAATATATCGCAATAAAATCCATAAACTGTAGTTTAATTATTCCAGTTCATAACTAAAATGAAAAAGCAATGGAGAAATAACATACAAATTTATTTAGCGTGTTTTAATCGCGTTTACTAACTCATTTAGGTATAATATAAATATCTATGTTTTTTCGACCAGCTTATAACGGTCGGGAGCTTTAACCCCGACCGCTATAAGCCGGTATAAAAAGTTAGTGAAAGCGATTAACACCTGTTAAATAAACATATATGATATATACAAATCATGAAAGTTTAAATCGATTATGGTAGATTAACAATTATTAACGATACATTATTACAACCTTGAACTGTATTTGATCCAAGTCTTGTCATATAGTTATAAGTGCATGTTTAATGTGGACAGTAACGAGACGAAACGTAATAACAAACGCCAAGAACATGTCTTGTTCGTTAATTTTACGTGTTTTTTTGTTGGACAATCATTTGACATATACTTTATTATTTTAGCCCGCGATGTTTTATATTCCTTTGCTTTTTAATAAAAGTTATTTCTCTTGTATCTTCGGACGGACAATTGGACGGTCAAGACATCTTGGCTAAGAAGAAATAATTGGACTTACAAAAATCTCATAATAACTACGGTTGTTTACTTGATACTACTAGATACGAGTGGGTTATAACTATTTGAACATGGGTTTGTCTTAGGTATGGAAGAGATCTTATTTGTTATAACTAATGAAAACCAAATGAAGATTTTTGGTTAGGTATTGTTTTATAATTATTTAAGAACCATTTTGTGAGTCACTCTTCTATGGTACAAAACTAAGCGAAAAAATATTCGATAATATTTATTCTTATATTTGAATTAACAAAGTCAATATTTATTGAGATGCACAAATACATACATACATACATACATATCGTCACACCTTTTATCCCCGAAGGGGTAGGCAGAGGTGTATTTCTACACCCACTTTTCGCCAGATATACTTTAGTCCCACGTAATAGCACTGTAAGAGAAGGAAAACTTGATACAAACTCTATACCAACCCGTTTGGCCAGCGTGGTGTAGTAGGCCAATTCCTCCTTTCAAAGGAGAGGCCTAGTCCAGCAGTGGACTGTTAAAGGCTGATGATGAGTGATGAGTGAATAGGGGGCGAGCCTATTGCCGTACCGGGCACATTTCCAGACTTCGTGCTGCTACTGAGAATTTCGTGACAGAAAAACCCAATAACACTGCCCGACCCAGGAATCGAACCCGGGACCTCCCGATCTCACGCGCACATTTATGCCGCGAGACCGACGAGGCAGTCGTATAGGGTTTGATGTCGAGTTTTCCGTCTCTACGCAAAGATGGTATTTGCATCGTGTTATCCCTTAGTCGCCTCTTACGACACCCACGGGAAGATAGGGGGTGGTGACACTTGTATTCTATGCCGTCAACCACACGGCATAATACGAAAAAATATTAATTCGAGTTACCCAATGTGGCCCTAAATCAAGTATCTATTTTAAAATAATTCACCCGCGTTGTCAGTGCATATAATTCTCGCTTAGAACTTACAAACCTATGCAATACTATATACAAAGTTGTAGGATATATTTTGTATTGTAAAAATATTCAAAAAATAATTAATAAATAAAAACCAAAGAATAAGTTTTTGAAAACAGCATATTCATATTATTATTATATTCCGTATAGCAAAAAATACATGCTTCAAACACTGCTCGATTTATGCAGTCAAACCCTCTGTCTATAATAACGGCCACTACTTTCTGTTTCGTCGTATTTATAAATCATTATTATGAAACATTCATGTAAACATAACATTGTATTATTGTATCCGATCATATTGACGATAACTATTGTATTATCTCCGACATTTCTCGTGAACACTATTTATACATGAAGTTTTTTGATGACGAAAATATATATTTTGCGGAACAGAATAATATTTTTGTTTGTTGTGTCTATTGATGTAAAGGATCTTGGTCACAGCACGGTTTTTACGTCGGTACGGCTATTTCGCCGCACCGTAGTAAGAACTTGTTAACTGCGCGTTTTACGCAAGGTTAACCATCTTAAAAAAGAGCAAACAGAAACAAACCAAGGAACAAACCACTATTAAGTTTTAAAGACGTAAGTCAATGTATTGATTGAATCGATACGTAATTAATTAATAAAATTAATTAAAAAAATAGAAGTAATTAATAAAACTTGATTTTTTGAGTTACAGGTCGCCATTAAAACAAAAAATCAAAGATAACAATACTACACCGGTATATAAAGACAAGGCACCACGCTTTAGCTATTAGTACGGGAAGTACCTAAACCATATCCCAGGAGAAGCATGCATACTGCCATACAACTCATCGACCGTAGATTTGCACGGCGAATTTGCCGTCAATATTTACTTCCTATGGGTAAGAGTCCTAATCTACTAAGATGTGGAATGAAATGAATGACATTTGCTATAAAACGGGTTTGCTGATTTTATTTGCGCTAAATATTAAAAGTTGTCAGAGTTGTATGACCAATAGCCGCTGTTTGAGATAAAGCCATTTAAATGAATTTGACCGAAAATTGGCACCATACTATGTAGATTTACTTTGAAAGAGTTGCGTGACCACTAAAGCCAAGTACCTACACTACACCGCGGTAGTTTTAATAACGTCTTAACAATTCTTTAATATTTTTTTTATACATGAACAGTCTGACGCCTTTTTCCCAAAGCAGTGGGTAGAAACTTTGGGCCGCCATTTTCAACGATGCTGACATATCTCTCTTATTTATTTATTGGTTCTCCAACAAAGAATACACATTACTTGCTAAAAGAGAATGATAACAATTATTATCCTTGTTATTCCTGGACATTTCATGGACTTATTCTTTAACAGGAGAACACAGCCTGCAAAAAGTTACAAACAGGTAGTTTCTGGTAGCTGTAACGGAATGAATATGTTGCTACGGACGGGGTAACGGGATTGGAAGGAAACACCGAGTAGCACTGATGACTCTTTATTTAACTTTACACACACGATGCGTCGTTCGATTTCGGCGCAGACAGCACTAACGCTAACGTGTTTTGCACTGCACTTCACTTGACTATATTTCACTTCACTTTACTTCACTCCTACTTCTTCCTTTTACTTCTTCCTTTTCTTCTTCACTTTTCCACTTCTCAACTTAAACTAGCGTTCAGCGGGTCTACACCGCCTTTTATACTCCTAGGAATGTTCTAGATCCATTAATTTCGATTTTCATTTCTTAATTAATTTGTTTTTCATCTCTTGTCTCTTTTTAACCTTTTCATATCTTCCTGACATTTCTAGAATTTTCAAATTTTTATTCGAAATATTTAAAATATATTTTTTTTATATTTGCCAAATATTCATAAACATTTTCCAAATTTTATAAAAACCAAAAGCCACATAATTGTTATGACTGGGATTAGAACCCACGACCTCAGAACGTGAACCGCCTCTTATCAGTTACTGGTGAATTTGGGGAACATTTAACAGAGTGTTTAAGTCATCGAACTGAAAACTGTCATTTTTAAATAATGAAATAGTCTTCAAACCTTTTTGCTAATTATTCTATTTGACAACCAGCCAGAATGTTGTGTATAGTCCGTTCACAGTTATTTTACCTCTAGATGTTAGATTGGCCAACCTGGGCGTTGTTTTGCTCACAGAAGAATAACTGAAGCATGGAAGGAACGATATTTTTAAGAACAAATTGAATATAGCTACACTCTTCACTCATATGTTAAATTAGAGTTGCCAGAAGAAGATGGCACTATGTTTGTCAGTTAGGGCTAAAGACAATTTGAACACAAATATCGTAACTTTTTAATTTAATGGTGACTGAGCAAATCCGCTATCGATATCGATTAAAGTTTCAATATAGGTTCAAAATCAAACAGACTTGTAAAGTATATTATTTATATGTTATACATTTTAAATTCCGTAACTTTATGTCCACAGCAGTCAGAACGCTAGTTGATGGACAGTCTTTAAATAATTATTACACAAACTTGCATTTTTAAACTGAACTTATATATTTTTGTTTCAAATGGGTACTCAGTAGCACATAATCTTTCAAGGCGTTATTTTCTAATTTTCATGGTATTTTTCTTTACGCATCAACAGCCTTTTCAAGTCCACTGCTGGTCTTTAACCTTCCGTGGTGGAGGTTTGGCCTACTATAATACCACACTAGCCAGACGTATTCGTATAGGGTTTTATTTCGAGATTTCCTTCTCTTGTTTCTCTTAGTCGCCTCATACGACACCCTCGGCATAAATGTTTATTTATACTTATTTATAGTTAGTTTTTCAGCTGCAATGAAAGCTGTAAGTGGGATTAATAAATATTAAATAAATAAATCATCACCCCCTACTCTCTCTCTTATCTCAATAACATATTTTTATTAGAGAAAGCAAGTAATTAAGATAAAAGCAAAACTCATAGCTTAAGCATTATGATAACTGAGAATGGCATATCCAAATTAATTCTTTACAAGGATAGGAGAGTCGACATGGATTTTATCAAGCAAAAAACATAAAAATTTACTTAAAATAGATAAATCAGACAAAACCTTGAATAGTGCCCAAAGGTTTGTTATTAACAATAATCACTTTATTGTATATAATTTTCTCATTGTATGTGCGGGATCGGACACTTTTCGGTCATACATGTAACACACAGAATGTTTAGAGAGAAAAAAATTGTGGCTAGACTAGCCCTTCGATTTTATCTTATCGGCACATTATTAGTCCACTAGTCGAACAAGAACAACCAAGTTTTGGTCTCTGGGTAGATAAAATTTAACAACATTTCTTTCAAATGAAGATTCCCTTATTTTGATGCACATCCACTCAGTAGTCATGACTATGAAAGCAGACAATTCTTATCAAACCTTCAAATTACTGTCCTTTAAATATTACTGTCTTTGTAAAGAAAGATCAGATTTTTTCTATAGGTGCATTAATTTTTATTGTAATATGATGGATTCTAACAAGCTTCGAAATTCATTACTGTTGCTGATAGTTTAAATAATAGCAAGTAATTATTTAAGCACTCACACTGATATGTTTAGAATGGAGGAGCCATCTGTCATTACTATAAAAACATTCCGCAGTAAAATGCTTGGAACAAATTCTATGGTGCTTTCTAGGCACCCAATTTTCTCCACGACATACTGCAGCAATCCACTTATTTTATAAATCTTTATCAAGTGCACATATAATCTAAAAAATAACGAGGTAAAAATATACGGTGGCTAGACATATCGATAAAATTTTTCACAGCACTTGAAAAGTCGATATAAATATTATACGACTAAATTCAAAATCATGATAGAACTGTTATAAAAGAAAAAATCACTAAGGTTATATAATTTGATGGCATAATATTGTCTAAATTGTATCTTATACGTCAGTTGACTGTGTTCAATTTGGGAGTACTAGGACGGTCTCTATGTATATTATCCAATCTCTTTGTGTTTTGCTATATTTGGTATATAATACTCCCATTTTAAATATACATTATTGCTAAAAATGTACTTATTTTTGTATTGCCTAAGCGATCGTATTAAATATTTGGAAGTAATGTTTGTAACAAAACCTCTTGATATTGGTATGGCTATATGCATGTACATTTATTTTCATACGAAATAACTAATTTCCTATGAAGATAAGTAGTTATAATAAAAATGTTGTCTGTTTAATATACAAAAGTAAACTCATCATAATTACGCCAACGTGAGGTTCTAAGTATCAAATACAAAAACTGCAAATTTAATTTTCATATTTATTTTGAATAAGAATGATGTGGGTGTAATTTTACACCTCTGCCTACCCCTGCATGGAAACAGGCGAGAGTCTATAAGAATGATTCATGTGGATGCTGTCAGATTATGTATCAGACTCAGAATTTAATTTTATTATGAACCTGTCCATTTCAGCATCCGTAGACCCATCTGTTTCACGAAGCTTGTCTTCATTTGGCGCTCATGTTTGCATTGTTTTTGTCAGTCTTCTGCAATGCAAACAGCATTGTTTTTGTCAGTCTTCTGCAGTGATAGAAAAGCTTCTTCAGCTAAATTCACAATGTTGGTTGCCTCTTGTCCTAAATTTTTGCTTGTGACAAGGACTCGCCTTTTAATGAGACTCTACATAAGTTCAATTGCGTTTAGCTCGCAGTGCTATGGCGGTAATCTAACCACTTTGCGGCCATGAGCTACAAGCGTTTGAATTTTTGAAGCATTTCCACTAATATTGGGTAAAATGTTATTCACGGGTAACCCTATTTTACATTCCTGTCATCACAGAGTACAATTCCAACATAAAGAAAATAAACACCGACATCTGTCAGAGGTAAAATAACTGTGAACGGACTATAGACGTAAGTATGATCTTACGTATTCCGGTTATTCTTCTGTGGTATTCCGTGACGGACAGTTTGACATGACACGCGGCCGTCACAATATTCTAAAGATACTTTCTTTCTTCATTCACTCTCAAAAATTCTTTTTAAACATTCTTATGCACCCATACACGGTAAAACCTAAATGTAGTTATACATTAAGACCACATCTCACGCCAATAGCATCAACGCATAAAAAACCTAAGATGTTGCAGTAAACAACATGAAACTCTTCGAGTGACACGATCACTTCACATATAGCGTGCAGTGCTCACGCCACACACATCATCTGGTAGATACACATCACATGTATATCTGCCCTCACGACACTTTCCTACGTTGCCTCCATTCATCGTCTTCAATGGATCGGAAGACAGACAACAAAACAACTTAATGTTATTGCCAGTTATTGCTTACTGCAGTTAGTAAGGTAGAGATTATATGTGTCTTAGGTTTGGCAAATACAGATTAAAATTACATAAATAGGTTTTTGATAAAAAACTCTGTAGTAACAAATTAAGAATACAAAGAGTTACTACTATACTTCATTCCGTGGGACCCGTAAGAGGAGATTAAGAAAAATACATGAAACAAATAAAATCTTTATAAAGTGACGGATACTCGACACCAAACCAACCCTGTCTAGCCAGCGACAGCGTGGTGACCAAATCATGCTATTGACATATTATAAACTTGGGAATGGACTGTGAAAGGCTTTATAATAATGAAAAAAAAAATTACCGTGAACAGAAAAATGGCTTGTTATCTCCCGTGTCAATTTCCGTTCAATTATTTACCATCATACACAACACTAAGTGAAATGTCTACATTGTCAGTATCCTTACTCCTTGCTCTTGTCTATGATCCCTATAGACCGTGCCACGAGAATATAGACTTTTTGAAACAAAGTATTTCTACTAAGTAACTTAGCGACAGATCTGTCAAAAACAAATGATGTCAAATGCAATGAGCGCAACGGTACACAAATGTGTGTCATTGCAAAGTAATATATCAATTGATCGGGTTTTTATCGATTTATGCGCTACCAACAGTGTTTTGTGGTACTGGAATATGTCAGACGCCTGGAATGTCAACATTTTGCGTTAATCCATTTTTTTTTTTCATTCTTAGGCATTTATCAAAGGATAAAACATATTTTTTCGATGTTAAGAATATTTTTGGTGTCGCAATGCTCGTCCTACGGTCGGCATCTCGGAAAAGCGGGTGCAGAATTGCAGATGGCAAACTATTATATAACGATTTTGTTTAAGTTCATTGTGACGTTTTCATTCATACACAATGTAAAATCTCTATGCCTAGACATTTTAATGTAATGTACTAGCTAGTGGTCTGTAATATTATTCATTAGTGGTATTTTTTTATATTTACGATAGCTTAGCTATTGACTATACGATCGAGTACCATGTTTGTACTCTATTATTGACATACATGGCTCTCTTTTGTTGTCTTGCATTTACAGAATTACTTACGTGTGAAAACTAAAAAAAATCGGCAAATTCATGAAAATACTTCCGGGAAATTCGAATACTCAAACACAAAATAAAATATGTTTATTTATGTAAAATTTGAAAAAAAAATAGTCACGACAAGAAGTCATAGATAATAAAATATAAATTCGAATACTTAGTAGCATAATTGAGCATTGAAACAAAAAAACTACTGTTCAAAAAGCATAAAAGTTCACTAAGGCATAAAATCTCAAAAACAACTGTTAGAAACAAAGGTTGTGAAACCCTGAATGTGTGTGCAAAAAGTCTATCTTCTCGTGGCACCAACTATAGTCTGTGACATTGTCAACGTTCTTTTCTTTCCGATAAGCTTGTTTGGTAGTGTTCTTGTTGTTTTCGCAGTTTTTTGTTGAATTATCTTTAGTTTTGATTTTTGCTTTCCCCCTGGACTTGATTCGCTGCCCCATACGACGACTTGTGCTTTCTTACGGACTATCTGCGCTCAAAACATCTGGACCTATAGCTTTTTCTATACGGTCTTCGATTGTGCCTTAAGATTTTGTTATGATGCGAAGTAGCAGGCCTACACGCATATTGTGCGTGAATTGTAACATTTGCGTCAATAGTCTCCAGCGATATCGCATCTTAGATCAGAACACGAGTTTGTACTTTGCTCTGCAACTGGGTTTATCCACAAATCGTAGGTTTTTAAACATTATTATACTTACTTACTTACCAATTTAGCGTAAGTAAGTTTCAGTGAATTTTTAAAGCAGTTTAAAATATTACAAAATTCGGTAACATTAGTCTATCTAGATGAAGTGTGATGCATTTCTTAATTTTTAGATTACTAATGATGATTATGTTTGTGCAGCATGTTGGGAACTCGCTATGGATTGAGTAAATCAGAGTTTGCAGCAAGATGCTAATGAAGGTAAACAAGCTGGATCGTGTCCACGAGGCCATAGAAATGTGTGCCTTCTGTGTGGATGTTCATTAGTACGAAGGCAAAGTGACAAAATATTAAAAGATAGCCTGACCGAACTACAACAGAACATGATAAATATTATCCAAATGAAAATAGAACCACGTCAGGTCCATTCATCTTTAATTAGTATTTATTAAATAATAAATCCTTTTGCAGTGTTTTATTACTAAAGAGTTTTATAAGTCTATTGGTGTCTCTTTTATAGCAATCTAATACAAATTGTCTGTTTTTTATCAATTATGGAGTAAGTATTTGATTACAAAAACATTCCTTTATTTCAATTGCAGCTGTCACCTTCAGATAAGGTTTGTCATGCCTGTTGGTGGCGCACTAAGAGAGATCCCATATCCTTACTAATATTATAAATGCGAAGTTTATTTGTTTGTCTGTTTGTTACGTACGAAAAAACTACTGAACCGATTAGAATGAAACTAGGCGCACAGATAGACCATAACTTGGAATAGGATATAGTATACTTTTTATCCTGGTATTGAGTTCCTGTGGGATAATTTTCGACTTCCACGCGGGCAAAAGCTAGTTCCTTATAAAAGCAAGTGACTTGTACCTATTTGTTGCCATGACGTCTAATCTTACGAGCTTTATATTGAAATGTACCTAAGGCTGCCAAACCGTGGCCAAGTGAGTTAGGTACAATACATATCAATATAAATTGTACGGTAGCTGGCGACGACGCTATGGCCTCATAATGAGGTGGGGCTCTAATACTCAATAAAATTGTGAAACATAAAGGATTACATAAATCCTACATAGTCGACATCCCTATTTCGTAATGGAACTTAGATTTTTTAATATTAGGTACTTATCAAGTCTAGACACTGATCTTGAATCAGTCTAGGTATATCCTATCAATGCTTTTTGCACATCACCACCCAATCTAAATGTATTTAATGCATTTGTGTAGTTACAAAGTTGTTTTCTATTAACATAAACTTAAAATATAAACAATTTTCATATCTTTTTTTACGGCCTCCTAAAATAAAAACTCTTGATGATTATGTTTAAGTAATAGAACCCCTTTGTTTTTAACATTTTTTCATACATAGACGCTTCGAATCGATTTCAAATAAAGTGTTGTATGGGAACTTGCCATTGTTCTTTCTACAAAACTTACATCGTCATTAGATTTGCCAAGATCGTGTTCACCTTCTGCGAATCGATTGGCTTATACATACATTAAATAAACAAGGTGCTCTCATTATACAGGGTTGTGCGGCCTGCAGGTTGATCTGCACGCAAAGCCTCGATTTACATTGATAACGGAGGCATCAACGCACCTAATGGAGATGGAATGCATATCAAATGATGAGTGCAATGTAAACGATGTGAGCTTAAGTTGTCTTGCGTTTAAGCTTCAATAATTACTGTACTAGTTTGTTTGATTATATACATCGACTTAAAATTGTTAATTATAGCTTGCTCTCTGCCTCAGAGAGCACGTTAAACCATAGACAGTCGACAGTTGACAGTCGTCACAGGGAGTCAGTACCCTCAAATAAACGGATACTGGTCTAAACCATGGAATATTGCTATTCCTTTAAGTTGTGGAGGTCAGACGGTAGTCGCTCTGTGGAAAAGTTAATATTCTGTTATGTCTGGTTAGATAACGCTAGGGCGATAAGTTTAGTTTAGTTGGTCGTGGGTTTTCTGCACTTAGCCACTTATTTGGGCCATTAAAATCAACGCAAACGCTAGGGCGATGCTGAGTAACATATGTACATAGACTCTTCACCGAACGGGTTCACTCTCAAAATATTTTCATCCTAAACGCTAGTATTTATAATAAGCGAAGTTCTTCATTAATAACAAAATTTATCATTATTGGCAATATAATTAATTATTTACAAATCATGCATCATTCTGTTAGCACTCGACGATAGACGAGCTATCTATTAATTTTGTGGTGGCGCGTTATATAGATTGGGATACACATATGGTATTCCATATGTGTATCCTAATCTATATAACGCCATAAAGGGGGCTAATGGTACTAACTCAACAAATGAAACACACAGTATATATACCGTTACTTTACGCCGATGTACTGTGAGAAGCTAGTACTTCCCCGGTCATGCTGAAATCAACAAAGCTCCACTACCTATGCATGTTAAAGAAAATAACTAGGTCTTTAAACTAAACCATAATATCGTATACATCTTGACGTATATGTACAGATTGTACAGGTACGTGCTAATACCAACAACATAGTAAACATTCGATAAACAAACAGTGATCCCCAGAAAACGAGGGAAAATGTGTCCTCTCTATATCTGTCTAACATATTCATACGGTGTGTCAGTCCGTACGAGACAATAATATACGACCATCTCCACAAGCAAATAACAACTTTATATAAATAATATAGAGTTGAAATTTGAGGATTAGATAGTGTTTCCGATATTCAATATGAGAAGATGATCCTACCAATATATTGTGATTTATCAGAACGTATTTGCGGTAGTGACGCGTTTGTCCCTCGGAATAGAAAATAATACGATATATAGATATACGTGTATATAGTCGCGAAATATTCGAGTATTAACGGATCGCTTGTCCTATGGATGTTACTGATATCTCTGTTTAACTATTTGAGTGTTTATTTTGAATCTTGATGTTTATTTGATACTGGTTGAGTGCTTGAAGGCAAACAAAACATTTGTTCCCAATAGTGTAGAGACACCTAATGGAAGGAAAGAGGAACCCACCACGCACCCTCGAATTGACCACCCCAACTATTGCAATAGAAAAAGGTTGACAATATCGAACTCCTCTAAAAGAATAAGGGATATAGGAATGGTATGGCTTCCAGGAAGATACCTGACTTGCAGTATCCCGCTGTATGCGCCGACTATTCTTCGACACGTGTTTCGCCTCTGCACGAGGCATTCTCAGGAACGATGGGCAACGACTGAGCGCTTTCCAACCGTGGGCATGTCTTATAAATGATTGTACTTTCTAATCCCCTCCCTCCGTTGCTCGACTGATGTGAGTCATTATGACGGTGTGCGAATATATTCAGCAATGGGGACCCGTTAAAGTTGGTTTGATCGTTCAGTAATGTATGCTTGTCCCGCTTTAAAATCTCTAATTGTGCCAATACGCACATTCTAATACCCTTTTGACAAGTGTGTATGACGTCAAATGAATGTCCGCTATTTAAGGTATGACCCGATTCAAGTAAATGTTCGGCAAAATGAGACTTTTCCGGCTGGTTGTTTCTAAACGCCGCTAAATGTTCTTTATATCTCAGCTCAAAACTTCGACCCATCTGTCCTATGTATTTATTTTGGCATTGGTCGCATGTTAAGCAGTAAATACCGGACTTTTTGTTCTTGCATACTTTATCTTTACCATTGCAAAGAAATTTTAGCGTTTTGTATGGTTTATAGGCTGATCTGATACCGTTCCTCTTCAGTATACGCGCCATACGGTCAGTTATGCTTCCAAAATAGGTAAGAACAGCGGTATTATTTTTATAGGTTCTTTTATAGAGGGATATAAAAGTGACTTGGCCATTCTAAGTTGTTTTACTCTAATCATCTTGTCAATTAGGCGTTTACTATACCCGTTGGATTGAGCTATATGATAAATAATATTTAATTCTCTGTTATATGATTCTATATTCAGTGGTACATTTAATAATCTATGAATCATACTGTGAAATGCTGCCATTTTGTGTTGCGATGGATGACAGGACGATGCTGGTATTGTACTATCTGTATACGTCGGTTTACGATAAATTTCAAATGAGTGTGAGGTACCCTCCCTTTTGATAGTCAAATCTAAGAAGTTTATTGAGCTGTTTTGTTCTATCTCCAATTCGAACTTAATTTTGGGGTGTATACTATTAATTCTTGTAAGGAAACAGTGAAGCTGACGTTCTGTGCCCTTCCAAGCCAGCAAAATATCGTCCACGAATCTATAATAATATAAGATGTTCGGTTCTTTTACCAAATGCTCGTGTTCGTAGTTATTCATAAAGATATCTTTTATTTTTTTTTTGGTGTCGGGTTGGAAAATCCTCATGGAGTCACCGTTGGACGCATCCTGCGCAGGCCCCGTCAAGCCCACGCGGAGCGTCCCCTCCTGGATCCCTCTTAGCTTCACCGCGGGTTACCAATCCACGGTTACTGAGCCCCCCCACCACGACAAGGTGGAGATCCCACGGGGGGGAAAACAGGACAACACTACCAAAAATTACGCATCCGAGTTATCCACATTAGGGATAATCGCAGGGGTCAACCCAACCGCAGTGCAATGGAAGGATCTCGCCCTGGGGGAACCGCCTTCGTGATCACGGTGTCCCCTATGCCAGGTAAGTATATTCATAAAGATATCTGCTAACAACGGACTAAGCGGTGAACCCATGGCCAAACCCTCCTTCTGTAAGTAGTACTCGTTGTTGAATTGAAAATAATTTTGTTTACTGCATAACTCGGTTAATTTCAAAATATTCTGAATCTGTTCTGGGTGTATTCTATTTCTTCCCAGCAGATTTTTAATTATAACTAAACATTCTTTATACGGGACATTTGTAAATAAGCCTTTTACATCCAAAGACACGAGTTTTGTGTTTCTAGGTAGACAGATGTGTTTTATTTTGCTAATCAAATCATAACTATTTTTCAGGCTGTATAATGCGGTGAATGACGTCTTCTCTTTAATCAATCCGTTTAAATATTTCGCTAATTTATAAGCTGGAGCGTTGACATATGAGACGACTGGACGGATGGGCACCTGATCTTTATGTATTTTTGGTAAACCATACAACAGCGGACACTGAGGGTTCATCGGTATAAGACTTTTCGCTAAATAGCAGTTTTGTGGAAAAAGGTAAGTACTTGACTTGATACTGAGTTTTAATTCTGCATGAAATCGTTTGGTAGGATCGTAGGGCAGACGCTGGAAATCTTCGGTGTGTATTACATCTTGTACTTTGCTATTATACTGCGATCTAGACATAATTACTACGGTGTTGCCTTTATCCGCCTTATTTACCACCAAATCATTTTGTTGAATTTTATTTTGGATGGATTTATATATTTTTAATTCTCAGTTAATGAAATTAGTCGATTTGTATGTTTTTAACTGATGGGCAGCTAAACTCTTGACTATGTTATCTTTTTTATTTCTGGTAATAGCTATTTCTGCATCCACCGCCAATGTTTCCAAAGAATATTGCGTAACTTTTTGGGGAATACTATACTTTAATCCCTTCTCCAAAAGTGAGTTCTCGTCACGTGTGAAAATGGTGTTCGAAAGATTCTTTATTCTGGGATGAAATTGATGATTACAAGTGGTGTTGCCAGTATAGTCTGAAGGTGGTGTTATTCTTCCTATCAGTTCTTGTAACTTCCTACTTTGAATGATGTATTTCTCGTGAGCTACAGTTGACGCTAATTCCCTAGCTTTTTGGTCTAATAAATCGAATTCGACATTGTGTAACTTGAATGAAAGTTCTAAGTGCAGTATTTTTAAATGTAGTTTTAAATTATCGCGAACCGTAAATCAACGTCTTGCCTCTTCACCTAGCCAAATTTTTTGAGCTTTTTGTATCGCTATATTATAGTCGGCGCATACAGCGGGATACTGCAAGTCAGGTATCTTCCTGGAACCCATACCATTCCGTTCGTAGTTCGATATTGTCAACCTTTTTCTATTGCAATAGTTGGGGTGGTGCGTGGTGGGTTCCTCTTTCCTTCCATTAGGTTACAATGGAGTTCCGCCAAGTAACGCCTGATTCAATCAACTATATAGTGTAGAGACATTTAATTCTACATGGTGGCTTCGAATCCACGGCACGCACTACAATATTTTCAAAGCTATGTCTATTAAATAGTTAAATATATCATCATCTTACCTCGTGCCCTGGAGAGCGCGTTTTCCCGTCGGTCCCAGCTGACATGTAAATCTATGACAGTCGTTAGAGTACCCTCGGATAAACTGTGGTGGTCTTAACCTTGGAATATCGCTATTCATTGGGGTTGCAGCAGTCAGACGACAGTCGCTCTGTGAAAAAGTCGGATTTCCTGTTATATCAGGTTAAACTAGTAATCGGACCTCGGGCACCAAGGCGTGTAAGTCTTGGATTCAATCGGGATTGCACTAGGACGATAATGGTCTATTTATTATAAAGTAATACGTAGTTATATTAATTTCAGGACCATAAATCCTTCTGCATAACTATCATAGATACTCTTCTGTCTAAAAGATGGTTCATTTATTCAAAGTTTAACTTTCCAAGTATCTTGCTACTATGAATTAAAAGTTTCGAAGGATGGATAGATCCATGTATGGGGATGTATTTTACTTTTACACAACATCTACTTAATACATTTTGATGAAATTTTGTAGTTAATATCAGAATAGTACAAAGGTTATGTTTAATCTCGATAACGACCGCTTTGTGGCCAAAGCCGCGGGCAGAAGCTATTAGTATTTAAAGATAAAATACAAGTGCACTATATCATACATTCGGTAATTTTCTGACAAGCCTTCGGTAGTATAGTGGTCAGTATCCCCGCCTGTCACGCGGGAGACCGGGGTTCGATTCCCCGCCGGAGAGGTTATTTTTGCGATTTATCTAATTAGATGTCATCACAAGAATAATTACATGTGGGGACATAAAATTTCTATAGATTTAATTAATTTAATATACCATGGCTTTTGTTATTTGTAATAAACTGTAACCCTTATATTATTATCATAGATCCATATGAAAGTAATATAAGAGTATGTACGTGAGGATTTGATTTATACACGATTGGTTCCGTACAAGATGTACGGCACAAACATTAGAAATAATTAAAGCAAGAAATGATTTATTCTGTACACAATTAAAGCAGACATGTATGACAAGATCAATAAAAACAAATATGAAAGAAAAACAAAGAAAAATAAAGATTATATTTATTTTACTGTGAAAGAAATACACGCTCTGTGAAACTTTAACTCTACGCATTACGGTTCTTGGTACAGCTCTCAGTCAGACAAACGGATGGACGTATAGACAGAGGAGACCGTGGCATACAACCTTTTTGACAGCAATATTAATTATTTAAATTAGCCTATTATTAACTATTGCAGGAATATATTCACAATGCACCTGTTGTTTAAATATTTGCAAGGTGACGATTTTAAATGAACAGGTCAAGTTGATACAATAAATAGTAATGAAAGTGCCTGGTTCTTTCATGGATTTGATGGTTTAAGTTTTTAATGATTCAAGAATCTTACATGTAATAAGCTGATTCACTAAATATATAACTGTCTCTAGGCTTAAATCGGGCTGATTTCACAGAATTACTTAATATTATCTAATAAAAACTCACATGATTTTTCTTGTCACACACTTACGAACAAAACACAAGTAAATCATTCCAATGGCGATGAAGAAACTTAGTTCTATTCTTACGTCACCGTCTTTTTGGCCGTTCCAAGGAGACAATGCATGAAATATTGGCTTTTTTTGTTACACAAACACCTCTTCAATAAATAATTTTGCCCAAGATCAATGAAAGGGGCAAAATATTTCCGTGATTTGTGATGTATGGAAGAATGAGGTGCATCATTTACAGAGAAAAGGCTATTGTTTGTCTATAGATGGTTGAAAGAGGAGCTGGCCTATAAAGATTGTCTAAGAAAATGGACTCATTTCGGATGTCCTTATTGTGTTTGGAATTCAGTACAGAGCTTTTATTAGGTGAGACGAAGCTGATTCTACTTACTTGTTAATTCAAATAACTAACAATGAGTTATAGCGTATAAAAAAGATCGTGAAATAAAGAGTGGATTGGTTTACTGTTGTCTGGTAATGGTCTAAACTCTAAGCCATGGAATATTGGAATTATAAAACTTTATTTTCTCGGGCTATGGCGACTGACGGTATTCGCTCTGTGGAAAGCTAAATATTCTGTCAGATCAGGTGAGACTAGAAACCCTGAGCCGAAAGTTTTGGATGCAAATGAGTAGGGTGCATAGGGTTCCCACCAAGAACTTAGGGTCCCAAGCCAACCTCACCTGCAAGTGGTGTGTGTGGCAAACAAAATGTCGCAATAAGCGGCAATAGGCTCGCCACCTATTACGTGGGATCAAAACACTGGCGAAAAGTATGCGTTTAATATGCTTCTGCCTACCCCTTCGGGGAAACAGACGTGAGTCTATGTATGTATGTATGTATGCAAATGAGTAACGTTAGGGTGATGATCATTGAATTAAAGAAGTATTTATTGAATACAGGTGTTAGATATTGATGTCGTATCTTTAGATGCTTTAGTATTTTTTTTAATAGTACATTGATTTTACTAAACTATGGAACAAATTGTACCTACTAATTTAAATACCTTAATAAACACGTTCTTTCATAGTTTAAATTAGTTAAAATAATTAAAATGAAATCCTAATCCTTAAGAGAATGAAGCCACTTGTCACATTACAGGTAGTAGAGCCTTGCTGATTTTTGCATGAATGGGCCGGCGTGACCGGTGAAGTACTACCCTAATCGACGTAAAGTAACAGTTCCTAAACTGCTGCGTTTCGTTCGGTGAGTGAAAATGCCGGAGGCCCCATCCCCTATTCCTTCCCCCTTATCCCACTCCTCCTCCTATCCTTTTCCCAACCCCAAGGGTCAAGTCATAAGTCCGTTGCTACAACGCACTTATGTTATATTATTTTACAAGAACACCTATATTATTTTACAAGAATCGAACCAATGAGTAACATAGTTGTATTTCGAAACTAATCAATGCCTTTCGTTAAAGTTATCTATATATATACTATTTCCTTTTTATCGCGCGAATTTCAGGTTGGTGATTGAAACAAACAAAGGTGTTCGAAACACACCGTCTGCAGTAAGCTGAACTGGATTTTTGTAAGCACACAGCGAAGCAATGGATCAATTTATATTGGTATTTCAACTTGATATATTGCAGTATACACCTGCAACTTCACTGAATATTTGATTCTTGCATCAATTTTTATCTAAGAAGTGCATTTAGTTTTAAATTTTGTGCTTACGCTAAAAAATTTTGCTTGTTTATTTATCACCTGATAAAATATTATGTCTAGGGCAATATATTTGTTTTTCACCATCGTGCTATGGCTAACCATAACCATGTTAGTTAAATTAATTTTTTTAGTAATTCATGCGTACTTAATGTTGCCAAGCCGAGACCACAATACTCGTAGCTCGCAGTATCAAAAAGTTATTAGATCTTATGTAGAGTTAAGTTTCTAACTGTGTCGCCCTAACGTTACAACATTTTTACGTTAGTCAATGTATGTCTAAACTACTGTTTAACAGAAACGAAAAGTGTCAGAAGCGAAACGGCTAAGCCACATATTTTGACATATGTAACTGAACCTAATTCTTAATTTACGCAAAAACAATACCATAATTAATTTTTCCGGGGACAAGTTATTCAATATGCTCATTTGATGCCAGACTTATGCCTTTACTTACTCCTGAAAAATTAAACATGTCAATTTAAGCTTGTGCATAAATTAGATACATACGTATCTACAATCAAATGTCTCGTTTCTGTACTTTGTATAATCAAACACTTATATGTGTATTTTTTCCAAGCTAATCAAAGTACATATATTCACTTTCGTGTGCGACATTACCATTTTACCATAGAAAGCGCACGCTATTTTTTTATTTCCTCTTCCATTTCTGCCTTTCATACGAACACAAATACACCGCAAAATTAAAGGTATAAACCTCAGTGGAATTGTTTCACAAGATTGGCACTCACAACCACGTAGTCCAATCATGTATGGAGGCTTTCATGCAAAACACCGTAATACTCTAAGCTATTGACCGTTGTAATTTGGCAGAAATAAACCAAACATCGCTGTTGCGCTTGCCAGTAAAAATATTAATACAAGTGTAGGAATGCGTTCCAGTGGGATGATGGTACGGTTGCTAGATTTGTTAAGCGATGTTTTGGATTACGATGATACAACTTTAATGGCAATTATTGTGTCTTAAACATATTTCATACAATCTGTCTGAGTATTTAAATGTACAAAAACAATAAAAAAAATTACTTTCATACAAATTAATGCCTACACCCGTGGTGAGGTTGTAGCAAGAATGAATTGCTTTTTATGATTCTTAGTTGCAGAAATTATGACTAACAAGGCTAGTTTCCTATAAACTATATTTTCTTTGAGTTTAGAATAATTTTATTGTTATGTGATAATAGATCATGTGTGGTCAGTATGATAAATATAATTATAGTGCATGAGTACATAGTTTGTCTTCAAAGGCTTTTGAAAATCTCTAGTAAAATGTGACTGTGACTGCCTCCGTGGTCCAGTGGATAGCCTATGCGTGTAGTGCGTAGGGTGTGCTAATCGGGAGGTGTGCCTGGTAACGACAATAGGCTCGCCTCCGTGGGTGTAATATTACATCTATGCCTACTCCTTCAGGCTTTGTCCCTAAAATTATAGTTGTACAGTATTTATAATGAAGCATCGCATAGTATCTCCTAGCTATCACAGTACATTTCATGTCTACACCCGCTCACGCTCCCCACTGGTATAATGTAATGTTTACGATCCCGTAGCACAGCGTCCCGGTGCTTGCCACCGCGTCGCATATGTGGCTATCATTCGTCGAATATCAAACGAATCCTTTAAAAAGATTTCGTCTCGTAACCCGTTCCGAAGGGCTGCCCACTTTACAACTGATTTACGTAATGTAGGCACCGAATGAATTACTACAGGGCATTTAACTAGGCTCGTTTTAGCTGTTTTTGTATGAATTAGTTACAGTTTCTGACAGTCAGATGATTTCAAAGTAATCCCAACCACACTCCCACTATTTTAGGCTCCTAGCTTAATAAGTGAATACGCATTATCCTTTGAGAATGTCAAGCAGTCATTAATTACAGCGGGTTACCTATTCACTGTCTAGATCTGTTTTATCTATGATTGTCTACATCTTTTTTTGAAATATATTACGGCTATGTGGTATTATCTTGAGTGTCCTAGATGTGGTCATTATGGATTGACGATTATTCTAAAATAATAATATACGTGTTTGAAATAGAAATAGTTTTATAATAGGTCAAGTCGATTATATCGATTTAGTAACGTTTAGTTTAGTCTATTGAAAATTTCTGACTATGGTCACACTGAACTGTCATTCACTCACTTTGGTTCTTTGTCGTTTCCCGCGGTCAGTGAAAAAAGCGCTGGAAGATTCCGTTTTGATGAGCGCATTTGATCTTGTATAATTGTAATATTTTCTTGGGTTTACGCGAATGTTACACATTGAAATTAAACTACAGTTTACGGATTTTATCGCGTTATATTACTTTCACTGGTTAACAAAATGTGGTAATAACAAATAACCAGTGAAAGTAATATAACGCGATAAAATCCGTAAACTGTAGTTTAATTTCAATTGTATAATTGTGTTTGGAGCCCGTTTTGGTTGCCGCTTCCTTGATCAATAACTGGCACCGGGTTAATTGTGATAAAAATAGTATTGTAATGAACATTGTAAACCTTGAGTGAATCCGGTATCGACGTCCACGTGCCAACGTGTCTTGAAAACGTCGCGTTTGCAGCATAGCTAAGTATAAGATACTTCATTCACTTATTTTGGCCAACATATTTGTATGAATGTGTCTAATTTAGCTCAAGCCTGACACCAGGAGATATAAGGTAAAATTGTCATGTAACCCTTAGTTATTAGTTGTGAATCGCTGTGCAACACAGTACATTTATGTCTGAGATTTGTTGTGGCTGACAAGGACTGATGAATAGAGACACGCTTCCACAAATCTGCTGCAATTAATCCCAGTTCCTTCTAGCCAAATTCTAGACAGTACGAATTGGCTTCAGATTACAAAACATTGATAATTAAACCTGAAATAGCATCATGATAATATTCCTTTATGTACTACATAAATGTCGAGCCTTTGCAAGTAAGAGTTTAGATTTTAAACCTTTAAGCAAATAGTCTTTATATCTTGTAATCTAGCTTCTGATTCTGTAATTGAATATAAGCGTCTTTTTTGGGCTTGTTTCTTGTAATAGGATCGAACCAAATGTCCTTCTTTGTGTAGACTTTTACTACGAACAACGTGTGAAATACAGAATTGTCGCCTTTACATCGGTAGTGTAGATAATTGATCCAATCATTTAACAGGGCTTGTCATTTGCAGCATCCAACAGCAAGCTAACGTAATTCCAATGTGTTGTATTAGCACTAGAGTGCACGCGCCCATTTGTACTCCTTGAGTGCACGCGCGGGCTACAGGTGTAGCCCATTTCGTAGATCAATAATTTCTATGAAGTAGTAAACAAATTAATAAAACTCATTGTTTAATTTAAAGATATGTTTATTATAATCAGAATGGAACATAAAATTAACCATGACGTGTCTTCTTAATTATAATATCAAACATATACTAAAACTACTTGAAAATCATCAATATTTGGTAGGCATGAGATGCCATAGTCTTATTTTCATTTAGGAACATAATATTTACCTTAAAGATTATCACTAGCAATGGGTAGTAACCACATAATTAGATAATTCGCAATAGACTGTTCTATTGGCGAGCAATCAGGACACACACCTTCCTGATGTTCACCACAAATTCGCCTCATACATTTGCTGCATTGCTTGTGTGCGCTGCAGAATAAATACCAACCAACTCCTCCCCGAATAGGCATATTTTGTCGCTGGGGATGTTCTTTTAATCCTGTAGTAGCCTGCCTTTCAGTTTGATAACTCTTGGTTCCTATATATTACGGGGAAATACGACGCTGAACTGGCACACGATCTTGATTAGATAGAATTATAATAAATATAACTTTTTAGAAATATTGACGTCAGATCACTTTTATTTGTAGATTATTTATTTTTTATATTAATTGACCGTTTATACATGCCATGTTACTGATCGACCGTTAATACGTCATCATAATACAAAAAAATACAATATTTACCACTTGTGCACTGGGCAATTATTTTCCTTAAACGCAGGCGGGGGGCACAGGTGTAGCCCACCAACTTCTAGGATGATTTTTGCGCACGTCCTTATGCCGATCTAATAGGCATTCTACTAGTAGGAGCGGGAAGAACTAATCGAGGAATACACAAGACGATTGCGCTGTGGCATATCTAGTTCCACCAATATATGACAATATTACACCCTGGGCTACATATGTAGCCCACGCGTGTACTCTAGTGTTAGTAAATAATAGTTACAGTATAGTGCAGCTACTGAAGTAAAAACAACTAAAAGAACAAAATACCTTTTAACACTTTGAAGAGCATAGACCATATGTTATTATAGGCGTTATGATAATTAGAACTTTTATTGGGGCTCGTTTGGTGCCCTTTAAAGTATTAAAATAACTTTATTTTTAAAGACAACTCTTTTTTTAAAAGGCAACATCCGCAGAAGCAATATTTCCTGTGTTGCGGGAGGCCTAGAAATATTCAATCACCGCTCACAAAAAACACCAAAACTCGAAGCAACAATTTGTGGATCACAATCTTCAAAGTGTTGTCTTATGTGGGAATGGAACCCTCAACACTCGACGCAGTCGTCGGGCGGCGAGGCGGCCGTTTAGACTGCTTTGCCTACCTTGATTGTTTACATGATATTTCGAAATCGATGGCACACAATGAAATAGGCAAAAACATAATTCGAAGTAGTCTATCTGACTAAATACGTGTAATAAGCAGATAAAGATTAACAGCGAAAACGAAGATGATATCAAAAAATATTCAACAATGAATCTAACTAAATATACCTTCCTACCAATATTTCAGTTCAACCTCAGTTTTCATCAAAATCTTCCACCAAGCCGCAAGGTTACCCACTAACCGCAGAAAACTATTTAATAACCAAACTTTCGGCACTCTCAAGAATCAATATTCTTCATCTGAACTTGTGATGTAGTTGACCTATTGACAGATTCCCTTTATATCTCCATCAAAAAGTTATTATTACATGGATAGAAAAGAAAAATATAACCAATGCATAACTTTTTTGGCTCAATATATACACATTTGATTGCTACAAGTTCTTCAAAAGAATAATACAAATCGTTACTGTACTTTTATATATTATTGGGAACAAAGAAATTTATGTAGATAAGGTAGTCTTTGTATAAATTTGTTTCGGTTATTACTTTGTTTTGCGTATTCAGATTTGTCGTGTTTCTGTAATTGTTCTGGAAAATTCTAATGCGCAATTAGTATGCAGTAGATGTACTGTGTATTAATTATACACAGTACATCTACTGTGTATAATTTTGTAACTTATTTTTTATTCATTGGTTATGTCACTGTAGTTACGTGTGTTCAGAAATTCAAACACTTCTGAAAAGAAGAATGTTTTTGTCTAAGCTAGAATACAAGTAAGTTGGGGAGTAAGGGGAGAACGGAATAAGATCTTACCGGCCAAAATGTCAACCTCACCTGCACGCGCCGGATGGCGGCGGCGACCAACTGGTTACCGTGGTGCTCCCTGCTAGATAACGGACGAGGCTATGGCGACCGAGCAGTGGCGTTATAACCACACACCTGGTCCGGGAAACCGGCCAGAAGAGGCTGCAGTGGCCTTGGACTTGGAGTCTAAATCACTTCAGAAAGTCTGGGGCAGAAGGCAACGGGAAACCACCGGGGAGATAACTCTACATGATGACTCTCTTGGGAAATTATACAACATATCTGAGTATGTCATGCGACCCGGCTGACGCCCGGCGCCACCAACCCGGGCAAGGTGGTGTGAAATATGCTATGCAGCAGTGACTCACCAGGCTCCGCATGGAAACTCTGCTACTGGTGACAGCAGCGTCGCCAAATCAGTCTGACACCCCCACCGCATCGGAACATGGAATGTACGTGGAGTGAACCAACCAGGCAAACTTCAGATCGTGGAAAACGAAATGCGAAGAAAAGATATAGATATCCTAGGACTTAGCGAAACGCACTGGAAAGGTCAGAGCCAGTTTACCTCGCACTCTGGAAGTACAGTGTTTTTCTCGGGATTTGAAAACGAAAGCAGTAGAGGAGTGGCTTTCATAGTTCCATCAGGAGTGGCAAAGTACGTCCTGGGTTATAAACCAGTCAACGATCGCATTATATATATAAAATTCAACACCTCCCCATGTAAATTGAACATCATTCAAGTATATGCCCCCACAGCTCAATCCACCGAGGAAGACATAGAAAACTTTTATGGCACACTGGCAGCTACGCTCCAAGACATACCAAAGAGAGAAATTACTATGATCATTGGAGATTTCAACGCAAAAGTAGGCAACACTAAACACCACCTTCGACGTGTGGTTGGCAAGTATGGCGTTGGCGAGCGTTATGAAAGAAGCGACCGCCTATTACAATTTTGCAGCGAGGAGGATTTTACTCTCACAAACACTTGTTTCTAACACCATATTCGTCGATTATACACGTGGATTTCCCCGGGTGATAGACAAAGAAACCAAATAGATTTTATCTTAATAGGCACGCGGTGGAGATCATCAGTTACAAATGCCATTACTTTTCCAGGAGCTGACTGCAGCAGTGACCACCAATTACTGGTGGCCACTGTTAGGGTCCGCCTGAAGAGGATGCGGAAGTCCTAGCCGATCCTAAACCTGAAGAAAGTGGATTTGAGTACTTTCAGTACAGAGGTGGAGAGGAGGATAGTGAGTGGACCCTTTGAAAACGCAATAGACCCCAATTCCAAATGGGATTTTCTGAAGACTACAATCATTCAGACAGCAAAGGAGCATACCCTTGGGAAGCCCGGCATGAAGAACTTCATCACACCAGCTACGAGTCAGATCATTCTGGAGCGTCGGGAGCTGAAAGAGAGAGGAACGAGCTCTGCTGAGGATCAGGAACGCTATTCAAAACTGAGCCGGGAGGTCCAGAAAAGGTGCCGACAGGACTACGATGCGAATATTAACAACATCTGCCTAGAACTTGAACAGAACTCTGTAAGGCACGAAATTAAACAGCTGTTTCAAAAAGTTAAGGAACTCACGAACTCCCGGAGCATCAAACCTATGGCCATCGAGGATGAGGAAAAGCGTCTTCTCATTGACATGACTCAAATACTGGAACGTTGGAAAAGTTACTGTCAATCTTTATACGATACCCGTGAACCGACGAGCCGGCCGGGCGACTGGATAGCGGACGAGCCCAATATTCTGCGTTCGGAAGTCGTACATGCCCTGAAATCACTCAAGCGCGAAAAGTCCCCAGGCAAAGACGGTGTTCCCGCAGAACTATTGAAGAGCTTGGGGGATGCAGGGATATCGATTCTTCTGGATATATGCAACGGCGTCTGGAAAACAGGGCAATGGCCGGTGGATTGGACGGAATCCCTCTATATTCCCCTTCACAAGAAAGGTTCCACCAAAGTTTGCGGTAACTACAGGACAATCGCTCTAATTTCCCATGCAAGTATGATCCTTCTGCATATACTAAACCAGTGACTCTGTCATTACCTCCGCCACCAGATTCCTGAAGAACAGGCAGGTTTCGTAAAGGGTAAGGGTACAAGGGAGCAGATACTCAATGTGAGGCAAGTCATCGAGAAAAGCAGGGAGTTCAACAGCCCGGTTATCTTGTGCTTTATTTACTACACCAAGGCTTTTGATTGTGTGCAATGGGACAAGCTATGGACTGTACTGGACGAGATGGGGGTTCCAAAACACCTGCTTAATCTCGTTCGAGTTCTTTACAGCGATAATCGCTCTTACGTCAGAATTGGCTCCAACTGTTCTAATGTGTTCGAAATCAAAAAAGGAGTGCGACAGGGCTGTATACTGTCCCCAGCTCTGTTCAATATATACGGAGAACACATCATCCGCAGGACCCTTGAAGACTGGGAGGAAGGGTTCCCGATCGGTGGCAAAAGAATATCGAATCTGAGATATGCCGACGACACTGTACTCCTCGCTACCTCTGTGGAAGACATGCGAGAACTGTTTCGGAGACTAGAGACCGAAAGTAACAAAATGGGCCTCGCAGTGAACAAAACCAAAACAAAGCTCATAATGGTTGATCGCGCTGGTCACTTAAATAACCCGACGAACATCATACCAGGCGTGGACACAGTAGATCACTATATTTATCTAGGTGCTCAAGTCAACAGGAATGGGAGTTGTGTACCCGAAATAAAGAGACGCATTGGTATGACCAAGGATGCTATGACCCGCCTAAACAACATATGGAAGAAGAGAGGAATTTCTATTAATACTAAGATCCGTTTGGTACGAGCCCTAATATTCCCCATTTTTCTATATGGAGTTGAAACATGTACGATTCGAGCTTGAGAGGCAGAGGATTGATACTTTGGAAATGTGGTGCTGGTGGCGCATGATGAGGATACCCTGGACCGCCAAGCGCACCAATATATCGATTCTCACGCAGCTTAACATCAAAACCCGCCTGTCCACAATATGCCACCAGCGAATTCTTTCGTATTTCGGCCACATAGTGAGAAGAGGAAATGAGAGTCTCGAAAAACTGATCATAGTTGGGAACACAGAAGGTAAGCGAGCTCGTGGCTGTTCCCCAACCAGATGGACCGATCAAGTAAAAGACACATATTCCTCCAAGTTTTACTCGGTTGTAAAGGAAGCAATGGACAGGACTCGATGGAGGCAAATCATTCACTCCAAGTGTAAGCCATCCAGTGATGACCACGATCCTCAGTCATGAGGGAACGACAGGAGAGAGAAAGAGTGAGTACAAGTAAGTAAGAAGGTTTACTATACTGATTTATCGGATTTGTAAGGTGAGGGTAACTCGTGGTCATGAACTGCTAACTAATAGATTGTAAATTGCTGCAGGTTTATATACCATTACTTTTCGGAACATACTGTTCCACCATAGATCAGAACAGTCATGTTCGCCAGTTGCTTACATCAAAAGACGTAAGTGGATGCTCCTGTTTCACCATATTCACTTTGGGAGGCTTACTAAATGAACATAATTTATTGCTTGAGTATGATATCAATAACTATTAACTTTTGCAATAGTAGATAACTCACAATGTGAAACAGTTGCAGCTCCTAACAAATATAACATGTAAAACCATTATACTGGCAGTTAAAAAGAGTGGCCACGAGTTTTATTGCCTGTTCTTTCTCGTTGTTCTACCTATTGCGTTGCGAACGTGGCAGTAAATGTAAATGTAGAATCATCTAGTAATTATCTTTAATCTTTGACGTTCATAAGCGTCACTTTGTGACCTAAATGAAAAAATGATTTTGAGTTTGAGTTTGAGAATTAAAAACAAATTATATTGTGTAATGTTCTTAAAAGATAAAACATTACCATGTGAGCATATAAGCATAGCAAAGAACCTAATATTTTGTCAAATCTGGTTTGAATAGTTAGCGGACCCCTGGTCTAAAGCGAAATTCTTGTGAGCAATCGGAATAAAGCTAGCACGAGTGATCATGGTAGCAAAGCACAATATAGGCCAATAGAAGTATAAAGAGATTGTGACAATTATACTATCAACAAAACTAACGTACTTACAGTAATAAATGAGGTCAACAAACATGAAAAATTTCACCTATGCAGCTTTATTCACGAAGTACGAAGCTCAAATCAAATCAACAATAGAAATTACTATTACAGTGGATTTAACTTTCACTCTCTGATCCTGAATTTATCGCAGCTGACCTCCTCTTCAAGTAGGAGTAACCCTCTCGATATAATTTATTGTTAACTGTATAATTTTCAATGTCGCGGGCACTTTCCAAGGCTACTCAGTCTGCCCTACAGATTGTCGCGATCCAAGTCGTTATTCAGGTCAAAGTGTGATTTCACAATTAATTTCAGTAAGTATTGCTATTTCATCAAGTTGTCATCTCAATGTTCACAAATTGTAAATGTTACTTTTAGACAAATATGAAAGATATTCGAGACGAATAAAGAAATGCAATGTGTCCCAAAATAGTAAAAACGAATCCCTTATTGTGATTGTCGTATGTAAGTATGTTTACTTTAGCTGCTTGTCTATATCAGTATGTATAAGGATTTAGTTTGCCTGTACGAAATATGAAGTCAAGTATGCTGTAAAATTCGAAAGCCTTACCATGTGACCCTAAAATTAATTTTGAAGTGAGGTCTTTGAATCTCAGCACGTAAATTGCTATAACACTACCACTGACCTCATTGATAAAAAAAGTTCCGTACTAGTTACCTACTATCCTAAGGATAAAATAATTATTCGATCACAATATTTCATCGCTTGCATAGTTAATTAGTAAAGTGTAGAGAATAAATAACTGAAAAATAATTCTACTATTTGAAATTTATTTGGTAAGCTAAATTGAAATGATAATTCTAGCGTACGACATACAGCGGCACTAACAAAATAGTCATTTTAACTTTCGCAGACTAAACTTCAATGCTGAAGTCAGAAGTTGCCAGCAATTAGCAACATTTATTTCATAAATTCTCCTGCATTCAACCCAACGCCTCAGCTTGCTTTACTTTGTATTACTACATTAGTTTAAGTGTCATAGAATTCATCTTCTCAGCTTCATATTTGCACCACTTTATTCCATTAATATTTGGAATATTTAAGTGAAAGTCAACGTATGTTTTGATTAAGAAATTTGGAATAATTAAGTTAAAAATAAACTTAAGTTTTGGAATTTGCTGCTTGATTTTTTCAAAATATTTATAAGCTCCCGTCCTTGCCACTTTTGAAATATGGCCTAATACTAGTATAAAAATAGCCTATTTTTTTCAGTAAAGTCGTTTATAAAAGCATCAGATCATTATGATTATAATAATGCATGCAAATTCGCTGTTTGGTGTGTATCGCTGATATAACTCTGTTTAAATGCTGACATTTAAACAACGAGGTACCTACTGATACCTCGTCGACCGAGCTTTGCTCCGTATTTATTTATTTGTAAATCGTGTTTTATAAAAATAAATCATAGCTAGATCGACTTATCGCCTCCAAAATCCTCTGCCTAATAATATTAAGATTCAGATTATGTATATACAGGGACTGCTCATTTATAGATATTAGATTCGCTTGATATAGACATATCGTTACAAAGGGATGTTTAAGTGCAAATATGTGGTAGCCAGCCATTACGCAAGCAATGTGGTGGAAAGAGTATTGTTTGGACTCAAATGGCCTCTCTAACATTTCCGTATGCTATTGACATTTTGCTTGCAGATTTTTGTTGTCCCAATCAATCATACAAACAACCTACCATTGTTGTTGGGAACGGTTTGATGGCTAGCAATCTTTGTTTCTTATTTGTTGTAGTAAGTATCTTACTTTCGGAACTATCAATATTTGCTTAGGCCTTAGTACGTTGAGCTCCTGAAACAAACACGGCTTGGACTGACGGCTTCGAGTGATTGAAATATCCCTCCCCATGGTCAAGAATGGCACCCACCTACGAACTTAAAAATGGTCATATTACATTTAAATAGTATTAGTGCGCTGTGATATTGCTATAAATATTTAAGTTCAATCGAAAATCACATCATCAAACATTACTCTAAAAATTAGCAAAAGCGCAGTAAGCACATAAACAGTTCGTGCAGTCAAAGTAAAACCAAACTGATAATTAATTGCTATGAAAAGAGTCCCCGCAATCGACTTAGCATACACTCGAGCCAAATACCATTAAATGCAATTTAAATTCCAGCATTAAAAATCTTTGTCCCACTTTACTCATACGCAACCTCTCAATTACCACTCGCCATCGGAAAGTCCTAGAAAAACCTCCACGTCCGCGGTTACAAAAGCCGAAGAATCATTGCTTTCATTTGCCTTTATTTTCTATCGAGCACATACTTTTAGCTGCACTACCAAGCCACACGGAAAAACAAACAAACTCCACTCGAAAATAAATTTTATTTTTACAGCTCTAAAGCTTAAAATTCAGTGTGCAGATATTTCTCACACATAAGCGACATTAACAAAAGATCGCTGCCAACTTGCATTGAACAATGCGGTTGACGTGCAAACGCGCGTCAAGGCGGCACAATGCCGCGCGATGTCGCGATATCGACAGTCTGTCCTCTATAGAGTACAGATATATCAAGGATTAAACATTGCATCTACGTATAACGTACAATTGACAATGTTAATTCCAGAGTGTATGTTTTACTTTATGCATTTATTTTGAACTCGGTGTATATGTTTACTTTAATGATTGTAGATGAATGCGAAGATTTTTTTTCGGAAAGTATTATTTATAGAAGTAGTAAGCGAGTTGTTTTTTTGCTGTAACAGCTCAGAATCTGGCACATTTTCAGATTGAGTCAATGACGTTTAATTATGTCTCGTATCATTAAAACATAGCTGATGAATATGAAATGTATTGTCTTCTGTCTACTCTTATACAGTAGATACCTGTGTGTAATGTAATAGAAACATCTAAAAACGAATTTAATAAGATAATTATTATACTCATAGAACTTGCCACACAATACCTTATATTTCCTCACTCTAAACGACGGTAATCCTGCATGACAGACAATGGCCTGGGCTCAGGATCAACTGCCTAAAATGATTGCGGAGGTTTGATAGTTTGACACCGATTTTCTGACGCATAATATGCAAATGGCGTTCCGTAGTCTGCTTACTCCTCCGGGAAACAGGCGTAAGTCTATGTATGTAGCTAAACAATTCTTAATGGATAACCTTAATATCAAAATTTGCTCAATGCAGCTTCTCTTCATGAAAGGATGTTAAGAATAGCATGGACCACAGCACCCGAAGCCTGAAATGCAAAACAGTATGGGTGTTACTTTACGTCGATCATCGTCTGTTTGAGTATTGTAATCACAGACCACTTAATTTATGATCTGTGGTGGTACTGCTCCTTACGCCATAGACTTATTCTGTAGACACGTTGTTATACCGCTCATAAAAATAAGCAGATAAATAATTTAAAATATATTTAAAGCATTGCTGGGCACGGTATTTTTATCTGTTAAGAGCAAACCGACTTGGGGTTAGCAGATTTGACATGACGAGAACATGATAAAGAAATATTTGACATGCAGGGTGCCTCACGAGGTTTTCCTTCAATGTTTAACAATTTAATATAATCAAATTACTACATAACAATAACGGGGCATAAAATTAAGCTTTAGCTTTCATTTTACTTTTGTCTTATTTTGAATATTCCAGGACTTACGTTGCGGCCTTTTGATTAAAATTTTAACAATATATTTATGTATGTGTATATATATGAATAGTTACTTATATATGAGTAGGTATATTTTTGTACTATTTCGTTGGTCTCGCGGCATAAATGTGCGCGTGGGATTGGGAGGTCTCGGGTTCCATTCCCGGGTCGGGCAAAGTGTTATTGGGTTTTTCCGTTAGGAAATTCTCAGTAACAGCCTATTGCCGTACCGGGCACATTACCAGGCGGAGTCTGGTACGGCAATAGGCTCGCCCACTAGTACGTGGGACCTAAAAATTCATGGCGAAATGTAGGTGTAATATTACACCTCTGCCTACCCCTTCGGGGATACAGGCGTGAGTCTATAAATAAATAAAAAAAAACTAAATGTATGTATTTAAAGTAAAATCATAATTTACTGGTACACTAACAACTAGCATTTTTTTGCTATCAATAATATCCATCTTAAGGTTGCCTGGTTGAAATCGCTGTTAGCGATAAGGCCGCCCATTGTACTATGTTTGTAAAATGATCTATTTTTAATGTCCAACTATGTACAATAAAGTGTAAAATAAATAAATAAATAAATAAATATATTATAAGCTCTAGTACATCATGATTCAATTCAAAGGCCTGGAAAGAGAAGTTAAATAAAAGCACGTAGTAATGATTTATCTTTCGTGAAGGTGAATCAAGTATCTCTCCAAATAATACTAGAATTCGTCCGCGGCTTCTGCGATTACCAACATACACGCGATGTTGGTAATCGCGGTCAAAAACAACACTATCTAGTCTCAACTCTCCAGCCTCCTATCTCCAAAAATCGTATCATACCTTCGCTTCCTTGCGAAGTAAAAAAACAAACAGTTTCGTATATATAATATTACTATGGATTATTTAGTTGGTATTTTGATTTATCAGGTATAATTACTCCAGAATCTTTCTCACAAAATGTAAGTGTATAACAATCTGTACAAAAGCATCTAAATCATTTGTTTGTAACTAGCCAAACTGAGTAGGGATCCCTCTTTTTCTCATAATGGTTTCTGTCCTAATTTAAATAGTCATAATAAGTTAGGCATAATTTTCTTTGTCATAATAATTGTGTGCCATAATTGATTGTTAGCATACTGTGTTATTAAGTATAAATATTGTATATCGTATTGTTATTATTTATAACTTTGATATGCATAAAGTTGTAAAGCATATTGTTTATTTGTCTATTGGTTATTTGGGATAAAGATCAAGAAGCATAATGGATACGTACTTTTAGGTGTGCTGTATGTAATTCAAGGAACTAAATAGGTTATGTTAGGTTCTCTTTTGACCCTTAACGCAAAAATAGGAGCCCTGCGAAGCAGGGCTCCATCAACTTAGTTTATTAAAAACTATTTAATTGGACATAATGTCTACTAACTTCATAAATAGTTATAGTTATGGGTCGTTATAGGGTTAGGTGCAACAACCTCTTCAGGTTCTTTAGTTAGGATGGGTGTTCCTCAGGGTTCCATTTTGGGTCCTTTTCTGTTCCTTGTTTATATAAATGATCTTCCTTACATGATGACGGCCATATCTAATATTATTCTTTTTGCAGATGATACTTCTCCTACATTTAAAATTGATAGAAAAGACGTAAACCAACACACAGTAAATGCTAGTTTATTATCCTTATCAGAATGGTTCAGCGCAAACAATCTATTGCTAAATGCTACAAAAACGAAATGTTTAAGATTTTCTTTACGAAATGTTTCTCAGCAAGGTTTAGACATAACGCCTGAAGATAACAAGTTGGATATTGTGGAAGAAACAGTATTCCTAGTTATTACCATAGACTCGAAATTACAATGGGGAGCTCATATTAATTCTTTATCTAGTAGATTAAGCTCTGCCGCGTTCGCTGTTAGAAAAATAAGACAACTTACTGACGTTGCTACTGCTAGACTTGTTTATTTCACTTACTTTCACAGTGTAATGTCTTACGGGGTCTTGCTATGGGGGGCGGAGGCCGATCGTGACTCAATATTTATTTTGCAGAAAAGAGCTGTCCGTGCTATTTATGATATGGGTCCACGAGAGTCTCTCAGAGAAGTCTTTAAAGAAATTAACATTCTTACTATGCCCTCTTTATACATTTACGAAAACATCATGTTTGTACGTAGGAATCTTTCAAAGTTTGACACTTTAAGCAACATTCACAATATCAACACCAGAAATAAACAAAAATTGGTAGTACCTAGATTTAGATTAACCAAAACTAATAAATCATTCCTAGGTAACTGTGTACGTTTCTATAACAAACTGCCTAAAGCAGTTACAGATCTTACTGACGGGAGATTTAAAAAACATGTTAAGATGGCTCTCGTTAAAAAAGCATATTATAAGATAAGTGATTACATTGACGATAGGGATGTATGGCGTTAGTTGTTTTCTGCACATGCGGCTTCCCTGGCAACTAAGTAACCTTAGGTATTATTGAAGTCTTAGTATTTATTAGTAAAATTTACTTGTAAGTAACCGGACCTAGAAAGTTTATTTTCTCTAGTTTATAGCAGGTATCCCAGTTTTGCCTTTTTCAGCATGTAGGTTATTATATTAATCGTTCTTAAAGTAATCTACTTTGTAAAGTGAGCACAATGTTAGCTGATAATACTATGATCTTCAAAGTACCTATCTCTCATTTAAAAGTCCAGATCTTTAATCTGGCAAACTACTGCTCACAGTTAATTTATATATTTGCTATTCTACATTGTGCTCGCTTTTTCTTTTTCTTGACAATATATTGTAACTCTTAAAACAAAATTGTAAAAAACCAAAGATTTTAAAAGAGTGTCCAGAGGAGTTTCTTGCCGGAGTCTTCTCCCTGGGCCTACCTTTTGGAACCGGCAACTAGAGTCAGTGACGTTTCAAAAGAGTATGTAAATTACCAACTTGAAATAAGAATTTGAAAAAAATTTGAATTTGAGTTATGATTAAGTTAACTTATGCTTTGGGATAGTAGGTATGCTTATTTAATATTATGCTTATAGTAAATAGGATTTAAAAAATTATGATTAAAAAGATATGGCAAATGAGTATTATGTGTAACTAATGTTAGGACAAGTAACATTATGCAATGTTAAATTATGACATAAAATCGTATCGTATAAAAATAGAGAACCAACTGAGTATTGTGTTTTGCGTGATGTCAATATACTGACTGTTTGCCGGGTCCTGTTAAAAGGGTGGGCGCACGCAATCCGTCAGATTTTTCGCGTTGAGGGCCTTAATCAAGTCGTATTAGCCTAACGCCTTTCATTACCTAAACGATGGAACGTTTCCCGGCCTCCATGTAATCAGTGATTTAAGAATTCTCTACGGTATGCTCTGGTCAAACTAGATAAATAAGGATAAATAAGGATATATTTTCAATAGATTCTTGCAGTCGTGGATCAAACAATTAAGCGACTGCCTCACATACACATATGAACTACGTAGGTATGTATAGAATATTATAAATAAGAAATATAATAATGTGATACCGCTCGCTTAACAATGTTGGTATAATAATAATATAATAATAAAACGGGTTGGTATAATAATAATAATAATATTCTACCATATTCGCACATCACCATCTAGTCCCAAGCTAAGCAGAGCTTGTGTTATGGGTACTAGATAATGGATAAACATACGTATATACGTTTTTTTTTTTGTAAATACATACATATTATACATAGAAACACCCAGACCAAGACAAACATCCATGTTCACGCACACAAATGTTTGACTTGAGTGGGAATCGAACCCGCGACCTTCGGCGTAGCAGTCGCTTACACTCCCGCTGCGCCAACCGGTCGTCAAAGCCCGGTAGATGGCAATAGGTTCGCCCTCTATTACATTGGGACCGAAACATAACTGGCGAAGTGTGGGTGTGTTATACCTACACCTTTGCCTACCCCTTCGGGGATAAAAGGCGTGAAGTTATGTTATGTTATGATGTAATATTGAAAGTATTAGTGTAATACTAAACTGATAATAGAAATGCAACGGTGGCTCTACAAGCGCATATTGCTAGAAGTCTGTATGACTTACACAAAAAAATTACCGAAACAAACTCCAAAATACCTAATGTTTAACCCTCGATTACTCGCGCGGTTTTTAGCCTCGTGAGCACTCGCGGGGTGTTGTAGCCACCCCACATACTTATAGTACATTTTTATGTATATAATATATGTTAATGAAATTATAACAGTAATTTATAATTGTGTGTTGTATGACGTATATAAATATAAAAGGTAAATTTTATAATCAACTTTATTACTTTTCTACGAAACATTAAAATAATCAGCCCTTTTTAGTCATAAAATTGAGTTCCTACCTCAAAGAACAAAAAAAATATTATACGTCTTAGTTTTTAACATAAAATTTCTCATTGAAAAACATAAATATAATGACTAATTAACAAAATAAAAAATAAAAACTTATTTTTCGTAACAAGAACAGCAAATTAATTTCATGTGTTTTAGACATATGGTTTGTTTGCAAAAATTGCAACTGATGACACTGACTTGGAGCTTGGATAAACTATACAGCACTGCTTTTATGTTGGTGACATTCCTTCGGGCTTTGATGCAGGAGCACTCAACTTCCTCCTGAGTGCTTTGGGTAACCTGGATTGTGAAGTTCTTTATTCAAGGTGAACTTGAAGCATGCTCAAACCCAATGGTTAAAAAAATCAGACCTTTTGAAGTTAGGTTGCGATTGCAGCGTATTCCAATTGTAGATAACATTGGCATTGATACCAGAAGTATCACGAGTAACCACGTTGATGATTCTTCCAGCCTTTAGTTTTAGCCTTCTTCTACTTCAGTCCTTTCAAGCGATGAAGCATCTTGTTCAGACGATAAATTATGCTCAAATTCTTGAATAAAATCTTCAACCATGCTGGCATCACCTTCCACTGCAACATTATCTTTCTTATGCGATATTATTTCTTCTAACAAAGCTGCCAATTTCGATTGCTCTTATTCCCAACTAATCTGACAACAAAAATATTTGAAATAAAATGTTATATGCGAACAAAGCAAGGTAAATAAAAGTTTTTAAAACAGAAACCACTTAAGATATTCTTAGAAATACACCATTTTTTACACTGTAATAAAAAACGGCACAAGTAAATAATTTACTTTTACAAAACAATTGAAAACACGTACCTTGCTGATAAAGTAAATCCGCAAAAGTATAACACGAGCGCTCGCGGGGTGTCTTGACCACCCCACAAAAAATTTGACACGTCCTCATGCAGCGAGCGCTTGCGCAACACTGCACCTACTGCCCCGTGTCGACGCGTTGAAACGTCACTTGAAGGTACTGAGACGCCCTGATGAGTAACTAGACAAATTATTATTAATTTTTACGTCCAAAAATGCGTGGGGTGCTAACAGCACCCCGCGCGAGTGATGGCGGGTTAATAATCTTCATTCATCCATCTTTATCTAGGTACAGTCCTCGCATTTGCAGTCGAACGCAAGACTGGCATGCTGAACGGTCGCATTTGAAATCATAATGGCGACGAGCGATCCGTCGGATTATTCTGTACCGCGGCGGACACATGCCATAGATAGTTACGCTGAATGCACATACTCATCCTGGATAATTTTTAAGTTTTAAGTTAACTTCATAATTGAGTGCGATAGGTGGTGCTATTGTTTCGGCAGCTATAGCCTAGTGGAGATACCAACGGTCTGCCATGCAGCTTGTTCAAATCCGCGCGTGCATCCGCCCTTTTTCTAAGTTATCTGCGTCTTAAATTGTTAATATTTGCTTGCCCCGTGACTCAGAAGGCGCGTTATGTTGTCGGCCCCGGATGTCATGAAGGTCTTTGACAGATGTTAAAAGACGTCGGTACCCTTGAGTATACTATCAATTGTCTGATCCAGGAACATCGCCATCGCATTAGACGGCAGTTATTCGGTGTAAAAGTTCATATTCTGTCAAATCAGGTTAGACTAGTAAACGGCATAGTCTTCGGTGCAACCCGGAAAATGCCAGGACGATGATGATAATCATGAATATGACGATGGGTAGCATGATTTTTGGCCGGTATCAACGCTTCACAGTTCTATCTGGGCACAGCAGGGTCTCTTTGCAATGAGTACACACTGAGTACAATACACTGAGTTTATTTCAGGATACAAAGAAGGTTATCTTCACAATTACAGTCTAATATGGTAACACTTCCACTAACAGTCTTATAACGGACCGAGGACAGATTCGCCGAGAGGCTTGCTGCTTCGAGCCAGAATGCCCTTCCTCGCCAGACGAGTTCTCAGGAACACTTGTCAAGCACCGCCCCTCTAACGTACCGCAATACGTCACTCAGCAGTCACCAGATTACTATACTAATGATCGCATCCGACACGGTTATCCTGCGAAGCACACGTCCTCGTGTGTTAACCTGAAAGTAGCAAAACAGCACACAGTTAATACCGATTTCTACTGAGCTACGGCTACAAATCAGCCACCGGTACGGTCCGATCATCATATAAACTTAAACACTTTCTTCAATATCAGAACTACTTTGTTCTACCTCAAATTCATTAGTTATACTTTGACTTTCAGGCATTTTTCGCAACCTGTCGTGTACGCTTAGAATTAAGGGCTTTCAGATTATAACGATCACCGTCAAGAACTTCTGTGACCTCAAATGAGCCTTTATTCATAGGGTCTCACTTTGTTTAATTATGTTCCTCGTTAGCGTAGCCATGATTGCGATCAGCAACCACACCATAAGGCACTACGCTCTAGGAATAAAAGAAAATTCTAGAACAGCACTCATTCTAGTCGTTCGGTTATTCCTGGTCCAAGTCGGTGGGGAATAAAGGTACTCTGATCAAAATTATTACACGTTTTAATGAAAATCAAAACTAACTCTTTCTCTCAAAGCTGACATGTTGAACAACACCCACACTCATCCAAATAATAGGAAATGAAATGAAATGATTTATTTATTTGTAAAACATAGGTACATGAATGGTGTCGGTTTACAGTTTCACTATGATTTGCTATGGGCATACAAATATATTATTGCATACATACATACATAGACTCACGCCTGTTTCCCCGAAGGGGTAGGCAGAGGCATATTAAACGCCCACTTTTCGCCAGTGTTTTGATCCCACGTAATAGGTGGCGAGCCTATTGTCGCTTATTGGGACATTTTGTTTGCCAGAGCCTCGTCCGTTGATCGGCAGGTGCACCACTTGCAGGTGAGGTTGGCTTGGGACCCTAAGTTCTTGGTGGGAACCCTATGCACCCCATATATTATTGATAAATTATAAATTAAATTGTAATCCATCATTTGACTGTTATATTGTGACGTCACTGTGACGTCGCGCTCACTTCTCCCACTCATGTCATCGACGCCTCCGGCCTCCCGCTGCTATAAAAGCTGAGGCGCTGGCGGCGCACGTCCTCTTTGGCTGCATTCGACGATATCGGCACGAAAAAAAAAGCTAAGTACATCGGCTGCTATTCCTGAGCGACCATCGGCAGGCGGACCCTCAACAAATCCCTCATCCATCGCCGAATCACGCGACCCTGTGTATATCTTTTTTAATAACACTTTACTAGTAATTTTTACACTTGCTAAATGATGTCTAAATTTAATTGAGAATTAAATCAATTTTTATTGTAACATTTTACCACGTTTCTCATTTAAACACACCCTAAGTAGGGACAACGTTACAGTGGCGCCCACGGGAATATTATAGGTAGGGTTTTGTTGAGAATCCGCTGCCCGGTGAGTCCTATTTTTATTTTTTTAACTGTGTATGTGTGAAATCGTTCCAAAGCAGTGTTAGTGTTTTAGTGGTATGTGTTTTTGCTTACTACGCTTGGTAAGCATTTTTATGTTATAACTATTTCTGTTGCCGCGTGTGATAATTAATTTTGTATCAACCGCATAAGTAACAAGTTATAATCGTTTTCCTTGCGACCACGTGTCAACTAAATGACGCACTGTGGTCACATTCATTGCTCGCATCTTTGTATTGCGATTTAAGGCCACGCGTCCTCTAACGACGCGCTAAGGTCACCTTCGTTGATCGTATACTACGCGATTTATTTTTTTTAATTGCCTACTACGGTAATTGGTTACTACTACGAATTATTTTCTTTTAACAACTGCCCTTCGGGATTAATTTTTTGGAACGAATTCATACCCCTTGTTTTTCTTAAGTTTAAATTTTTTGACGTGACAACGTCTTATAAATTGGTTTGCCGGGTGACACTTCAAGAAACTGCGTTACGCTCCGCTCACATTATGCGCTCACAATGAGAGCGAGTGAGAGGCACGCGTCCCGCCTAAGAGCGAGAGAGACAGACATAAAAAGTGAAAGGCACGCGTCTTTCATCCTTCTTCCTACTATACGAATGAATATTCACATTAAAATTATTTTACCACTCAAAGTCGTTGTCACGTAAAACTTTCGCCCGTATACCGACTTTACAGGCAACCAATTTTTTATGACGTTGATGTTCGTATGACCCTCCTTGTGCGACCTTGACTGATCAAGTTACACCTTATAGTCGATATCATTGAAATTTCCACTGTACATTGCGACGATGTCTTTTGAAATCAAATACTTACTACTTCAAAAGGGCGAACTAGAGTATGAGGTCGCAATTCGAGGTGTCGAGCCGTCGGCTACAGTCGCCGATTTGCGGAAGCAAATCGGCAAACTGGTGTCAGAAGCCCCGGCTGAGACTATATGCGAGTCTCACCTTTCCTTTTCTGAGGACATATCAGGCATAAAAATAACTCTCATAAAGATAGTTAATAATTTATAAATACTACAAATCGAATTTGAAAATAATTTGTTCTCGCGTACAGAATCTTTGTTGCACCACTTATATCACAGGTTGAATAGAGTGAATGTGAACGAACCTAATGATGCTAGTGTTTTAGATACTCTTTGGTTAGAATTCCGCGGTCAATTATCAAAAACCACAGACAAGTTGCTCATACGTAATATCAAATGAGTCATCTATTAACACCTTTTCTTACGACCGTAAGTTGTTTTCTGAGTTGTCTAAATTCAAATATAATGGCAAATCGTGTGTCCGAGCCTTTATAGAAAAGGTCAGCGAGTTTATGGTTTGTAGGTCAGTTCCCGACGAAAAGATTCTCGCATTCTCGTTTGAAATTTTTACTGGCGACGCACTTACTTGGTACCGCAGCGTTAAGGATAGTGTAAATTCTTGGAATCAGTTGTGTTCGTATTTGAAAAGAGACTTTAGCCCTCGTAACCACGACTACAAACTTATGTCGGCGATTAGACTTCGTCACCAAGGCGAGAATGAAAATATTACCTTATAAATTGCAAAAATGTAGGATTTATTCTCTCGTTTAGACGACCCCATTAGCGAGGCGCAGAAATTGGACATAATTTTAAATAATATTAAACCTTGTTACACAAACTGTTTGCTTACTACTAAAGTGGTCGACATTCCTAGTTTGGTTGCTGTGTGCCAGGAATTTGAGAAGCTGGACAGCCGAAGTAGGGATCGTGGTCCTTCCCCTTCTTCTTCTAACTATTTACCTCCTGAGTTTCTGGATAATCATACCTCCCCTAATCGTTCTGTCCCCAATTTTAATAAATATTCATATCAAAATTATTCTAATTTTAAAAACATAAATAATAATTCCTATCAAAATAATTACAAAGAAAAACCGATTATTAATGCTGTAAGTAAATCCCCTAATTCTGGTTATCAATTTTGCCCTCATTGTAGAACATCTTCGCACTCCTTGAATACTTGTAATAAACCCAAGACGTTGATTTGTTTTAAGTGTGGTTTAAAGGGTTATCGTGTTACTAATTGCCCCAATGGTAAAACTTCTAGCAACAATAAAAATAATAGTCCGAAAAACTAATAAAATCGGATTGGTGTAATAAAAATAAAGAATCTAATTTTGATAAACGCGATTGGCATAACTGGTTGAATTATATCGCTAAATTCTTTAATTGTTATCATTTGTCTTCAATCCGAAAAATTAATGTTGAATATAGTCCTTACATCGCAGTTAATATCAATGGTAAGCGTGCTGTGGGCTTGCTCGATTCTGGCTCGTGCGTCACTATTCTAGGTAACAATTCGCACAAATTCTTACTTGACAATGGTTGCCAGTTGATGGATTCTCAACCGTTGAAACTTATTACCGCAGGCGGTGAAATGTTGTTTTCTGAAGGATCGGTTTCCCTTACTTTTGAATTTCAAAATAAAGTGGTTCCCCTAATAGTTTATATAGTCCCTGGCATCAAGAACTCGTTAATCCTGGGTATGGATTTCTGGAGAGCTTTCGGTTTGTTCCCAAATCATTTGGACTCCGTCTTACTTTTAAATAAGTCTGACGCTGAGGTTGCCGAGTTAAACACCACTACATGTTCTAGTCATATTATCCCCTACGATAATTTGACCTCAGAACAAAGACGTATCGCCGATAAGGTTGTTTCAAAATTCAAAAATATATCCTACCAAATTAGGGGTTTGGGTTGTACTCATTTAATTACCCATTCGATCGATACGGGTGACAATCCCCCTATTCGTCAGCGTTATTATCGTATGTCTCCCGATAAACAACGTATATTAATTAAACGACTAGACGAGATGCTTCAGGAGGATGTCGTCGAACCGGCGGAGAGTCCTTGGTCCAACCCTGTAATTTTGGTTCCGAAAAAAAATGGTGAACTACGTTTTTGCTTGGATAGTAGAAAATTAAATTCGGTGACGAGGAAATACGCTTATAATTTGCCTTATATTTCTGAGATCCTTGATAACCTTAATAATGCTAAATATTTATCTAGTATTGACATTTCTAAATGTTTCTGGCAGACATTAATCAAAAAAGAGGATCGTTGTAAAACAGCCTTTTACGTTCCATCTCGCGGAACATTTCAATTTAAAAAAATGCCTTTTGGGCTGACTAATGCCCCTGCAACTCAACAAAGATTGGCTGATTTTTTGTTCTATGGGCCCGAATTTTAGAACAGGGTGTTCTGTTTTGTCGACGATATAATCTGTATTAGTTCAGATTTTTCTGAACACATTTCGCTTTTACTACGCGTTTTACAAAAATTGAAATCTGCTGACTTGACCATTAACTTTGATAAATGCAGTTTTTTTAGAGATAAATTAAAGTATCTCGGCTATGTTGTCGATGCTAAGGGTCTTCATGCCGACCCCGATAAGATTGCTTCCATGAAGGAGTTCCCGACTCCTAGCACCAGAAAGGAGGTTCGTCGTTTCTTGGGCGCGGCCTCGTGGTATAGGCGCTTCATACCCAATTTCAGCACTATTGCAACACCCTTGAACAAACTAACTTCTCAAGGCAAAAAGGCTCCGCCCTTCTGTTGGTCGATTGAGGCTGAACAAGCATTTAAAAAATTAAAAGAAAGCTTGGCCTCCCCAGCTATTTTGTCCTGTCCCGATTTTTCCGAACCTTTCGAGATTCACACGGACGCTAGCGAATATGGTATAGGAGCCGTTCTCTGTCAAGTGTTAAAGGGGGAAGAAAGGATAATAGCTTATTACAGCAAGTCATTATCCAGCCAGGAAAAGAATTATAGTGCCACTGAGCGCGAAGCCTTAGCAGTCTTGTCAGCTATTGAGCATTGGCGCTGTTATATCGAGAATGGTAGGAAGTTTGTTGTCTATACTGATCACGCCGCATTGCAGTGGTTTTTAAAATTAAATAATCCCACAGGCCGTTTGGCCAGATGGGGTGTTCGTCTCTCCTGTTACAATTTTGAAATTAGACATCGTCGTGGTTCGGATAATGTTTGCCTGATTTTCTGTCTCGCTCTGTGCCTGTCTCAGCTATTATCAATGGTTCGCAGGATAATAGTAATAATTCTAATACAGTTGTGCCAGTTTCTACTAATGATCCTTGGTATCTAAACGTATTTAACGGTTGCTTAAAGAGGCCATCGTCTTTTGTTGACTATCAAATAATTAATAATAAATTGTATAGACTTAAAAAGTCATTAAACCCACTAACTAGGGAGTTTCAGTGGAAGGAGGTAATACCGTTGGAAAAGAGACCAAACATCATATCCGACAATCACTCCTTGCCCACTGCTGGCCATCTCGGCATTTTTAAAACATACAAGCGTTTATCGCTGGCCTATTACTGGCCAGGTATGTATAGCGATGTCGTTAAAGCCGTCCATGCGTGCGATACTTGTACGGCCCACAAGCACCAAAATCACTCCACTCTCGGCCATATGTGTCAACCTAAGTCGTGTCATAGACCATTTCAGATGTTGAGCATAGACCTCGTCGGACCCTTACCCCCCTCGAGGAAACAGAATACGTATGTTTTCGTGGTATCTTGTTGCTTTTCTTAATATTGTTTGCTTTTTCCAATTAAGCGTGCCTCTGCCGAAATTATAACCAAAATTCTAGAGGAAAATGTTTTCCTTGTTCATGGTATTCCGTCTACCATTGTCTTAGATAACGGTAAGCAATTTATCAGCTCCACCTTTAAAAATTTATTATCCAAATACAAGGTTCCTAACTTGCGTTACACACCGCTGTATACCCCACACGTTAATCCGGTCGAAAGATATAACAAAACTATTATGACAGCTGTTTCAACTTTTATAGACCGCGATCACCGCGTATAGGATTTGAACTTAGTAAAGATACAATTTGCACTCAACTGTGCGGTGAACGAATCGACCGGTTTTACCCCATCCTTCTTGGTTTATGGTCGCGAATTGGTTACTTGTGGTTCTCATTATATTCATCACGAATCGGACCCCAATATTGTATTTGAGCCGCGTGATGAATATGCCCAAACACTTGGTCATCTATCCACCATATTTGACAAGGTGCATGCAGAATTGCACAATGCTCATCAGAGGAATAGTCATTCTTATAATCTTCGCCGAATATTGGCTGATTTCAATGTTGGCGATGTGGTTTGGAAAATAACTTTCTATTTGAGCGACAAGGATAAGTATTTCAGCAAAAAATTAGCACCGAAATTTATTAAATGTAAAATAGTGGCAAAAAAATCTCCCCTTGTGTATAAACTATCGGATATGTTTGGAAAACCTCTTGGTGATTGCCATATAAAAGATCTTAAATTAACTCACTACAAAGTTTAAGAATGTAATGATTAATGCTCATCACTATTGATCTAATCACTAAAATAACTTAATACTTGGTCGCAAATAGTGTATAAAAATCTTTAACTCCTAATTACAGCTAAATCATGTACCCAAATATCTTGTTACATATAGCTTTGGTAATGACTGACCGAAATATAATAAAATATTTTTTTTCCCTTATGGCTCAGTGGCTAAAAGGTTGTTGTCGGATCGGTCTGTGGTTCGATTCTCGATTGTGTTTTTTTGTGTTTTTTAACTATGGTAGTGTATACTATGTCGTCGATCGTCTCCTTCGACGATGTACTATACATTACATCTTGCTGCGAATATTTTTTTTGTGTGTTTTTTAACTATGGTAGTGTGTACTATACCATCGACGTTCTCCTTCGATGGTGTATTATTCATTACATTTTACTAAGAATTGTGCAATTGTCATTAATTAATTGTATCGTGTACAGAAACGAGATAATGACTCGCGTCAATGGAATGCGGTCAGCGCCAAGCGCGCAGTGATGACTCACGTGTTCACTGGCTCAAACTTTCATTGTTATTCCATTTTAAATGAATACAAATTGTCCTTGCAATATTGCATCTACCTTGTTAATGAGCAATTTGTTTGTGATATTGCCAACTAATCGTATGATTGTAGTAACGTAATATAGTAAGATCGTAATATTGGTTTACGACTTATACATTTTCAATTAATTTCACTTATAAAGCCCGTATCACGTATAATACCTCTACGCGCGTCGTGTATTATAATGAATGAGACTCGCATCGTGAATGAATGTTGGCTTGTTCATGCGTATGATTGTGTGTAGGCATTTTGAATGTGATGAATGTCAGGTAATAGGAACGTTCAATGCTTGGTGACGTATGAATGGCCGAGGGTTATACTTGGGTTTTTTTTTTCTTCCAGGGTTAGTAGTTGCTTGTACTTAGCTTACTGAAGCCACCACTCATCTGTTACAGGGTCCCGGAATGCTGGCGCCGTCCACCAGCTACAGAATTTTCCCGGATGGAAAATTCTGGCCTAATGGTGGGAGTGTGTGACGTCACTGTGACGTCGCGCTCACTTCTCCCACTCATGTCATCGACGCCTCCGGCCTCCCGCTGCTATAAAAGCTGAGGCGCTGGCGGCCCACGTCCTCTTTGGCTGCATTCGACGACATCGGCACGAAAGAAAAAGCTAAGTACATCGGCTGCTACTCCTGAGCGACCATCGGCAGGCGGACCCTCAACCAATCCCTCATCCATCGCCGAATCACGCGACCCTATGTATATCTTTTTTAATAACACTTTACTAGTAATTTTTTCGCTTGCTAAATGATGTCTAAATTTAATTGAGAATTAAATCAATTTTTATTGTTACATTTAACCACGTTTCTCATTTAAACACACCCTAAGTAGGGACAACGTTACAATATACTTAAATAATTAAAATTAAAATCTTGTCATACATATTTTTTCAATTATAATAGTCATTATCACAAATTACATGAATTATAGAAAATTATTATTCAATGGTCAATTATTATAATGATTAAAAAAGCTACAATGTACAAACATTTGTGTCATTCAGAAACTCGTCAATCGTATAATAACATATGTTGTCTAGTATAGTATATAATTTTGTTTTAAAACTGACATAAAGACATAAAGACATATTTATTTCTGAATTTTGGTTGTTTACAACACTTATACATGTCAAAAACCCTATTCTAGATGAAGCCGGCTTTTCCTAGCTAAATGACTTCTTGAGAAGAAAGGCCGAAACAAACTCAGAGTCATTGCTTTTTTTGTCATTTCATCTTTTCCTTTATATTCTTTTGAAGTCCAGACATAATAGGTTTAGATGCGAGCACAATGCAGCATATCATCTGACGCTTATAACTGACTCAGCCCGCTGATGGCCCGCATTCAACAGCCATCGTACGGCTCAACCATGATTGAGGGAGCCAGCACGACCTGAATCATTATGCCTCCACGCCATCAGTAGGTGTATGCATAAGCATGCCAGCCTAAGCCACCAGACAGGTTGCCACTAATATTAGTTGAAAAGTTTACTAATTCCCGCATTGTACTTGCTCCTTACATTTTATCATAAGGTTGAGTACATGTTGTAAACAATAATATTAAAATAATAAAAATTATACAATAAAATGTCATCTAATTAAAATGTCACTAAATAAATAATAATAATTAAATGCCAATTTGAAAATGTCAAAAAAAAAAGAAATTATAATTATATAAAATTATTAAATGTCACTTAAGTTATTGGAAATGTCAAACATAAATAAAATAATTGAATGTCAATTTGAAAATGTCAAAAGCATAATACAATAATTACTATTAAAGTAAATAAAAATAATCTGATGTCATTAAAGAATGTCAGAACTGGCTATAGAACTCACATTTTAAGGGCATCTGGTAGATGATTATATATAACAGGCACCATTGCGAAGATACTTTTTCGTAGTAAGGCTGTTCTACAATTTCTTGTACACAATTTATTTTGACACTAAGATCGCATTGGACCTCTACGGACTTGAGCTATTTTGGTAAAAAGGGTAAGATTCTTCTTCACAAATGTTGCCATCTCATAAATATACAAGCAAGGCATAGTCAAAACTTTAAAATGTATGAACGAGGGAGCACAACTCTCTCTTTGTTTTAGATTTGCCATTGCTCGAATGCAGCGTTTTTGAGCTTTAAATATCACTTCCCTGTCTGTAGAATGTCCCCAAAACATAATTCTGTATCTCAGTACTGATGCAACTAGACCGTGATATGCAGTTAATACTGTTTCACTATTCGCTACTTTTGATAACTGATACAGTGCATATTCAGGAAAGTCAGTAAAATATTGCAGGGCTCATACTCTGACATTCATCGGGTCTTCAACATCACGCTATGTAACCTCCATCCGGTAACACAACACCACCCAGATAATCATTTCGAGCGTTTAACAAAGTAATCTTAAACTAGGTTTGTTCAACATGTTGCTTTGGTTTACCTTATCACGTAACAGATTATAAGAAAATCTGACTAGGCTGATACTCTAGATGTTAAGTTTACTACAAAGTATTCAACCACTCTTTTCAGCGTTATCATTTTTGTAATGGCTAGTCTAAATGCATAACTTATCCTAACCTACTCATTAGCGATTAGCAAAGGACTTTTCGCGTTCAAAGCAATGGACAATGCCTTTGATACTATGACACCGAGTCACAGGAAGCTATGCCTAAAAAGAGCTCCCCTCCCAATCTTTACCAATAAAAACGAGGGTACCACAAGATTATCACAACAACGACTATCAAAGTACCCATTTTAATGGGAATAAGGTTAGGCATACAATCATCACCAACGATCACTAACCTGGTTATACTTGCAATTAAAACTAAAATCGCTGAAAATTATTATCATAACGCACTACTATGATAACTCAATGACTTGATTGATTGATTGATTGATTATTCTTTATTGTACACCTTACAAAAAGTTACATTATAGAACAAAATATATACAAAACACAAACAGAATGTACAAATGGCGGCCTTATCGCTAAAAGCAATCTCTGCCAGGCAACCTTAGGATGGACAGATGGTAAATAAGTTTAGTGCGATAAATGGTGTAGTTTAAAGACAACCAGAATGGTATGCAAGTAGTTCATAGATATACAGAAACATATATACATGCACACATACATATACCTACATATACATACACGACATACACCTATAAATATATATATAATATAAAAATAATATATAATACATACTATAACTATAATGAAAGATGTTATATGGATGAAAGATAGTGCGATTTCAACAAACCTTTAAATATACTAGGTGATTTTGCTCTACGAATATCTAGAGGCAATGCTTTCCACAGGCGCACAGCTTGTACAGTAAAAGATTTGTCAAAATAATTAGTGGAATGCATTGGCATCTCCAGCCTCAAGTCCACAGACGACCTCAAGGACCTTGAATGTGTGTCATGAAGGAACTTAAAACGTTCTTTAAGATATGACGGACTATTGGGATTAAACAGGATATTATACAGTAATGTAAGAATATGAGTATTTCTGCGAAGGCGAATCGGAAGCCACTTGAGCCTGTTGCGGAATTCTGAAATATGATCATATTTGCGTAAACCAAATATAAAACGTATGCAGAAATTTTGGAGACGCTCAAGTTTGTTCAGTTGCTCCTCTGTGGGGTCAAGATAGCTGACATCAGCGTTGTCAAGGATCGGCAGAAGCAAAGATTGTGCAAGTGCAATTTTAGTTGCAGTTGGAAGGAAATTGCGTAATTTTCGTATTGATGCGGCTGAAACAAACAGTTTTCGACTTGTTTCTTGTATCTGAAGTCGCCAAGACATTGTTTCATCTATATGGATACCCAAATTTTTAACGGTTTTCCTAAATGATAGGTCTTTGCCATTAAAACTGATTCGTGGTAGATCAGACCAGACAATTTTAGCCAACATTCTTGGGCTGCCAATAACAATCAGTTGGGTTTTTTCAGGATTCACTACGAGTCCATACTTCTGAGTCCATTCGCAGATCCGCTCGAGGTACGAGTTGATAGTCTTACAGGCTTCTGTTAGCTTGTCAAAGGGAGCTTACGTGTAAATTTGTAAATCATCTGCGTAAAGGTGGTAGGATGAAATTAATTGGTTTGAAATAGCATTAATAAATATTACGAAGAGTAAGGGGGATAGCACGCCACCCTGTGGTACACCTGCATTCGTGTTAGACCAAGTGGAATAAGTATCTTCAACGCGGACACGTTGCCGGCGACCAAACAGGTAACTTTGAAACCAGTCAATTACCGATGGAGATATGTTAAGAGAGCCGAGGATGCCAAGCATGATGTGGAAATCCACAGTGTTGAACGCATTACTGAAGTCAAGTAACGAGAGCACTGTTAGATTGCCACTGTCCATCCCTTGCCTAATGTCATCTGTAACACAAACTAAAGCCGTGGTGGTACTGTGTCCAGGTCGGAAACCTGATTGGTAAGGATTAAGGAGGGAATTTTCAGAAAGGAAGGAACTAAGTTGTTTATGGATGAGACGTTCTAGGACTTTTGATAGGAATGGTAATATGGATATAGGACGGTAATCTGCTAAAGTACAAGGTTTAGGTTTTTTAAGCAGGGGAATAATCAGTGCTTCTTTCCACGCTGAGGGAAAGATGCCACAGGAAATAGACTGATTTAAGATATTGCATAGGACTGGAAGGATTTGGTCAAGGATGGGAAGGATCATTTTGCGGCTTACACAGTCATTACCGATTGCATTAGAAGTGATTTCGAGAATGCTCTTCTTAACATCACAAGCGGTGAATTGAAAGAAGATAAAAGGAGAATAATCTGGGGTCGGTAAAGAGGAAAGATGCTGTAGAGTGTTACTTTTAATATTTTCATCAAACTTGGACAAGGCAGAGAAATGTATGTTAAGAGAGTCAATATTGATATTATTTGGAATAGATTTTTGCTGTGTCTTACCAACACCCAAAGTTTTGAGAAATTTCCAGACCTTTGCTGGATCACCGTTTTCAACTGACTTATGGATATGTTGGCGTTGTGCTTTTCTACACACCTTGTTGCAGTGATTTCTTATGGCCACGTATTTTTCGTGGTTCGTTGGAGTTGGTTTATACTTAAATCTTGACTTCGCTGCACTTTTCTTCGCCATGAGCTTTTTAATGTCCTCTGTCAGCCACGGGGCAGGTAAATGTTTGATTCTGATTGCACAAACTGGCGCATGCACGTCATACAACTTAATTAGTTGAGTTGTTAAAATATGGACTTTAGTATCGACGCAATCTGAGGAGAACAGTGATTCCCAATCTATAATAGCCGCGTCCTCACGAATTTTATCATGATCCATTCCACCAAAATTGCGCTGCAGTATGATCCTTGGCTTCAGTTTAGGTGGGCGTATATTGTAAGAGAGATAGATGAGGTCATGGTAAGAAAATGCCTATGAACATGATTGGAAGAAGAAACTAGAATAGGTCGAGAAGAGAAGGAGTAGTATTAGGAAAGTGATGTGTTGCATCGAGATTAAGAATAGTCAAATTGCAGGATTCTGTAACACGTCGTAAAGATGTAGTTCTTGAATCCTGCTTGAGAAGGCAAGTATTAAAATCACCCGTAATAATGGTATGATCATAGGAAGGTGTGAGATTTTCCAGAATTTGCTCAAATGAAGAAAAATAGTTAATATGACGCGAAGGAGAATAATATACGCCCAATAAAAGTTTTGTATGTTGAAGTTTCACTTCTAAAAAGAGATGCTCGCCAGCATTCGACGGTGGCGGTTGTGATGACGTAGAGACAATCTGATAAGGAATGTAAGTGCGTAAATATATGGCAACACCGCCACCACTGCCGATACTGCGATCATTCCTGATTAGTTTTAAACCTGGAAGAATATAAGAAATTGATGGTAGGCATGGTTTCAACCATGACTCGGACACAAGAATGGCATGTATATTATGGCAGGCTAAGTTAGCCAGCATATCAGGGAAATGAGCAGGAATACTCTGTGCATTTATATGGACTACATTAAAGTGCTTGGGTACGTCTGAAAACTGAGACCGAAGAATGTCTCCCAGAGAGGGTACACTAACAAAGCTGTCATCAAAGCTAGTTGCTGAATGAAAGCTTTCATCGTCGCTTTTCGAGTCGGTTTCTGACATGTATGAAAAAAATATATATAAGCATAAATATTTATATACAAAGAATATCTAATAAGTAAATATCACATATACACGTAAAAACAAAATATCTAAATATTCCTATAAACTCAACTGTGTGTCCACCTGCCAGTTGCGTATTAACAAAGCAAAGAGAACAAAATTTTCCAAGATGAAATATGTAACTAACAAATATAAACACCAGAGTATTGTACAGAACAATAAAATTAAGACACATATATAGTACCTATGGGTATTTAAAAAATATAAACAATGTTAATAAAACATAAATAACAATAAAAATCTAGTGCGAAAAGGAACGTTACTACATAGAGAACGACGTTATGTCATTACTGTCAGTTGTGACAGATGAGAGTTTGACAAGTTAATAAAATACTTGTTGCGGTAATTAGAAAACTATAACAAGTGATAAATTATGACGGTGCATTGCAAACAAGTATATTTGGAAGTAAATATAAATACCCACAGACATCCAAGGATCATGGGAAACCTATTTCTTGGCAGCAACTCGCCTGGCCTTGGTTGCGGTCGGTTTACCAACGGGCTTCTCTGCATCTGGGAGCTTTATCTTACTAAGATCAGTAACGGTTGTTATGCGGTGGCGGTTACCGTCAGGAGCCAAGATGTAGATGTGGCCCTCCCTTGTCCAGCATTTCGCAACCCCGAACCTCGCACGCGCAGCCATGAAAGCGTTGTGTCGGGAGCGGGTCAGGAACTCCGACAAAGTGATTCCCGAACTCTTCAGCTTTGTCTTCGCAAACCAAATGCTGTCCCGCACCGCGACAGATTCAAGTTTTATCAGAATCGGCCTCGCCTTTTTGCTGGAAGTTGGACGCCCCATCCTGTGACAGCGCCGGACATCAGCAGGTGTGAAATTGTCTATCTTGAGACGCTGTTTGACAACGTCTGCCACCACCTGGGCTGTCTCCTCATCCTTGTGTTCCTCCACACCATGAAGAAGTAACATTTTTCTGCGGCTACGCATCTCCATTTTGTCGACTTCATGGCCAATACAGTCAAGCTGCTGTGAGAAGGACTTGAGCGCCTGTAGCACAAATGATTTGAACGCAGCAAAGTCATCTGCTAAGTTGCCAGTGTTCTGTGAGGACTTTTTTTGTAGCTCTTCCTCAAACTGGGCCATACGGTCCTCAAAATAGGATTGCATGTCAAGAATATTAGTGACCTTGAATGGTTCCATTTCAAGTGTATTATGTGTTGGTGAAATACTTGTCAGTTCTTGAAGGTAACACTTAACCAGCAGGTACACACTGTTAGCTATTGAATATTTGCATTAAATTATTTAAATATCTAAAATTTACTATTTTATTGATTTTTATATAAAGAGCAATTTTAAATAATACTAGCTGTCTCAACTACCCTCAGCTTATACATCTGATAAATCAAGTTTAACAGCTACTAGAAACCTTGTACTGAAGGTACCTTCCGTTTACTGTATCACTCCTAAACGTCCTAAACATAACTTGGGATTGGTTAGAGAAATTGGGGGCATTTGGGAAACATTCCCCGCATATCACATGAATTTTAAAAACACACTGTTGGTAATTTTTAGGCGTAAAATCGTAAAATCGAATTTAATTTTACTAGTGGTGCCATGTAATAATCATGAGTAAGAAACATTGTAACAAGGTGGCATCTATCAACATGTAAAAAAAATACTCACAAAAAGAAGCAGGTATTATTGCAATACCGAGATCGTCTGTACAACTCAGAACTACAACGAGTAACAGTGCTGCTTTTTACTTAGGCTCTGATCACGTTTAAACGAAACCGTTAGGTATTATCAACACCACGAGTCGGTAAAATAATGGCGCTAGTAATATCTTTCGACTATGGTCAGGTTACACTAAACAACCAACCACACACGTCTAAACAGCACTGCAGTTCACACGTCAATTTTAGAAATAAAAGCTACAAACTGTAGTACACAAAATCAGCACAGTCAGCCGCAATAGGTCACCACAGTCACACTATGAACTTAGTATGTACGTTCGGTTAGTCGAGCGCGAATCTACCATTTAGCGCCGCTGTCCTGTGAAGGATAGTCTAGACCGGAGTTGTTGATATAGGTTCAGCAGAAAACCAACCGAAGCTGGGTGTTGGTTTTAAAACCAATATTACAACTGCACTAGAACAATAACCAGCACGTTTCACTCAAACGCACTTGGAATAATGCAAGTCGGCCTGTACGCTCACTCTCGTTACTATAACAGTACATAAAGTAAGACCGAGACAAGATAATCTATTTGCAGGCAAGCATATGATCACAAGGTGCGTGAGCTCAAGCCACCCATCACATGATTTACAAGGAAAAAGAAAAAAAATCGCTTTCTTTTTAACCCGAGTATCGAACCCGAAACTTCCGTTCGGTATCTACGCAATCGCTAGGTCAGAGTGGTAGTCAGACAACCATATGTTAACAAAATACAGCAATGGCCGCAACGAAATCATTCAGTACTACCCATATATTTTTTTGTCTTCCTTTTTTTTCTTTAAGCTTTTAAAAAGAAGATTATCCATGAGAGCATGTCATGGGAAACATGACACCGTAAAAGTCAAACTGTTCCACAACTCAGTGTCTCGTGTAGGAAACGAATCCACAACACTCGGTACGATGTAATGGCGATATCACCACAACGATTATGACATTTCCAAGGTTTAACGCGTAGTAGTATTCTGCTAACCAAGAATGTTTTACAACTACCGTCACTAAATCTTTTTTTTTTATAGTAAAAGGCGGCAAACGAGCCGACATATCGCCTGATGGTAAGCAATTACCGCCGCCCATGGACACAAGCAACACCACAGGAGTCACAAGTGCGTTGCCGCCCCTTGGGATTGGGAAAAGGGATAGGATGAGGAGTGGGATGAGGGAGAAGGACTAGGGGATAGGGCCTCCGGCACTCTCACTCACCAAACGAAACGCAACAGTTTAAGTACTGTTACTTTACAATCCCGGTCGAGCCGGCCCCATTCATGCTGAAATCAGCAAGGCTCTACTACTTGTAAATTTTTATCTGTAAAATTTGCAGTACCAATAAAAAATAAGACAAAATAAGCTCACCACGGTTGCAGTTGAAATCTCAGATGATTCACCAACATAGCTGCGTTAGCAATCGCCTTTCTCGCGCCTTGTGTGCTCACTTCATTGCATAATGTCATCCCAGAAAACGACACGGTAGATAGCTAGGTCGAAGCAACGGGGCGCAAAGTAGGTCTTGATTGTTCAATCACATGTCTGCAGTCGTCACCTAAGCACGTGCTTCCACATCTTGTTATTCAGGATCGGAATCCGGTAAACAAAAGCCATGTGACGATGTAGTAGATATTTTCAAGGCTTGAATCAGCGTCAGAAAATTCTGAAGTGCCAACAGGCCCAGCAATTTTTCGTTACTTGGGTCTTTATTTTGAACACGTGGTTCGTTGTAATCCCATCCCAATTTTGATGACGACGACGGGTAGCATGATTTTTGGCCGGTACACAGCTCAGTCTTTTCGCAATGAACACACTGAGTTTATTTCAGGACACAAAGTACGTTATCTTCACAATTACAGTCTAACATGGTAACACTTCCACTAAGTCTTATATCGGACCGAGGACAGATTCACCGAGAGGCTCGCCGCTTCCAGCCAGAATGCCCTTCCTCGCCAGACGAGTTCTCACGAACACTTGTCAAGCGCCGCCCCTCCAACGTACCGCAATACGTCACTCAGAGGTCACCAGGTGGCAGCACTTCGAGTCGTTTAGCGACTATACTAATGATCGCATCCGACAAATGTAACAGTACTTTTCGTTTCTTTCGATATTTTGATGGTGATAGATTGTCAGGCATTGGCAAACGATATTTCATTCCAATTATTGACTTTCTGTACGTACGAGGCCTTGTGGGACAATTTTCAGTCATTGTTTTATGTTTCATGTCATATTTTTTCTAGTTTCAATTTACTTCGCTTGTCACAAGTACATCATATTGCATTGTTCACCTGCTTCGTAATATTGATTTCGTATTGTGTCTTATATTATTATTTGCCTCGGAGTTCGAGATCCGCTTGATGCCGTGGACTATAAAACATATGTGTGTATATTTATGAAATACCATTATGATAAATCTAGCTCGATATACAATCCAAGTATAATTAATTAATTGGCGCTGAGCTCTCATGAGTCTCTCCGCGACCAAGCTCGGTGCAAGATGAGTGAAACGTCGGAAACAAATAGGTATTTATACCTTAAATAAGTTAAGTTAACGCGATTAAGACCCGCTAAATTATTTTGTATGATGTATGCAAATCGCGAAAGTTTAATCGATAATTAATCAATATTATACAAAAAGTGATAAAACAGCAAAAACAAGATAGTATTTAGCAAAACTTATCATAATTTAAAACCAAAGTTTGTCTAACGTATTTATTGATTGCCCTTTTTGCTATTGAATAACTTATTTAAATACTATACCATACATACATACATACATACATATCGTCACGCCTTTAATCCCCGAAGGGGTAGGCAGAGGTGTATTTCTACACCCACTTTTCGCCAGATATACTTTAGTCCCACGTAATAAGGGGCGAGCCTATTGCCGTACCGGGCACATTTCCAGACTCCGTGCTGCTACTGAGAATTTCGTGACAGAAAAACCCAATAACACTGCCCGACCCAGGAATCGAACCCGGGACCTCCCGATCCCACGCGCACATTTATGCCGCGAGACCAACGAGGCAGTCATACTATACCAATAACTTTATAAACCAACTCTTTATTTATTCTGTATGTTAAAATCAAAACACAAACACACTTTGTATTATAAGTAGACGCCGCGCATAACTCTTTGATACAGTAAACTGGTCTTGACATTAGTTTATTCGTTAAGCAAGAGAATATAAAGTAAAAAAGATCTGAAGTTAAAAGTCGCGAACCTGATCCCAATTTGTGATACGCTCGAAACTCAGGGTCGCGTAGTTCGTGAAACTTTCTTAAAGGAAACACACACAATATCAACATTCTGCCAAGTTTAACTATTTAACAAATTAAAATTCGAAAAGCGATCTCTTTAGACGATGTCACCATTTGAGTTGAGATGAGGTCAACAAACTGTACTAGAATTGTAAATTGAAATAAAGGAATGTGCGTGTAGAGTAGCACTGGAAGCGAAGCGACGATGTCTTGCTGAGCGATTTTCGCCCTTATGGTGGCCTAGCGAGCAGTTGTTCGACTGTACCTATATAATATACGAAACGGGTTAAATGATACCAAAAGAATCGTGGCAAAAAACTCCTTAAAACAAATTATTATAGCTTTCTCTAACAGAACTAGCGTGGTGATACATACAGGGTGTCAAAAAACCCTTAACGAAAATTGAAATCCTATATTGTAACAATTACATTTTATTTCATTAACAAATTGCAAACATCTTTTACTTGGGCACTATGCCTAGGAAATTACTGGTTCAGGAAATATTGAGGCTCTAAGTCACCATAATTTTTCCCTACTTAGGTACGAAATCGATGAATTTCTTCCGCGAATTTGTTCTATAGATTTCCCATTCATCCATGGATAGATAGGTATTTCGAGCATTGCACGTACGCGCTTTACATTGCGCCTTATAAAATTTACCTACTAAAAATAACAGTTTCCCTGATATTATTTTTGGTTAGTATGACTTGGCACGATGTGCAAAACGAGTAAACTTCGACTAGGTGATAAGTCTTTTGACATCCCTACGATGAAGTAAAAAGAGTCTCTATAGAGAGTGAGAAAATAGCAACGATGTCATAATTTATAAGCTCGTCTTGTTGGATTACATTACAAATTAATAATTAAACTAATTAAGTGGATATCAAAATTCATTTCAGAAGATGCTAAATTTGAATAGACATATATAAATATTGTACTTGCGATCGCTTTGATGTCCAAGCGAATGATTTATTTAATAGCTAACGTTCCCACAAATAAAACTAAATTAGTCCATGATTTTTTATAACGCCATCATGATTCTATTTATGTAATTTAGTAACTATGTTCTTGCCGTGTGGTTGACGGCATAGAATACAAGTGTCACCACCCCTTATCTGCCCGTGGGTGTCGTAAGAGCCGACTAAGGGATAACACGATGCAAATACCATATTTGCGTAGAGACGGAAAACTCGACATCAAATCCTATACGACTGCCTCGTTGGTCTCGCGGCATAAATATGCACGTGGGATCGGGAGGTCCCGGGTTCGATTCCTGGGTCGGGCAGTGTTACTGGGTTTTTCTGTCACGAAATTCTCAGTAGCAGCACGGAGTCTGGAAATGTGCCCGGTACGGCAATAAGCTCGCCCCTTATTACGTGGGACTAAAGTATTTCTGGCGAAAAGTGGGTGTAGAAATACACCTCTGCCTACCCCTTCGGGGATAAAAGGCGTGACGATATGTATGTATGTATGTATGTTCTTGGAAAGTAATTAAGTTGATTTTATTTCAAAAGAGTTTGTTTTTGTTGTTTTTAAAAATTGCTTTGGGTCTGTGTATTTTGAGAATGGCTCAATACCTCAATATATCAATCATGTATTTACATTTCACAATGTAGAGTTGATACTTTATCCTTGTGTTGACATGTGTCCTGAAATGAAGGTTTTCAAATAATATGATGACCAATCATACATTTTTGTATTTATGGGTCAAGTCCAGATAGCACATATTTTCACCTGCCTTAGGTACCTACCTTCTAAAGTCAGTAGATATTTTCTTGATACAGACGCCTCAATATAATTTACTTTTCGGGGATAGCCAATATGACAATTTCAGAGATACCAATAACCACGTCGCAGCGTCGATAAACAATGTAAGACAAAATATATTATTGCCCTCAGACCGAAATATTTCTAAATATATGATGAAGATGATTTTCTGATATTGAATATCAGAAAATCATCTTCAAAATGCTTCTTATAGTACCTCCCGTGACAAAAGATGTCTCATAAACTAAAGCTCAATTACAAAATACCTCTCATCATCCGAAATGAGAAAGATCACCAGGATCAGCGCATTTCTTCCATGTAGCCACTGGGAGAGTGTTCCAACTAATTTTCCGCTTTGTGGCGACGCCGAAGAGTGCCACCTTTTATTAAGAAATTGTAGATTAGATTCCTTATCATAGCCTGTTCGCCGTGGGTGAAATGGGCAAAGTTGGTACTAATCAAAACGAGCCATCTTTTGATAACGAATTAAAGAATACTAGGGGAATTTACAAAGTTAATTTTTGGTCTCGCTTTAGGAAAATTTGCATAAGCAAACATGTGTTTCAGTTATCTGTCGGAGATAATAATAAAAAATTTGTGCTTGCCTGTTTTGTTTAGAGAAAATTATATAACATTTTACTATTATGTTAAAATACAAATTATTTGTAAAATCTATGCAGGTGTCATAGGTTATAGATTGCAATATAGTACGTAAATATTCATATTTTATTCTGATGATTAATTCAATGAAATAACATCACTGAATTAATGGATCAATAATTTTATGACTTTTGTGGGTTATACGATTGGTGTGGCGACTGCTGTGGTCTTTGAGCTCCTGATTTTTGATCGGTGTATTGTATTGCTAAAAACTTCAATTATTAAAATTTATATTCTGTAGTAAAATTTCTAAATAGAATGTCACCGTATTTTGGACGGCATTATATTACGAAAGCAGTTTCATCTGAAAGTCATAGATTTTTAAAGTACTTTTTAATTTTCGATTCGATCGACCTTTATTTTCCTTCTTTTCTTGCCGCAACCGCATGTAAAATGGGCACTGCCTCATAGGTCTTTGGTTCATCATCATCATCATATCAGCCAAGCGACGTCCGTCTGCTGGACATAGGCCTCCCCTAAGGTTCTCCACACAGACCGGTCTTCATCGGCATCCAACCGCCTCCCGCGAACTTGACGAGATCGTCGGTCCACCTTGCGGGGGCCTACCTCTGCTACGTCATCCGGTACGTGGCCGCCACTCCAGAAACTTTCTGCCCCAACGGTTATCGGTTCTTCGAGCTATGTGCCCTGCCCACTGCCACTTCAGCTTGGCTATCCGGAGAGCTATGTCGGTGACTTTGGTTCTACTGCGGATCTCCTCATTTCTGATTCGATCTCGCAGGGAAACTCCAAGCATAGCTCTCTCCATCGCCCTCTGAGTGACTTTGAGCCTTCTGATAAGGCCCATAGTGAGCGACTATGTCTCTGATCCGTAAGTCATCAATGGCAACACACACTGGTCAAAGACTTTCGTCTTGAGACACTGCGGGATATCGGACGAGAAGATATGTCGTAGCTTCCCGAACGCTGCCCACCGGAGTTGGATTCAACTACTTGTCCCAGGTAGATATACTTGTCGACAACTTCGAGCGTAGAGTTCCCAACTTGAATAGGAGCAGGTACAACATGGACGTTCGACATGATTTTCGTCTTGTCCATGTTCATCTTAAGACCTACTTGTTGGGAGACTCTACAGTCCATCAAACATAGTGCCTAGGTCTTCCATGGTCTCAGCCATGACTACGATATCGTCTGCGAATCGAAGGTGAGTGATGTACTCGCCGTTGATGTTGATGCCGAGTCCATTCCAGTCCAAAAGCTTGAAAACATCCTACAGCGCAGTGGTAAACAGTTTCGGGGATATGACATCCCCCTGTCTCACCCCTCGCTGGATTTGAATAGGTTTCGAACTCTGGTCCTGGAGGCGGACTGACATAGTGGCGTTTTCATACAAACACTTCAGCACTTCGATATATCGGTTGTCAATCCGGCACCATTGGAGAGACTGTAGCATCGCCCAGGTTTCGATCGAATCGAAGGCTTTCTCATAGTCCACAAACGCCAAGCATAGGTCTTTGGTTAAGAAACTTTTAAATAAAATAATACCTTAAACTGTGTTTTATCTATACGTACCTACATCTATATAGTTAACCCTTACTAATTATGAGGTGATTATCAATTGTGTAGACACGTGCAATCACGTCAACAAGATGTCCACAGACATTTTGGTTGGTAATTATAACTTAATTAAATTAGTCTCAGATAGACGTTTGGCTTGTAATTGATTTAGCGAGGTAATAATCTAATGGTTATATAATTCACCCACCACTATTCGGTGATGGAGGATTGTTGATATACCCGATATTATGATATTACGAGATACGTCATCTTTTATCTTGAATGCATGATGCTTAAAAGGCTTTATTCAATGGTCGGGGTCATGAGTTCGAATCCTACTTAATTGTTTGATCGTCGATAAGCCACTTTAAACATAATTATTAAGATAAGCTGAGTACTAATTAGAATTTATTAACAGATTCCAACGAGGAGCGCAAATTGCTAGTAATTATTATTATTAACGGACAAGCAGCATTTGAGTTAGATAGATAATTGAACCAAATAACAAAGAATATACTGACTACTTCAGAAACGAGAAGAATTCGACACTGACGTTCTTTGAAGTATTTGTGTACCTATATCATATCATATAGAATTTCATCATCATCTAATATCTACAAACGCTCTTTAAAATCATAAAATATTCATACCTATTACCGCTTTTATTTATGGTATTATTTAGGAATGGTTTTGGCATTGTTATAACCAGGATTCCGAAATGACGATGCCATCTTAAACGTACTCACAGACGAGTGCTTCTCTGAACTTAGGTGTTAAAACGAGCCAATATGATAAGCTTGGGCCTGAATAATTAACTTTAAGGGGTTGTAATGTCTCGATAACCTCAAATCCGGGGCTTGTGATACCCAAAATTAGCAAGAACACCGTGACTTCGACATAAGACGTCCCAAGACCCAAACACCATTACACGTCCTGAAAGCAAGTCAGCGGCCACCCATGAGACAGTTCCTAGACAAGGCTTATATAAAGTGAAACAAACGTGCCAGATCGTATGGCTTCGCATTTTAGTTGAATACTGTATGGCCCTTGTAAACAAGTTGGTAAAACATCTACAAATCATTCTTGCCAGTCGGCGCCTTGCGTTGCATCTCCCGCTCGACTTATTCGTTGCATAATTTAATCATGTGGTAAGCGGCAGCAAGTATTATAATGCTATTCGCGATATGCTTATAGCAGTTTATTGGTGCTATTTATATTTAACATTTTGTTGTGTTGCTAGTTTGAATTGATAAAATTTTTGAACTGGTTTGCAAGGTTTCGTATGAAGAAAGTAATTATTTCTGATCACAACTCGTGTTACAAGTTTGCATAAATAATTATGAATGTGGCTGAATTAATTTCAATTCTTTGGTAGTAAAATAGCATAACGGGAATTCATATTTTAGCATAAAAAAGCCAAGCGCTAGCGATATAACAATATATGCTTAATATTTGTATGATTTTTATAACACAGTATCTAGCGACAGATTTGTACTCTATTACGATTAAAACCTTAAGTAAATATACAAAGACACACAAACATAATAAATCAATCCAATCGCTACTCCACTGATACGTATTCAGTATAATACTATTTTACCTACGAAACCAAACAATTTCTGAAAAATATTTTTACCACGCCTAAATATATTTTTTTTTTCTGTATCTGTTCGTAAAAGGTCAACGTAATTTCCTGTGGGATAGCTTCTAACTTTTCGAGGATATACAATGGTGTCTCAATGGGATGAAGGGTCATGCTATGACTTGATTTATCAATAAACCAGCTCTCAAACAATTCGGTAATGTTGCTGTAGGGTTCGAGACATGGATTATGTAACTGGTAAGTATCAATTGGTTTTATTGAAAGTATATCGTCATGATTAGATTAGGCTGAGAGTAAGACATTTATATCTTTGAGTGGATTAATATTTATCTGTGGCTATCTGCAACCTAACTTAATAGCCCTTATTCTAAAATGGAATCCCATAAAAACAATACTTGTCAAAAATACCAAGTCTCGCGACCGCAAAAAGTCCATGTAATACCAAGTTGGTTAATTAAAAATATTTAATGTTTTAAATAAATAGATTGACTCGGCCATCGCCTGAAAACACAATATATCTCACAAGTAATACATATAATAATATAAATTAGATTTTTTTTGTGCGATTGCCAAGTCAATATATTTATTTAAAACATTAAAGATTTTTTAACCGACTTGGCGTCCGACATGGATGTCACAACTTTTTACGGTCGCGAGACTTGGTATTTTTGACAAGTATTGTTTTTATGGGATCTCATTTCTTTTTGTAGATTTTCTTAATTTTGTCCTTTCCGGTACCTTCTACTTCTTGTACACCAACAACGAATTTTCCTAATTAAAGCTCTAACTGCAAATGTAATTTCGTAATCCTTATGGGATTACAAAGCTATTTATGCAGTTGATATATCTCGAAAACTGGACAGAAATTGAAAAATATTTTAATTTTTCCATAATTCATATACTAAACACTAATCGTATTCTAAATTAACATACATACATACATAGTCTCACGCCTATAACCCCGAAGAGGTAGGCAGAGGTGTATTTCTACACCCACTTTTCGCCAGATATACTTTAGTCCCACGTAAGAAGGGGCGAGCCTATTGCCGTACCGGGCACATTTCCAGACTCCATGCTGCTACTGAGAATTTCGTGACAGAAAAACCCAATAACACTGCCCGACCCAGGAATTGAACCCGGGACCTCCCGATCCCACGCGCACATTTATGATTTTATTTTGATTGTTTGATGTCGAGTTTTCCGTCTCTACGCAAAGATGGTATTTGCATCGTGTTATCCCTTAGTCGCCTCTTACGACACCCACGGGAAGATAGGGCGTGGTGACACTTGTATTCTATGCCGTCAACCACACGGCTATTTCATATATATATTCTAAATTTGAAGCTTATAATATGTCTGCTAGAAATGCCTTAGACTTTTGATGATCGGTCAATGAGTGACAAAATTAAGAATTTTGACTTGTTATAATTCTTAAACTACTTGTTCAAATTGCATGAAATTTGAAATACACCATGTTTATACAATGCCTGGATGGTTACATGATTAATCAGGCTTCTAGTTTAATCAACAACGAAGTTATAGGATGTCAAAAATGGCCTGAATTGCTTCGAGAAAAGGATGGTACCGGCCGTGCCGCTTTTTTGCTCGACTTGGTGGGGGCACTGCCGTGCCCCCAGATTCGACTAAAGAGATAGAAACTACGTTCTATCCGGGCGTGACTCACTAACAGATTACACAAATTGTTGGTCTGAGTTTGTCTCTTCCCTTTTATTGAATGTTTGTAAATCCTGTTGTGATACGATTTATTTCAAGTGCGAGAATAGCAATGTCACATCACATACCACCACATGCAAAATGTTTACAATATCAACTATTTTTGTAATTTATACCATGAACACCTTTTCCTTTGTTTAGGAGAACCTCAATAATTAATCCGATCCTTAGCAATATACGGCTGGGAACCGTTTGGCAATTTAGTTCTTCCTTCAATTTATCTATATATAGGTTATACACAATTCGTTTTCAGTACCTAAATATTGACTACCAGTTTGGACTTCACATTCGTTTCTCTCCAGATTTGCCAAAAAAGTTATAAACAGTAATACTACCGTCACAAAAGGAAGATTGTCGTGATCTTTATTATTGACTTATATGGTAAAATAATAAATAAGTTTATTTTATTTTTCAGTAAATAATAAGAGTCCTTAGTGTGATCTATTTGCTATTTTCCGTTCTAAATCATGCAGATAATGGCCCAAAATGGATGCTTAACATACGTTACCTGTCCAAGTAATGGCACAGCTTGGTCGATATAATACAAGACGCATGGCCACTTCGCATTGTACTACATTATATATAACGATTATGTGTCCACACAATGCTGGTTATCGACTCACACATCTGCGGTGAACGTATTGACAACACACTGTATATAATTATACGCCGATAAATAATAACTAGAGTGTTCATAGGGTCGGTAAATGACTGTTTCTCTTAGGACTGTGATATTTGGCAGGCAACAGCAAGATAAAAACTTTTTGCTAATGTATGACTTTCAGCTTAGTGTAAGTAGCAAGTTAAGTCCAGTCTGTTGAAATGTATTTTATATAAGTGTATTAATATATAAAGATTTTGCGATTTTTCAATAGATTTATCTTCGTAATAAATAAATTAGAAAGGTTTTTTGATGTCATCTATAAGAAATATGTCAGTGAATGGTCATTTTGGCGATAAAAAATCTGTCGAAATGACAACTAAACTTAGCACTAAGAAAGATAAACTCAGTAAGGGGTAGCTCAAAGTCCGAAGTTCGATGACCTACGTATGTATTTACTTCCATACCTACCCTAGACCCAACAATCCATTCTTAAATGTTAAACAAGGCTACAACATATTTTATTTCTGCGCACTAAGTGGAGGCACTTACGTACTATATATGCTTTTAATATAAATACCGACATCGAAAAAGTGCTATTGAGTGTTTAAATACTACTTTTGTTAGATACTCTTTTATTGAAACAGGTTTTAGTTAGTTTTAAATATGATGTAAAAGCTTACGGGTTGAATAATCGCTCAAGTTAATGGTTTTGAAATACATTTTATAGCTTAGGCTTAGACAGTCAGGTTTGGTGAGAAAATTAGAATAGTTTAATTTCGTAAAACATCATCACATAAACATGAAACATTTTGAGATTATAATAGCATGATCGAGTTAGACGTTTTCGGCATAATTATATATATTGAACGTGTAAGATCTTCAGCATAATGCCCATGTTGCTTCGTTATGGGATTGTGGTTGAAGTAGTCTACTCGCCATTATCACTGCACCGCTTATCGTAGGTACACGAGACAACGTTGCTCACCAAGTGCGGATTGGCAGACTTAAATTATTTATAGACTTACACACCTGTATAGCGCTTATCCGATGGAGTATGCATAGGTGTAATATTATGCCTACATTGAACTTTCAGGTCTCAATTAATAGATGTCACTTTAATTTTGTGAATATTAAGGAGAACAATAAGATATGCAGATTTTCACGCGGTGTTTTCCTTCACCATTAAGCAATCGACAAATATTAACGTAACAGTTTAATACACAGATAACATCGAAATTACACTGTTACTCGCCGAGAGTTTAAATCACCGGCCGTCTGCCATATGTTTATTGGTTTCACCACCAGCCTAAAGCTGGCTAGTTATAAACGTTATCTATAAATAGAAACATATTAATAGCTATTAATGTGTTTTCACATCACGATAAGAATATGCGATAATAAAAATTAATTATTAGTGATAATGCGTTGTTATTCAAAATTAAATTCAGTAGCAAACCATTTTGTCAATTATGATCTACGCTTCAATAAGAGCTATCTCCCATGATTAACAATTCCGAATAATTATAGAAAGCAAGTCACTAGTATGTTAGACATAGAATTCACAGTTCCTGTATTTGCACGTATGAAACAATGGTGATGTCAACTCGAATGAAATATTTGTATAATGGTTTTTTGGTTCTGTGTAGATCAAATTCGCAATATTCGAAATAGCATCGTGAAACAAAGTAATTGTCAGTAATGGGTACATAAGGGGGCCAGGGGTCTTGTATGCAGACGATGAATAATCCAGGCGGAATCTCTGTAATATTCAACTATCGACCAAAGGACACATATGAAATATTATGCATTCATGCCTGTCTGTTTGAATAACATCAGTGCTTCTGATGAAAGTTAGAGTAGAGATTCGCGGTTTGTAAAACGATTGGTGGTGAACAATAACGTTACACGTGGCCCAGAGAGGTCTCTGTCATCATCCTCCTAGCGTTATCCCCGTTGCAACCCGGGGTCTGCTTACTTATCTTTATTGCTAATTTTAGCTTTTCCACAGAGCCACTGCCTGTCTAACTGTCGCAACCCAAAAGGATAGCGATATTTTATGGTTTATCCTATAACGACTGTCTTAATAGATCAACAACAGACTTCAGGCTACAAATTATTGAACAAGAAACCATTGAGCTTGATCTTAGAATTGCACGTCAATAAATTTTCATATATTTGAAGGCATCCATTAAGTCTGATCAAGTGTAACACATGTGTATACTCCATTGCTAGTATAACATGAGTACAGACCTTGTGTAGGTTTCGATGGCCCGAGGAGGCGCCGAGAGGTGCATCAATATTCACGCAGGGATGCGGAATAGCATTGCAGGTGCTATATTTTACTGCGTAAATGGGATGCAGCCACAAGGCAAGAGGTTGGAGAATGTAATCGAGGGTTCACGGGCAAAATGTATTAAGCGACATCCTGGCCGATATTGAGATATATACATATTCGGAATCGCTGGATTTTTCTGCGTCGTTTGCACTCGGTTTCGTGCTGATCTGAGCACTTTTTTGGCGCTTAAAACAATAGTAAATTTAGGCGCAGTTCGGAATAGCTTTGATTGAAGCGACAATTTTTTTTTACAATTTAAGAAAAAATGGACTTCATACAGGCGAAATATTTAGTGTTTTTGACTTGAGCTATTTTCCCCGGCATAATTTTGGTAAGATAAGGTGTTTGAATCGTCTTGCCTGCGCCTTAAATATATACATACCGCGCGTCGCTTAAAGTATTTTGCTTGCACCTGAAATTCATACTTGATGTCGCTTAAAACATTTAGCCTGCTGCTGAAATCCATACCTTATGTCGCTTAAACCATTTACCATGCGTCTGGTATTAATACACACAGGCGCTTAAATCATTTTCATATTTAATAAAAATTCTTTATACTCGGTGGTTAAATCCTTCTTCTTGAACTGAATTAATAAAGACTCGTCTCATTAGACATATTGTATTCTAAGTGGTGGAACATTTTTACTCTACTGGAATTAGGAAATCTATATTCGTTAAGATAGTAAAACATACATACATACATACATAGACTCACGCCTGTTTCCCGGAGGGGTAGGCAGAGACTACGGAACGCCATTTGCAACGATCCAGACATATCTCTCTTGCTTCATTCACTCCCATCAGATTCCTCATGCATGCTCTTCTGTTCAGGGTACTTCTCACCTGTCCTGTTTTTAGGATGTCTCCAATCTGATCAGAGAACGTCCGCCTAGGTCTTCCCCTTCGCCCTGTCCCTTCCACACTTGCCTTATATATCTGCTTGGTCAGTCTTTCGTCATCCATCCTCTCCACGTGCCCAAACCATCTTAGCATACCTTTCTCGATGCTTGTCACTACATCTTCTTTTACTCCACAACACTCTCTTATCACACAATTCTTTACTCTGTCAGTCAGAGAGACACCACACATACTTCTCAGTGCTCTCATTTCTACAGCATTTATTCTACTTTCATGACTTTTCTGCCATACCCAACTATCACTACCATACATAAGAGTAGGTACTAACACCCCTCTATGCACAGCCAAACGTGCCTTTTTGGTAGATAGTAAAAATAGATAGATATATATAGTAAAAATAGGTAGATAGTAAAAATTTTGTATAAATCGTTTATCCGTTGTCGGGTAAGACATATCATTTCGGCGCCAGAGTCTTTGATTTACGTCACTGTGAGTAACGCGCGTGCCCCCGCGGTGCTTCAGTCGCCGTGAACCGTGAACGAGTATGGACATGTTATGTGTTATTTGGACAAAATCATCACCTGGTTATTGAAATATTGCGTTGCGTGGCGTAAAATAGTGCATAATCTAATTACAATTAGATACCTGTGATAAAAGAGGCACTATTAAAAGTCTTATTTTGTATTCGAACTCATGCCCAGGCCAAAATAAAAACAAATTAGTACTTGCTTCAGTCCATAATGCATTGTTAGTTTCAAAGAATTTGGAAACAATTCAAATGAACTATTTACTGCCCGGACATACAGAAATGACCGTCGATAGTATCCATTCGACAATTTAAGAGTCTATTCGTAATACGACAGTTTGGGCTCCATCACAGCTGTTAACTATAATTATGCCAGATAGCTAGAAGGGAGCCGAGGCCTTATAATGTGGAAGCACTTACACACGAAGACTTTAAAAACTACGAGGACTTTGCAGAAAAATATTTTAAGGGTACTTAATCTTGTTGGTAAATTAAGCAAGATACGAGTAGCAACATTTAAAAAATCGACCCCTAACATTATGACTGTAAAAGTACAGTATGCAAGATAATGCTCAAGAAGAATCCATAACTATTTCTTCGAGACCAAAGCCGCTGAATGTCAAATATAAGTCGTCTTTACCTATAACCAAAACTAAATACGATGATCTCAAGAAACTATGCGAATCTGGTGTAATTCCTACAATATTATTTCATCATGAATACAAGAATTTTCCGTACAATAATGGTAAAGACGTATTGATAGATACTGACATAGAAGAAATGTTGAAGGCTGGCGATGGACTAATAGTAAACCTGCTGCATCGCCTTTTTAATCTATGTTATATACAGGGCCAGGTGCCAGATGACTGGACGAAGGCAGTGCTCGTCCCAATTTATAAAGGCAAAGGTTCGTGACAGGAATGTCATAATTATCGCGGGAACAGCCTTCTTAGTGTGGTAGGAAAAATGTGTGCCAGAAATGATTGACAGATTAATAAATGTGACTAATGACAAGATATGGGATGTGCAAGCGGGATTTCGGAAGGGAATGGGATGTACGGATCAAGTATTTTCCTTGCGCTGCGTAACCGAAAAATGTCTGGCAAAAAACCAGAAGGTATATTGCGCGTTCATAGACTTGGAAAAGGCTTATGATGGAGTGGATATAAAGGAATTATGGAAGGTACTAACTATGTATGGGGTGGACTAAGAGCTCTGAAATCTCTGTATAGGGGTGCTAGAGCCTGTGTAAGGATTAACGGTGCCTATACGGAATGGTTTGATATCTCCAAAAGTGTCAGACAGGGTTGTGCAGTCTCGCCCTGGTTGTTCAATCTGTTCATGGATAGCTGCATGAATGATATAAGAGAAAGTGAATGCGGGATCGATATGGTAGGATTGCGTGCTAAGTGCCTCTTGTACGCCGATGATCAAGTCATTCTTGCGTCCTCGGCGAATGAGTTGCAGCAAATGATGGACTGCATGAACGAGAGCTTTAAAGCGAAGGGTATGAAATTAAATGCAAGAAAGACGAAAGTGATGGTGTTTGAGAAGGATGAAAGTGTGACTGAGTGTAATATTGCGATTGAAGATGAGCATGTTGAATGAGTTGAAGAATTTGTATATTTGGGTAGCAAGTTTACAAGAGATGGAAGATGTGAAGGAGATATTGAAATGAGAGTGAATGGAGCGCTGCATGCCTTTATGAACGGTCAGACTGTGCCGAAAGAGGCGCGACTGGCGGTTCATAATGGTGTACTTGGGCCCACGCTGATGAATGGTAGTAAGTGTTGGGTATGGCAGAAAAAGCATGAAAGCAGAATTAACGCAGTTGAGATGCGATCACTGCGTAGTATGTGTGGGGTGAGACTGATTGATAGAATTCCGAATGCAGTAATACGAGAGCGATGTGGCCTGAAAGAAGATGTTGTGATGAGACAAGAATTGAGAAAGGAATGCTGAGATATTTTGGACATGTGGAGCGAATGAGTGAAGAAAGAATGACGCACCAAATATATGAGGCAAACGTGTATGGGCAAGCCGGTGGCGGCCGACCTCGTAGGACATTGGTCGACCAAATTGGTGACGTTCTGAAAAACAGCAAGGTCCGAAGCACCCGGAACCGGCGAGCATGCATGAAAAGAGTAATGAATGTAGAGGAAGCGCGTGAGGTCTGTAAGGATAGAAGCAAGTGGCGTTCCGTTGTCTCTGCCTACCCCGACGGGAAAAAGGCGTGAGTATATGTATGTATGTATGTATGTATGACATAGAAGATGAGACAGTAGAATGAAAATAGAAGTGTTTTTTGTTTTTAATATTAGTACCTGATTATTTTTAATGAAGAGAGGAAAATCAAAAGTTGTATGTGTGTGATATGTTATTGAAAGACGTATTGATAGATGCTGACATAGAAGATGAGACAAAAGAATGAAAATAGAAGTAGTTTTCGGTTTTAATATTAGTACCTGATTATTTTTAATGAAGAGAGGAAAATCAAAAGTAGTACGTGTGTGATAATTATGTTATTTAGTTTTTCTCAATTAGAATTGATGTTTTTGTTACCTAATTTTTATTATTATTTTTAGAAAAGCCTTTTTTTGTTATTATCACCAGCTTGTTAGCTCCATATTTTTCAAATAGCGAAAAATGTGAATCCTTGTGCCACTATTATAATAAAAACGATCACTTGTCTGATGTTAAACACGTATTTGTATTATTTTAAAATTTCTTTAAATTTTTCATTTGTAGGAAATAAAAAATAGTCCAAATTAATGTTGATCTAACCACCAATCCTAATTATACATACAAATTAATCGTTATTTCAAACAATTTACTTTCGAGAATAATGCTACCTACTTAAATCATTTTAATCTGCAACTACTTTATGATATTTCAATTGCTTAAACCGATTAGCCTGATTTTATTTTAGTATTCCAATGGTTTTTCATATATTTAGCCTTACACAAAATAATACCAGAGTGTCGCTTAAATCGTTTTTCCTGTACCTGTATTGTGAAGTTTATGGCACTTATACCATTTAGCCTGTTTCTAAATAAAAGTAAACTGGGGTAATATTGTATCAAGCGACTTTTATTTCTGTTAATAGTAGCTTAAAAGAAATGAAAACTATACTCAATTATGCTGCTTTTGTCATGGAAATCAGCTTCGGTCACTTTTTCGTTAATAACCTTATACTTTTTTTATAACGATTTTTCTTCGTAAAATTGAAACTTTAAAACGCTCTCCTGTAAAGTTTAAAAAATGTCGCTTAATACATTTTGCCCGTGAACCCTCGTAATATATTTTTATTTCTAGTTTTAAAAAGACATAATTTATTAATTATTAACCTTCCAAGACTGCCTCCGTGGTCCAGTTGATAGCGTATGCGTCTGCTGAGTCTGGGGTAAAATTCTCGGGTCGCGCAAAACAATTACTGGGTTTTTTCGACTTCTAACTCTTCGATAATGGCAATAGGCTCGCCCTCTATAATGTGGGATTAAAAATTCAAAACATTGCGAAATGTATGTAGGCCTACACCTCTGCCTACCTCTTCGAGGGTACAGGCGTGAGTCTATAAAACAAAATATTCATTTACCATTTCATACACTTACGTAATATACAGGCATTTCACTTAATATCATTAAAAACCAGAAATTGAATAACATTTGATATAATCCCATGATATACAGGAAGAATATAGAAGGTATTGAATTAGGCAAGCGCCATGGCCGTGATATAGTCTTCATGTAACATCTGTAAATTACCTTGTATTATGAATATGTACATCGTACGATCAGTTCCATTTATACGGATAATCTGTAAGCAACGGACTTAAGTAATTTATTGTGCCGTATTTTGCTGGATCGCGCTTTTCTTTGCGTAGAATACTCCTTGATAAATAGTATAGAAGTTTTGAATGTTTGCTTATGGATTAGCGTATTCTCTGCGTGTATAAAATTGTATCAAAGATTGAGCATTCTTTTGTCACAAATAGATAAATCCAGCACTAGGATTAAATTCCGTAAATATCAGGATACTTTACTTACAACGAATAGATAGAACAGCCTGACTAGGAGAAACAATTTGTAGAACACATAGTTTTGTATCTCTTGGTGATTGAACTCCTAATATTTTAGGCAGTGAACAGTCGCTCGAACGACTTCGTTGTTCTTGTAGTCATCATAACGTATGCGGAACGTCTTGGCACAAAAGATGTAGGATACGCAAACGGTAGCTCGAAGTATAAACTGAAGATTCTTTAGAGGAGGTATACACCGGATGAAGCAGCAAGGGTAAGCTCCCCGCAAGGTCGTACGACGATCTTGTTGAGATCGCAGAAAGCGGTTCGAAGGCGCTTTATGATCAGCCTGCGTATAAAGCCTTAAAAGACATGTACAACAGTGGATGTATTAAGGATTGCCTATGCCTAAGAAGAACCTTTTTTACATTTTTTTCTCGTGTACCTACTATTTTCATTAGCTGAGAGTTAAAAACTATGTATTTACTAGCTTTTATAATAAAATTTCACCTGTTAATATTTTCAATGCCCGCTTACTTCGTGGCCACAGCACCAAGCTGGCAATGGCATGTATGACGTATTTTACATTTAAATTTTATAGTTCCTACCATTGCATATAGCCTTCTGGTATTGTTTATTGCCAATTAAACTCTCCCTTTCTGCCGTTCCTGTTTTCTTATGCTATCTCTCTTTAATACAATATCAGTGTAATGTACAGGCTTCGAGATATAGGTTTTATTAGCATTTGAAGGGAGTATTGATGAAGTAGGCGTTTCTTTATTTGTAGGAATTTGTTTTCTTTTTATGTGTAAGTGTTCTGATGCTTTCGTCGGCTGTTTTATGAGTGGATTCACTTGGTTGATGTCCTGTTTCTGTGCAAATAACAAAACTATAGCTGTTCTTGTTCATAAAATTGAAGTGTCTGTCTGTGATTTCCATGAGCAATTGTAATTTAAAAAATACTTAACTATGCATTCTCTGCAGTCATTATAGATCATTACATAATGTCATAAAGAGTTAACAAACATCAAAAGACAATATTGTCTATTCTTCTTCTGTTTGTCTTAAAAAAAAGATGTTAAAAGAAAAGTTGATAGTGTAGATGTTAGTGCTCAAAGTTAGTCGGTCAGTGCATTATATTATCATAGGTCAGTTACTTATTATAATGTGTAGATAACATGGTAAGCAAGGCATGCAAACAATAATTAGTAATTAGCTAGTGAGCTGGCCGAACGATAATTATCCTGTCCTGTTTCTACTGCGATCTGATTATTACATTGGAGTGTAGGTTTGAAGAAGTTACTGACTTAATTGCCACTGGTCCCATCTGTCATGAAGATCTATGCCAGTCGTTATGGATAGTCTGTACTCTTGAATATGACAACATTGACAGTGGTCTGAACCACGGCATATCGCTGTACCATTGGTTTTCAGAGGTCAAGTTTTTTAAGTTTTTCTTTTTGTAAACAATCCCGTGAGAATTTTTGAAAATGCTTTCTTAGTGCACCGCTACAGTCCCCAAGGAACTTCAGCTTTCTGAACCTAATAGTTTGACTGTAGCTTGTCTGTCAGTCATTCAGTAACGCAAGAATTTTGTATAATTTACAGGTTTACTTAGATTACTATGAAGCAGTTTCGAAATGTCTAAATTTACTAAACATGTACCTACATGTGCTACATAATATGTATAAACTTATATGTATGTATGTACGTAAATATTATGTATAGTTTGTATTTTATACCGTGGTGAAGACATCCGATCTAATCTACACAGAATACTCAATATTTTTATCCCGTAACCGCTTTACTTCATAAATATTCTGATTAGGATTTGGGGCAGGTATTTTTAAATATTTATAGTAGGTGGCAAGAGACTTTATCATCTATTACGGCTTTATCGTTGTAATAATACAGTAGGGAGGTACAGAATTTAACACTTTGTATGTTGCTTTTATATTTTAAGGGTAAAATACATGTTCCGGCGTTGTCGTTTCGGCTAGGAATATCGTCTGTGATCAGGGAAATAATTTCGTTTTCATGATATATAGAGATAAACTCTTCAATATCACTATTTATACCATTAAGGGGTTTACCGCCTCGCCATTCAACACGCCAGGTGATGTGGGTTCAATTCCCATATGGGACAATGATTCACGTGTTCCACAAATTATTGGTTTGGTCTCGGTATCCTTCGGCTGAATGTTCGTGAGATCTTCAGTGATACAGGATTTATTCATATTGTTAACGAATTAAAATAAATTATTTATTTATTAGACAAAAGGAAGAAAACGTTATTTTTCTCGCAGGGTTAATGCGCACGTATTTTACATATTTAGGTAGTTGTGATGTGACTAAATTCAAGTCAACTTGATGGAAATAATGTTTTGCTACAATACATGTAATTTCAATAATATTTGGTGTCGTTGATTCTTCTACTTCTTTAGCTTTAGATTTAGCTTCTCCTAATTCACAGTAGCACTGCAATTCAATGAGAAGATTTGGTCTGCTATACCACGTTGGTCTGACGAGTTGCTACCGGATCTGATGTCGAATTTTCCGTCTCCTTGAAAAGATACCATTTCCTTCAAGTATTTTCCTTAGTCTTCTCTTACGAAACCTACAGCATGAAATGGGGTGGTGACATTTTGTATTTTTAATCCGTCACCATACGGAATTATCTTCCATTACCATAATAAAATTAAATTCTGTCTATGTAAATACGTCAAATAATCTTTCTTAAATACAGAAGATTCACTTTCTGAAGCAACCAGCAGGCTAGCCATGGTATACCTATTGGTGTATACCCACGCCAAGACCACGATCCAGCATCACATAAAAAGTTTCCGTCTTACCGAAATCTTGCATTCAAGTAACTCCTTGCACGTTACGTTGCATAATATGATCATGTGCTTGTGTTATATATCGTTGCGTGGCCATGTTTAATTGAGTTAGCACTGTGAAATATACGGCAGTCATGTAGTTCGGCGAATTGGGCGGGTTTCTAATGGGATCTAACTTACTTTAGTCTCGCTTCGGGCTGCACCACTTATATATTCTGTTGCTTTAGTAAGTTCCTGTGTGTATGTGCTTATGGTCAAATGAAAACACTGCATGTAATTTGCAGTTTTAATAGTAACTTATCAACAACTCCTTTTCAAGCTTTGAATTGACCGTCATGGATTTTCTTTAAAGGTACTATTAATGTACTAGAAACTACCGTATCACCGTCTGGAATCTACTTATGCTCAAATTACGTGACACTGGGTTTTAATTATTAATCATTAGCAACTTTTTATTTCATCATCATCATCAGCCTTTAACAGTCCACTGCTGGACTAGACCTCTCCTTTGAAAGGAGGAATTGGTCTACTATACCACGCTGGCCAAACGGGTTGGGATAGGGTTTGTTTCAAGTTTTCCTTCTCTTACAGTGCTGTTCTCTGCATAATATGCTCCCTCTGTCGCCTCTTATGACACCCATGTGATGATATGGGATGGTGACATTCCGTATTCTTAATCCGTCACCACACGTTATACTTTTTGCTGTTATGGACTTGAACTTTTTTTACTGTTATGGATATCCCTTAATATGTTATCGACCGAGTCGGTCAATGATCATCTTGATAGCCAAGACTGTTAGCTTGAAGTGCACTCCGAGGTACGGGGCAGGCGATAATTAGCAATGCAATACGCATTTAACTCCGAATATTCAGTGGTGCGTGTGTGCGTGCGGTCTACTAGGCTGCATGGTATGCAACAGATATAGCTACGACCTGATATCTGCTACTATATCTGTAATTTCTACGCCCAACTGCTGCATGCATTTTTGACACAGGAATGAACACGATCAATTTTGTTGAGACGACATCAATCACGTTTTCTTTGATGTTGTTTTATGAGCACCACTTTTTGTGATGAGACACCATCACAACAATGTCACATAATAGCACTGCTGTCCGTATTTCTATCTCTTTCAACTCGTCCTCAGCCTCTACAGCAACGCAGTTATCACATCGCTGCAAAAAGTCGCAATGTGTGTCCTCCCTGACTCATAACATAACAGAACTGATAACAACAAAAGTGCGTTATCAAAACACTCTCAGGCTTTCTAAAACTCATTAATAATCCTAGCAGCTACATTCCAATAGAGTTAAATTAAATGCCAAACTAATTTGATTACCTTTCTATTATACTAAAGCCTGTTCCAGGCAAATTTCTGAATCATCCAAAATAATATAGCACTTTAGCGGCCGACTCGGCTATACAGCTTGATTATGATATTCAAAATGAACACACTGTATCTAGTGAGTAAATAGCAAATTTATAAAGAGCACTCAGCCGTAATGGAATCTTCTCGAATCAATTAAGTGCGCATTATTATCGGAGATGAACGAATATAATTATTGTTTTATGTATTGCAATCTCATTCAACTTAATTATTTTTAGTGTAAACCTTCGGTGTTAGTGCGAGCGTGCGAGTCGAACGGTGAGAAGGGGAAGTTATTATCGTATACAGAATTGAAAAAAAATACATCGTTAGCTAGGTTGCAATATACAGTCAACAAAATGTATGTAGTAAACTAGAATACTCAAATCATCACAGCATGAACATCAAAATCATAAATCTTCCTCTAATCTGTTCAGAAGTTTTGTGAGAAAGAATAACAAACAAACATTCATCCATCCTTACAAATTTTGCATCTATAATATAAGTAGGACAAAGGTACAATTCCACTTCACAAAATTAACTGAACACTAAATTATAAAGCTATTATCAGCACTGCCAATACGGCGAGTGTACTGGGCTTGCTTCCAAATCGAAGTGATTCATATGTAATCTATGAACAGGTATAGCTGCTGAGTTTCTTTTGCTCATTATTTTAATGTTTGGAATAATACGACTTTAATTTTATACATTATCCAGGACAAATTCAAGCTAAAGTATAAAATTTAAAAATTGATTGTCAACTATCATAATTGTGTGTCTGTAAATAAAAATCATATCTCACTTTTCGTATATTCAGCATGATCTTAATAAGGACTTACACTAGTACTTACTTTGCGTTATAAATGTTATAATTTTTTTTAACTTGTGACAGGTACATATATTTTAGACAAATACAGTTAATTATCGGCATGTGGTAACGGATTAAAAATATAGAGTGTCACTACCATTTTTAATGTCTTTAATTGCAATGCTCTGGTGACGCACATTACAAGAGTAAGTAAGTAATGTATGGTGGTGAAATTTAATTCATAGGTCCAGGTTCCATACATAACTTTCATCTTGGTGCCTGCTAGTTTAGTTATGTTTTGAAAGAACTTTGTTCAATTTTGTACAGAACCAATGGAACCATATTTCTTGACCAGACCAGGCGAGAATAATTTTAGGTACTAAATATCCCTAATTTTTGACAGAGATCTCCATGATATTATGATACTGAGACAAATTATCTCTCTTTGCTGATGTTGGTCTTTTTCAAAGAGATTCAATGTGAAATTGTATAAATTAAGCTTAATCAAACCAAACGATGTCATTTCGTTTCACAAATGAGCAATGCACTTAAGAAGTAACATTTTAATTCATTTATACAAGTTAAAACTTTGATTCTACTTACAAGAAAATCCACTCTCGGATCCAGCAAAATTTAAAAACAGTATTCTTTTTATTAAATGTTTAATTCAAGAGGTGCCGCTATCCGCTGGCAGTGAGACCCCGCCCTTAACGAGGCGCAAGGCACCATTTCCGAGCACTGGCGTATTGTTTCAACAGCGTAATACGGCGTAGTATACATTATTTATATTAGTTATTCGCGGCGTACTTAGCGTTCACATTTTGCCGAATTTCCATTTATGAGCTGTGAGAAGGTGATGTATGACTTTAATTTTTTCCGTCGACTTTATAGCGTTTGCGAATGGGCTTGCTTCCTTTGGGGATTTTTGTACTAATCTTATTTAGCAATTTCGGTAAATGAAAACATTCAAAGAGATGCCAGAAATCGTGGAGCTGTTTTATAAAGTTTCTGTTTTTCTTGTACCGTGGTGAAAGAAGCATCGTGTACACATTTCGTGAATCATATACATACGTCTGTCAATTCGCTGTTTACATCTTTGTCACATTTATTTTTAAGCTGGCTGCATACGTCTTCTGGTTATCTCCTGTTTAATTGATGTTGTAAACACGAAGTTCTAAGTGTAGTCCGCAACAATGTAGGTTATGTCTGTTATTTGCTCCATTCCAAAGGCTGTATGTGTAAGTATGTACATATTTGTACATTCTATTGAGAAGCTAATATTTGTATCATACCTATTATTTGACTTGTAGTTACGACGTCCAAGCTATTTTGCGTGATTTTATCGGCATTGAATTTGTACTATTACTTTTTGGATTATAATTTACCATGTAAAAATTAATACAAATCTAAATCCTATTTAAATTCTTCAACCAAGTTGGCACGATTACAAATAAGGACCTAGTTTTGGTATTATATTCGTTATTCATGGCATAAATTCAAGCGGTGTTCTCATAAATCACGTCATAAAAAACACGATATTGTACATTATTAACGTTAAATACATCATGTAATTTGAAATATGATGATGGCTGCTATTACTGGACTTCACAGACTGGTCATTAATAGGAAACGAAAAGGAACTTTACCCCTCTATTATAACACAAAAACGCAAAAAAAACCACCAATTTTGCAGTCAATTTTATCTTAAACAAAACTTTTCGTAAACGTTCAAAAGCGCCAAAACCAACACCATCTCTATGCAAAAATACTTAAACGTTTTAAAGCTCACTTAGTATCTCAAACACTTCCGATGGAGCCGTCCGTTAACTGGCGCGTAAATGTTTGTGCACACTACTCCGTTCTTTGTTATTATTCTAATAGCGTTGTTGAAAGGTGTGTGTACTAGGACTAGAGTTGAATGGACGGGTTAGCGACGCGGTGCGAACTGTCGAACTTATCTATGCGACAATGTTATCAAGCGTGGCAAGTGCTAATATCCCTGTTGATATTATAAATTTACAATTGACTATGTATATACATATTCGACTTACACATTAAACGGCCTGAAGTGAAGTTCATAGATTTTTACATAGACATAAAATAGACCCATAGTTTACGTTTTATTGTGACATTTAATTTATTAAAGCATTGAAACAGGGAGTGAAATTTACTACAGAGAATTCAGTACTTTTTTTAATTAGGTACCTATTATATAATAATTATGCTTTTCAATATTCGTTTGTATCATGTTACCTTCACATACATGTACTAAACCATGAATAAAATCAAGTTCGACATGGAACTTAACATTGACCGTATGGTAATAGCATTATTTTGCCAAAGGTAGTTTGCATTTCGTGCAAGTATTTGGATACAATGTCATCCATTTATTTATTTAAAATGTCATGTGACTGCATGTGCTAAATATTATTTCTATAAATGCCTGTGGATTATCTTTTGAAGGTTTCATCAAAAGGATTCCTTTTTGTTCTATACACCAAATTCCTATGCAATATCACAGCTGTGACGAATTTTAATAGTCAACATGTTTTCAGTAACGAGCTCCAATGTCCTTTTTATTTTTTGCGTGTTGTGATCTAAAATTGAAGTGAAAGACTGACGATGAAGAAATAACAGCATTTAAAAACTGTTTTTGTTCTGATACGATAACGTTTCAGATACTGGTTTTCATTAACAGTCAATTACTACAAAAATAATTATTGCGAATACTTGTCAATGAAACAAGGAAAAACAAATTATAAGAAAAGTTGTATTTAATTACTAAAGTTTGTAAGCATTCAGCCCGACGTTTGTGCATGAATTTTCTACAAAATGATAAGGCAAAATTCATAAGCATGCGATAAATAGAATTGCATTGCACATTTTGGACCATCCTCCCCTATCTCCCTACTCTCAATGTTTTCACAATTTTATGTGCGCCCACCTCCAGAATAGCTGTGCTTGAAACTCATCTATTCTTTTTTTATTCAAGACCGCTCACCCTCACTTGTAGGTAAAGTAGAAGCGTTTGTAATGTTTTAAACAAAGCGCATTGGCACCTACTTTGTGAACTTAAATATTTTCTTTAGCAACGTTTTTTTTTTCTGTTCAACGATTGCGAATACCGCGCAGTTTCATTGACCGAAGAGGAAATGAACTTTTTCAATGCGCTATTACTTGACGTACTATTTGTAAAGAATTGTAGAAGTAAGGTGTATACAAGATCGAAGATTAAATAAATAAATACAAATTATGTAGGCAGATAATACGAAGGCGCGGCGTGAAATGGGACATCCATATGCTCTTTGAGGAAATTTTTTAAACGATATTTTGTTATATAATTAAAGATAGTAGAGCCTTGCTGATTTCAGCATGAATGGGCCGGCTCGACCGGGGAAGTACTACCCTCTCACAGAAAATCGACGTAAAGTAACAGTACCTAAACTGTTGCGTTTCGTTCGGTGAGTGAGAGTGCCGGAGGCCCTATCCTCTACTCCTTCTCCCTCATCCCACTCCTCATCCTATCCCTTTTCCCAACCCCAAGGGGCGGCAACGCGCCTGTGACTCCCGTGGTGTTGCTTGTGTCCATGGCCGGCGGTAATTGCTTACCATCAGGCGATCCGTCTGCTCGTTTGCCGCCTATTACTATAAAAAAAAATGTAGATTTGGTACTCTATCAACAAATAAGGATTAATAATACTTGGTTTAAGACTTGCCTTTTGTTTTGATTTTATGGGTCGAAAGATGCTTCGACATATGAACTAGTTTGTTTGATGTCTACCATAAGACAACAGTATCCGAAAAGGATGCGAAGGTCTGACAGCTGAGAGATACGATGAAGGATGGGAATGGAGGATACTTAGTATTATATATTCAACAAGGCGCGGTGATTGTGACTTTATAAAAAGTAACACATTTATAAATCAGACGGTGTCAGTTGGCAAATTGATTCGTGTGATCGTAGCTTTGGCAGGCAGCGCTTTCAAATTTATTCTGACAGGCATCTAATTAAAACTATTCTACTCCCTGATAATTAGACAGTTAACGAACTTTAATAAAGCCCTAAAAATATATTACAACGAATTCTATTATAGGAGTACCTACTGTGTTACTCGTAAAAGTATTCCTCTGAAAAATATCTTTAAAGACTAACCATGCGTATCAAAGTTAATACAATAGGTATTAGTCTTATTAAAGAACCGTTAAATAATGTTGTATGATTAAAAGATAATTTTCATACTTGAAGTCTCAAACATAAGCATGTAAAATATCTGTGTTGTTCTACACGTATTCTCAAAACCTTTTCGCCAATCTTGTCTCATATATTGCAAGAAACATTTCATCTCGATTCGCCAAACCCATATAATAAGTACATACACATAAACACGATTTGTTCCCTTGATGTCGAGTCTCGCCACGTCGAGTAGCCGCTACGTCTACTCCGAAAAAAACACGCATTTATTCCTGCCTCGTCGAGTCGTTTAAAAAGTCTATTTTATTGCCACTATGTCAACAAAAAAAAATTTTGCCTAGTGCCTCCACGTCGAATGTATGGAAAGGTACAGTCAATGAAACAAGTGATTCCAGTCATAATATTTCCATTTATTTTGTCAATCATGGCAGTAACTTATAAAATATAAAAAACATAACATGAATTATTTGAATTTTAGCACAGTAAATCACAGATCAGTTATAAGTATACGACGAAGTTCCCTTTAGAGAATTATTATAATTAGTTATATAAAGGTACTTCTGTACCTATTGTTATTTATAATCACAGTTTCTTATGTGCTAAATAAAATAGGCTATTACTAATAAAAATACGTTTAGATTATATATGTACATTCATTCCTCACTTAAAATATAAAAAAATAACATAATATTTACTGTTCAATTATTAATTTCAGCTCAGCTTGATATAATTTTAGTTTAATATTTTGATGTTTCCCAGTCTTGATAAGCATACATGAGTATCAATTTTGTCTTTCAAGTAATCATCAACAACTTTTATGATTTTTTGTACATATGTGAAATATTTTTTTTTTGACTGTTTATTCTTCCTATTCTATTTTGTTCAAGTTTTAAATCACTATTGCTTGATTCTTCTTTTAAAACACTTATTAAAAGACAAAGGTTTGGACGTTTCATAATTTTTTTATTAAGGTTACTATGCCACCCTTCGGCATGATTTGTCGTTTTGATTCTAGTGAAGATAGAACATAATATAACTATACTTATTAAACATAATGTAAATAATTATTGTAATAACAATTTGATATTGCTTTCATCAAAACTCACTTGAATTTCTTTGAACAGCGTATTCTTCATCGACCATAATATTTTCATTTTTAATCCCTCTTAAGATTTCTGATATTCCAACGAAATCCATTGCTGGTGGCACATTAAATGGTGTTTAAGGCGCTGTCCTAAGCGACTGTTTTGGTAAATGAGGGGGTGAAGCAGGGGAGGTGAAGGGAGCTTAGCTCCGTCTACTGCGGGGCGCCCCCCTTCATTCTCGTCGAGTGCGGCCGTATTCTGGCGACATCCGTATTCCAATATTTCAAAATCGCAAGCAAAACGTTTTAGCATATTGAATTGAGATACTAATATTAAAATTTATATTACATACATCAAACTGTTTGTACAATATAGGCATAGCGCAATTTTTGCTCTCAGTGCAGCCATGAGCAAAACTGGTTTACATTAGACGTTATAGGTATTAAATGTTGACGAAAGTAGGTAAATACCTACGTGCCGAAAGATGATAAAAATAATTAAGTCAGTTCCATGTATGGAGAGGCCATTATTATGTTTGTTTTTATTTTGTATAAAAATAGTGAAGCAGTTCATAGAATACCTACATCTAATTCCATTCCTGCCAGTTTTCAAATCTGTTTTGCAATAAATTGGCTGTTACATACGGGCGGACAGACAGACAGACATTGCGAATCTATAATGGTTCCGTTTTTACAATTTTTGGCTACGGTACCCTAAAAAACACAATACTGCTCTACTAAGCGCAAAAGCCGTATCTCAACTAAAGCGAGTTACGAGATAATTGAAGTTTAGTAAAAGTTGATTTCTTTTATTTATTTATGGATGTTTATTGTTATTATAGGTATAATTATTATGGCAAAGGTTTCGAAATACGTCGCCGTTTTTAGGGGTTGTGAGTGATTGGAGAGGGTGCAGGGGAGGTCTTGAAACCCCCCTCACAATTTTCACTTGCCGGAAATACTTGGTTTCCTCTGAAAAAAAAATCCCCAAACATCGGTGTGTATGGCACTGCCAACTCCCACATTCATCACACTAGTTTAATAAACTAAGGTTGTCGGAGCCCTGCGAAGGGCTCCTTTTTTCGGATTAAGGGTCAAAAGAGAACCTAACATAACCTATTTATTTACTTATTACAGTCGTACGGTCGCACCTAACCCAAGGCACTCGAAAGCAATGACGCACAAATTTGACATTAACTGTCAATATGATCATTCCAAGATGGCAGTTTTGCGTTTCATTTCACGTTTTTCACATAAAACCTAAAAATTACATTTGCAAAACTGTACTAAAGTATAAAAACTATGTTCCGTTTTGCATAATTGCCGAAGTATTTATGAAATTTTGGAAATTGTTTAAAAATATTTAGACGCAACTCCGGCAGCCAAAATTACTTTTAGGGAATTAAAACGAACTACCTTAAGCCCCCTACACTACCAATACCCTCAAATTCAGGCGACTCGTTTCGAAACCCAACCCATTATTATTTTTCAAAATAGATGAAACATCAAAAATATATGTGGATATACCTTATTCATGAGATACAGCTATTTTGCTTAGAAAATTATAGAATTAGAATTTGAGTTACTGCTTTTTCGTTAGCTCTCGTCATACATGTTTGTATGGAAAAATATAAAAAAATTCTTTCGCTTCAAATATGTGTTGTTTCAAAGAAAATAAATATTAGAAGATATTTATTTATATTCATTTATAATTTATTAACGAAATACAGAGTTTACAGCTCATCAAAAGTTAGCTGTCTGCTACAACCCGGCAGGTTTTCTTTATTCTCATCGAAAGTTAAAGGCAGTGTGTGAGGTGATAAGGCTTCAATACTTATTATTTGCTGTTGTTCACGAGGCACAGTTTCATTTACTTTCCTTTTACGGCTTGGTATTGTAGAAATTTCAAGCACTGATGAAACATTTTCCTCTCCGTGATCTCGCAATGCCATCCCTTGAGCTTGACGAGAATCAACAATTTAGGCAACTGCCAATTCATATAAAACGCCACAAGCTTCTCCCAGAAAACATCATCTCTTTCTATAATTTCTATTTTTAGTGGTATACTTTCGCCACTCCACACAGCAAATAAACACTTTTGTTTGCGTGTAACGTGGCGTTGCCCCTGAATTTGGTAATAACAATTACAATATTTGTTTAGACTAGTCAGTTCACTTTTTTATCATGTTTCCATATTTGTATTTTATTTGCTCTTATACTATTCTCCAGGCCATTCTTATAGGCAACTTTAGAACATTAAAATTCCACAATCGTGTTTGGACCTATTAATCCATCTGGCGTGGCACCAATAATCGAATAATCCACAAGGCTCGATTGTTACATTTTCTAGCTTCGCCAGTTGTTACAAAGCCAGTTATTCATTTTAGATTCCATGCGCAACTGATTTTACATTGCAAATATTTTATTTGTACAAAATATTTTTTACTGAGTTGGCTTTACTGCTGTTATCTCTTCTTTTTACCACTATACAAAAATTTCAATCTGTCAACATATTCTTACGCAATTCGAACCAGTCACTGCTATCCCTCTTGTAATTTTTGCTTATCACTACGGAATTTGAGTCAAATTTGTTAAAAAAATTGTTTGGCATTTCTTGGCTAGCTCTTGAACAGATCGTGTTAGGAATGACTGAAGTCAAATGTGTGTAAGACGTTTCAGAACTGTTATCTTTAACTTCACTGTAATTACAATAATGATAATTAGTTACGTACTTTATTATTAAAAAAATACTATATCTTGTGTTATAGCAAACGGAGAAGTTACCTTCTTACTTATAAATGATTGATTTTAGAAATTAAAAAGATATTAGATGTACTGAGACATACCTAATAGTTTATGAATAATCAAAGTTTTACCCGATGTACCTAAAAAGGTTTATGTTCAAAACACAATAATACAACATTCGTTACCGCTTGTGTGCGGATTGCGGAGCACCATATTAGCGCTGTCATCATTATTGTTCGCCGTGGCGGCATCTTAGCGCTCCAGGCGCTCTGACAAGCTAATGAATTTGAAATATACGGAAATATAGGTACATAAAATGATTCGATTTTATGTTATTACTCTTTCAAAACTTGAAAACTGTGGCAGCTATGTATTGTGAGAATAATTTATATAATTATATTATGCATAATCGATAATATATAAGTAACATAGTTAGTCATAAAAGACTCTTATGAAAATAATTTGTGTAAAAATGTTACATATTTCATAATCACTTGGCCATGGATGAATTTCTATTTTATTACGACGCTTTCTTGTACAAATCCTTCGTAGAACTTCATTTCTCTAATTGTCCATATTTTATTCTTCTAATTATATATTTATAAGCACAGAAACAATAACACATTAAACGCAACAAGAGTATAAACTTAGGTCCTAATTATATGTACCCATAGTTACATGAAAAGCCTATTTGATTCAAAGTATTCAGTCTATAACATAAAACATGAAATTACGAACTCGAATCGGCGTATTATAATATCAAACAGGCTTACGTAAAATTTCGTGCAGCGGAGACGCAAGCGACATGACCTATCTCTCACAAGGCTCATAGCCGAATGATGAGGTCTGGGCGGGGCGTAAACTAGCAACTGACACTCAGTACACTGCTTATGCTAATAAGGTTTGAATTGCTGAAGCGTTTGATATTGATGGGATCTACCGAGCGTCAAAATCATAGACGTTTGGCAGATTTTATTTAATTTTACAAAATATACACGTATAATATGAAAAAAATAGGGTAATTCTTTAGTTCATTAAATTTCCTACAATATTATCAAAAAAGATATGACAGCTTACGATCAAAATATTGCAAACAGTGAGACGAAAGATTATTTTCTGCCTCGATTTTGTGATTTTTTTACCGTGATTCTATTTTACGTACATGAAAAATTCTTTCAAAAGTCTTTTGTTCAGACTTTTGACTTTAAGCTCTAATTTTTGCTAGTTTGTAATATGTACCGTTATGGCTAGATGCGCGACGAAAAATTAGGTGTTTCACGGCTTCGGAGGTATAACAGCGCCTTAAAACTATTTGGCACCTTCATTTCCTAGCAGCAATAAATGAATAATTTTTAACTTATCTAACTAATGAAACGGTTGAAAGTCAGCCATTTTGATTTGACAAATAACGCGTGTTATCTACAATCGATCGGAACAATTAAGTACATACTTACATAGTTTGTATAAATTTACAACAAAGTTATCTTGAAGTTTACCATGGAACTAGGTAGGGGTATTTTAAAGATTTGCTAATAGCATATTATATTTGGCCATTTGTCACCAAATGTCTTCATGTCTAAACATTGGTGCATTTCAAGATTATGTAAATGATTTTAACTGCAAAACAAACTAGGACTAGCTTACTAAACATATTACAATGAAACTAGTTTTCTAAATAATTTTAAGTACAAAATTATCAAATTAACTTACCTTGTCTTTTCTTTATTTGAAACTTTCACAACACAGACATCACTCATGATCACGCGTCCGTTCACTTCTATCGAATCGTCGAAAGGCTTCGTCATTCGTTTCGAATGACGACGCCTTCTTGCATACAAGACGTAAGAGAGAGACAATAAAATTTACGACTGTAATAATATCTCTTTCTGGCGACGTACCTGGCTGACTAGCTAAGCATAAAATTTGACAGATGTTAACATAGTGACAGCAGATCTAGCAGTTGATAACTAAACCATAATAAGTTTTATCTGTTACTCTATTGATATCACTTACTCGATGACTGTTATATGTATATGCCCTGATTTTTAGGTATTAAGGATTTAATTTTAGATATACTAACTCACTAACGTCCGTGTGGTGACGGATTAAGAATACGAAATATCACCACCCCATATCATCCCATGGGTGTCGTAAGAGCCGACAGAGGGAGCATATTATGCAGAGAAAAGCACTGTAAGAGAAGGAAAACTTGATATAAACCCTATACCAACCCGTTGGGCCAGCGTGGTATAGTAGGCCAATTCCTCCTTATAAAGGAGAGGCCTAGTCCAGCAGTGGACTGTTATAGGCTGATGATGATGAACTCACTAAAGTGCAGAAACTGTTACTGCGGTTGAAACCGCAGTTTTAGGTTTAATATACGTACATTATATATGAATCGTATCTATTTATTCCAATTATTAACAGTAATAAAATTGTTTATTTTAAATAAAGATTACATGATTTGAAATCACTAGTTTCATTGACTGTACCATTCCATACATTCGAAGTGGAGGCACTAGGCTATTTTTTTTGTGGTAGTAATTTAACGGGTAAGTAGACGTAGCGGTAGTAAAATAGACTTTTTAAACGACTCGACGAGGCGGGAATAAATGCGTGTTTTTTTCGGAGTAGACGTAGCGGCTACTCGACGTGGCGAGACTTGACATCAAGGGAACAAATCGTGCAGATAAACACTGCACTTGTCTCTCGCTCGACTCTCGTCACGCGACCGATAAGGCGAGCCCGCCGTTTGCTGCGTTATCGTCCGCAAACAAGCAATACAAAACACGAGCGCCACAATATGTCTCCGGACCGATAGGAAGGAAATGTCGAACATACAACGAAACGGTTTAATAGCGTCATAATTTACAAGGCATTTCAGGAGGCTGTAATTGTAGCATTCACGATAATAGCAACTGTTTGTGATAGTTTAAATCACTTCTGTTGTGAACGTAAAGAGGTTGGAATGAAGGGTACTGTTTTAGGGAAGGTGAACATGTTTTATATTAATTTACGTTCGGTTAAGTCGTTAAAAAGATAATATCCATTAAGTTTTGTAGCATTGTTACTGATTCTATTTCAGTCAATAGGTATAAAGTTTGTATGGACAACGCCCAAAGTACTTTAGCATAACACAGTTATTTGATATTATAATACTCTCAAGTCAAACTCAAACTCAAACTCCTCTGTGCTAAGACGCCATGGTACCTGCACCATTTATAAAATATATATATATAATAAAACTATACCACTATCAGAATTTATTCCACAATATCATCCAGGATGTTAGCAGCTCCATGGAATGTCACCTCACTAACCGCTAAACAATCGGCGGTAACACCCCGCATCGCAACTTAAAAGCATTCCTGTATATATATGTATTTAAGTTCATTTGAAGCACTTACGTTGTCGCAAGTCAAGCACATAACTTAGAATTGTGTACCATTCTTACATCCGTCATACAACTTTGGCGATAATTAAGATGAGTATGTTTTGCTAGTAAAATTTTTGGTTTGCGATTTTTTTTGTGAAGTATTGACACATTAACTAGAATTAAGATCTCCTGACTAGGCTAGGTCAGCTTCCTTGGCGACCCCCCCGTGGGATCTCCACCTTGTCGTGGTGGGGGGGCTCAGTAACCGTGGATTGGTCACCCGCGGTGAATCTAAGAGGGATCCAGGAGGGGACGCTTCGCGTGGGCTTACGGAGGCCTGCGCAGGATGCGTCCAAAGGGGTGGGTGCGAGGGACAGTTCTTCTGTCCCTCGCAGTCGGGTGCGGTCGCGGGAGGAGAGGCGTGACGGTGTTGCGTTGCCGCGCGCCCTATCTCCCGCGACCAAATGGGGGCGCACCATCGTTGCGTCGCGGTGGGGCCGCAGAGGAAGAGGAGATGCGGTGTTGCGTTGCCGTCCTCCCTATCCTCTGCGGCCGCTGAGTGTTTTGGCGGCGGAGCCCAACACCTTCATCCGCCGCCAAGGGGGTTTTGTTCGGGGCCCGCCTGACCATCTGGCGGGCCAATACCCGTCGGGGGGTAGCGACGAATGCTTATGCGAATCCCCGCCCTCCGACACACGGGTGCGTGAGGAACGCGGGTTGGTTTAGTCAGTAGGAGTCTGACAGTCCCCTTCGTCCTTCTCCCGGGGCGGAGGGACTCCATGAGGATTTTCCAACGCGATACCAAAAAAAAAAAAAGCTTCCTTGGCGAATCACGGCTTGTTGGATGTGAAATGTTTAATAGGGGAATTACGTACTTTCTGTTTCTTATCTTCGTAGTTTTATCGGTATCCTCTAGATATCGATGCGATGCAGTGTTTATGGTTTTGTTTGGTTTTTGTAAATGCGTGACAGCTGGCATTAGTGCGAATTAGTTCCTTGCAGTAGGCATATGGCTTACTTTATGGGATGGATATATAGATTTGTAGTTAATGGATTTCTATATCAGATCAAATCAGGTCTGCTGGATCAAGCTGCAAATGTTTAGCTATTTTAAGCTCTTGAAGATATTCTATTGCTGCTTGAGTCTGAACACTAAAGGTTTTTTGATGAATTCATAAAGTAGGTAAATAAAAGAAAAACGATTGTTGCTGATAATTTACTACGAGGTCACGTGATTGTGTAATTATTCAAACTGTCTACGAATAAGAATATATATCTATACGGGAAATAACGCGAACTTGCATTAGGTATTTACATACCTTATTTTTGCTTGACGTTTCGAGACGGTTGCACGTCCCGTGGTCGCAAGCTGACTGGTGTAGCGATGTCACGTCTCCGAGTGCGAGGTAGAAGATTCTATTTCTACCCCCGCGTTGTTGATTTTCGAGGTGCCGGTGCAAAACACACTAACCGTATCTGTATATTGAACATTCGCCGACTGCGCATTAAAGTAGGGTGTTGTTAACCGGATCACTGGATTCCACGCTGACGACAATTTGAAGCCCTCTTCCCGATTGAAATTTTTATATTGTTTTCTGATTTCGATCGCTTCACGCACAACTCTTGGGTAAAAGTGGCGTTCCGTGGAGAGGACTTGGGGACGATGAAATTAAATCCAGTGATTGGTGCCCGATTGAAGTAAATGTTCCGCAATCGCCGATTTGTTCGTTTGACGGTTCTTTACAGCTGCGATGTGCTCCTTTATACGTTCAGCGATGGTCCGCTTCGTTTTCCCGCAGCTGCAGTTGATTTTATAGACACCTGGGGTTTGTAGTGGCAAAGGATGTTCCCTTTGGTGTGCCCACCATGTTGTATAATTTGGCCCCTGGTGTAATTACGGTCGGAATGGAGTAGTTTTTTAACTTTGCTCCTATTTTATCCGTAACACCTCTAATGTAGGGCATGTAGGTAGGTTGTCTATTTACCGCCGGATGTTTATCTCGCTTGATAGGCCGCGTCATTTGACGTTGTATCTGGTATCCGTTCTTCTTAAGTACCTCCTGAACATGGTCTAGCTTTAGCTTCAAATGCTCGAGGTCACAGAGGTCGAGGTCTGTTTTTTAGTGACGTCACAGCGGATTGCAGTTTTCGAGAATGGTGGTGCGACGTGGCGTGCAGGCAGATAGATATCTGTGTGTGTAGGCTTCCGGTAAACGCAGTGTGTTAAGGACCCATCTGGTCTCACAGTCACTTTGACATCCAAGAATGACAACGATCTGTCAGTTTCCATTTCGTAGGTGAATCTCATCTTCGGATGAATGGAGTTAAGGTGTTGCACATATTGATCAACTTCCTGCTTACTTCCTTTTACGATACTAAAGATATCGTCCACGTATCTTTTCCAAAGTCTGATGGTCTTAGGTCCGATGCTAAGCGCCTTTTCCTCAAAGTGTTCCATCCAGATATTAGCCAGTACTGGGGCTGCCAGTAAACATGCAACGCGAGTGTTTAAAAGTTTCTGTCTACGAATAACTTCTCCCTGGTGATTGTAAAACAGACTTAAGTTAACTAAATAATTATAAATTTTGAAAGGGCGATGAAATGAATATTGTGTTTGAAGCCCGTTTAAACAGTTACGAAATCCAACTAATTATTATGTGCGTGTGCCGACATGCACTGTCCGGTTTTTAACCGCTTGATCGCGCACAAGTGACTATTCTCCCTTTTTCGAAATGCCGTAGACCGCGCACAAGTGACTATTTTCCCTTTTTTGAATTGAATTGACTGTTTCTTTCTATTACTTAATGTTTTAAATTATTTTTCTCTGTTCTATTCAAATCATTGAACATTTCTTGATGCTAAAAATACGAAGCGAGTCTTAAAATCGTTAACCCGGAACGAAAAAATAATGTCAAATGCCACTCTTTGCTTCGCGCGCTCCGTGATTACGTGCTTATCGTATGCGTGTAATTAAATAATTTTATACTATGATACATGTTTTTTTTATTTAATTCGGTGTAGATAGAATCCCTCTACAGTTAAAACTCATAAAATATGTAGTCATCGATTTACTTTTTAAAATAATCCTGTTTAAAATACGCAAAGTGTTTTTTTCAACGATAGTCAATGTTCGCTGCTAAGTTATTACGTGCTTACCGTATGCGTGTAATTAAATATTTTTATACTATGATACATGTTTTTTTTTTAATTTGATTCGGTGTAGATAGAATCCCTCTACAGTTAAAACTCATAAAATATGTATGTCATCGATTTACTTTTTAAAAGAATCCTGTTTAAAATACACAAAGTGTTTTTTTCAACGATAGTCAATGTTCGCTGCTAAGTATAATAAATTAGAAAATAAATTTCAACAAAGAATTCATACGACTTGAAAGAGTCATTTATAAGGTTGAAGAAAAACATCACTTCAACTTACTCATGTTACCGACTTATCAACAATAAATATTTATGTTAGCGCGCCCATCTGGCGAGCGGCGGCGCGACATTTTGTTTAGATCGTGAGCGGTCAAGTGAATTCGGTGAATTGGCGCTAGCGGTCAAGCGGTTAAGAAAATAACATTGGAATTGGATGCTTAAGACAACTCGAATTAAAAGGTATTGTCATTTAAATTAAAACGCGTCATTCAATATATTTCCGTGGTATATAAATCACTACTCCATAAAGTCAATGTCTATTTCGTCTTCAAATATTTGAGTAGTATCAAGTTTATGTCATACATGGTCGTAAAGTGGTTTAAGTAAGCTTGTAAGTGAATTCAAATCAAGCAATTGCAAGATAATGCTTTTGAGATTGTTATGACATTATGTTCATTGATATTTGGGGGATAGCAAGTATAACGTAATGGTTTCAGTGGTCACCTTACTATTTAGAATTACGCTTAATTGTTGTATGTTTCATCCACATATTTCAAGTGATCTAAGAATATAATTGTTGTTTCGGGTTTGCGTGTACGTACTGTACGTTGTTGTTGTTTAGTCAATCAAACTTAATGACAGCGATAGCCGAGTGGATATACCAACAGACTGCTATTTAGAGTGTGTCGGGTTCGAATCCACGGCGCGCACCACTGACTTTTCGATGTTAAGTCCGTATTAAATTGTTAATTTTTGAATCAATAAAATTTAATGCACATGGATGTCAGTATAATACACAAAACAAACTGCATCCAGTAAAGACTTACATTAAGAACGTAATAATTTTTTTAGAGCAACTGGGAGTGGGTTTAGGTAGCTTTATTGATCATCCCACTGAGCGCCCAGTACAGAACTTTTGTTCACTTGGAGCTCAGTTTTGTACCCTAGTTGATAAGATTAAGAATGCTGACTTGAATGCACAAACTACTGTCATCATATTGTATGATCACAGCTCATTAGTTTCCAAAAACAGTTTCACAGAATTAACAGACTTAATGATAGATCTCAGCACAAAAATAGGATGTAGCTTTATTATTTGTTCATTGCCTTATTCATATGCTCTGACAGATGAACAAAACAGGCAGATAGGTAAATTAAATGTATTATTATACAATAGGACATGTCATAGTGACAATATTTTATTTTTTGACACTAATATTTTTATTAGTCATTTCTTTTTAACAAAAGATACTATGTATCTTTCTTATGTATATAGGCGACAACTTGCTAAATTATTAGAATTTAATTTATATACTGACAGGGGTACTACTAGAGTACTTAGGAATTTGGTAGATAATAGTTATACCAATAGTAGTGTTGACACATTTATTAGTTTAAACTATTAGATGAAACAACAGATAGGCATTCATGTACTTTAAACTTAGTTCATCAAAACATACAAGGCCTATCTGGCAAAGAATTAGAAATAGATTTATTTTTAAACAAACATAAGATTGATATCGTATCGATGTGATTGGAGGTGACCAATTAATATTTAACAATCAACATTACTCAGTTATAAGTGCATTAGTAAGAAAGAAGGCTATTCGTGGTGGCTCTCTAGTATATGTATGTAATAGTTTGAAATGTAAAGAACGTAAGGATATAGCTAAACTTTCTATCGAGCGCGCTGCTGAGATTTCTTGTGTTGAGCTTGAACAACATTATATTGAGTGTGTATCGACCACCACAAAGCGACTTTCTCGAGGATGTCTTAAACACATAATTTCGAGTAGGAAGTCTTTAATCGTATGTGGCGATTTTAATGTCAATTTGTTAGAAAAATCACCAATTTGTACAAGGTTAGTTAGCTTATTTGTGTCATTTAATTTAAAATAAGTTTTGTTCTCTGAACCAACCAGAATAACCTCACATTCTTCTACATGCTTAGATAATGTTTTTTACAATTGTCTTTATTTAAGTAAGGCTGTTTTAACTGACTTGCCATCGGATCACTGCGGGCAAAAGGTTGTTATTTCAACTAATATACCCCTATAGTACAAGAAATTACATGTAGGTCAATAACCTCTGTTTGCCTCAAACACTTTAGTAATGATGTTGCTGCCAAGATCGCCATAATTTAACACCATGAATTATATAATTGCTTATTTATCACTATTAATGATATGTACACTAAAATTTTTAAACAGAAGACGTTTGCAAGGAGCATTCAAATATTTTTTGTGATTGGGCAACAGTAGGTATGTACAAAAGTAGAGCTAGGTTGTATGATCTACGTGGTATGAAAAATTACAATTTTTATCCGGAATTTATTCAATATGTTAGAAATTATTCAAAGTTTTTTAAGAGGACATGTGCTTTAGCCAAATCTTTATATTTAAGCAATCAAATCAAAGAGTCCAAGAACAAAATTAAAACTACTTGGAACATTATTAACAATGAGACTGGTCGAGCTTAATTGGTAGATAACAATTATGAATTAAAATTAAATGGTGAAATAATTACTAAGAAAACTGATATTGCTCAGACATTTCACAATTTCTTCATAAACATACCAGTGAACACAACCAGCTGTCTAGATTCATGTCCAAGCAAAGCAGAAATGTTGGTTAGGGGCAATGTGAATGAGTGTGATGTACTTTTTAATTTATAATATATTGACAGCAATGACATACTGAAGACTTATGGGGCATTTCTGTTAAACTTGATCAACACATTATTTCTAGCCTAGCTCCATATTTAGCTGCAATATTCAACAGATGCGTAGATACAGGGGTACTTCACATTAATTTACATGAATAATTGACAAATCATGGCATTACCGCATGGTTTACGTCTTTGAAGTCACCATTATCATCATTGTGCAATTCAAATAGATTTTTATAATTACTGAGTTCGTATGGCCACCTTCTGACTCCTTCATCGGACGAGAACGAGTCCAAACTTCGCCGAGATTTCTTAACCGATTTACGTAATTCATTTTTTGGTTGATGCGCAATAGTTTCGAATTGGTCCCATGAACATTTGATTCATGTAGGCCTAGTAGTTTTTATTTAATGAGCATTTTTTATTTACTTTCACCTATCCTTAATGCTGAAATTCCTATGAATAATAATTGTGACGGCTAGTGTCATGTCAAATTGTCATCACTACGGTCACCAAGGACTACTGACGTCTACACGAAAAACTGGCCGGTCGTCAAACATAATAATTAGAAAAAAGGTTTGAAGAATATTTCATTATTTGGAAATGACAGTTTTAAGTTAGATAACGTAAGCACTCTGTCAAGTGTTCGCTAAATTCGCCACTAATTGATAACAAGGCGATGGCCGTGCTGATAATACATCCGCTTTATGTTCTGAAGGCGTGGGTTCCAATGGCGGCGATAGCCGAGTTGGTATACCAACAGACTGCCATGCAGAGGGTATCGGGTTCGAATCCACGGCGCGCACCAATGACTTTTCGGAGTTATGTGCGTATTGAATTGTTAATTATCGCTTGTCCCGTGCCTCGGAGAGCACGTTAAGCCGTCGGTCCCGGTTGTCATGAAGATCTTTGACAATCGTTACAGGGCGTCAGTACCTTCTAAATAAAACTGACACTAGTCTAAACCATGGAATATCGCTATCCCTTCGGGTTGCGGAGGTCAGACAGGCAGTCGCTCCGTGGAAAAGCTAATATTCAGTCAAATCCGGTTAGACTAGAAAGCGGACCCCAGATTGAAACTGGGATAACGCTAAGAGAAAGAAGAATGATGATAATGGTGACTTCAAAGACGTAAATCATGCGGTAATGCCATGATTTGTCAATTATTAATGAGACCAAGTCTATTAGCTCTCTGCTCAAAAGACTCATTCGCTAGACGCTCTTGGATGTTACCGAGTCTAGAATTATACTGTTTAAGAGTTTCTTGACGTTAACGTGATTTAATATATGCTTTCTTGGCCAACAAACGTTTTTCAGGATCTTTAATAGTCTCAAAAGAACGTAAAACTGTGTCCCGAAGAGCATTTTTACAGAGACGACTACTTTTATCCGTTCCCGTTTCTTGAGATCTATATTTTAAGGCGCGCAGCACCTTTTGTAGGTCTACCTATAACTAGTTGACAATACAACAATAGGTTCACTAAAAAGTATTAAATAATAAAAATAACTTCGTTAAAAACAGCCGACTTCAAAAACGAAAAAGTAAAAAACAATAAAGATTTAACATTAATGAAATACTATCTATTATTTATATGTGCTATTTACTAATAGGTTTGAAGTCGGTGCCAAGCCTTAAACAAATAATAATATTTTAATCACTTAAATGAATACGAGCAAATTAATACAATGAAATGACTACTATAAAGATAAAGATGCATTAATAAACCTAATAAATAGCAATTTAATTTTATATTAAGATAATATTATAAGCAGCTTCAGTTAATACGAAGAATAATGAAAAAAATTAATACGAAAATGTATTGAACAGAATGTGAATTATGAAATGCCTTCTTTAATTTAAAGGCTTTTGAAATTTGTTATATAAATAATATCGATTAGTAAATAGCACATGTAATGAAACTACTGCACTTGATGAACTTCTTTAATATTGTACACTCAGCAATACTTAATAATACAGCGACACTCGGACACAGTATACTTTATTCGACCACTCGGTAACGAGCTCACCACCAGACTACCGCATATTCTTATTCCCCCTCTCGTCTAACCGTCAATCTCCCCACCACCACTGAACGAAAGACTGGATCATTTGAACGAATGGCTTGTGGGTTAATTGAGTAACTATTAAATAACTTATTTCTAAACAAAATATAATCAATAAATTAACATAAATATAATTGAATGTATAATAACGGTAATTACATTATCCTTAAAACTAGGTACAGCAGTAGGAGCATAATAATTGATCTAATAAATGGTCAATTACGTAATCAACTTAGATGAAATCACAACACTCGGCCATCCGAATGCGCGCTAACTCCTGTAGCGCGCACAAATCACAACACTCAAAATTTGTATACTGGTTAGATCAATTATAAATTAGGTACAGCAAAATAGTTGTAAGTACAATTTATCATAATCACATCTATAAGGAAATTATTAAATACATTTTTAATATACATCATCTAAATACAGTAATAAATTCTCGGGACTTGTTATGTCGTCAGACTCAGAAGCTGACGATTCGGAACCAGATGATCTATTAACTTGTAAAGTCGGGATATGAATCTACGATCTCATTCTATCCGAAGCGCTAATACTCCTATATTTATTACTTTTAAAACCTGTCACGTTCGATATTTCGTACCGGTCATTACCTAAGCATTTAGTAACTCTGTAAGGACCAATAAACTTGGGTAAGAGCTTGTTGCTCCATCGATACCAATCCCTACCTTAATCTCATTTTTATCTAATGGTGTCAAATTGCTATCTTGTGTCTTAACAGCAAAGGTTTTGGTCTACGTTATGGGACTGACTCGGGCAATTAAACTTGTTTGCCTTAAACTCTAAAGCAGAATTCGTCAAAGCAGTGACAAATATGTAATCTTTACTATCATTGACTCTATATCCTTGATGCAAGTGATACTCCTGATTAGGGCTCATTCTGGTACTCCCATCAGAGTAAATATTTCCAGAACAAGGCTCCTTAGTGTAGATTTCGATCAGACCACCCCTTCTTATTGTTACCTCTTGGAGAACATAAAGATTAAGAATCCTATCCTGCTTTATAAATTTATCAGAAGAATTATGATAAAAGAATAAACTTTCTTTATCTTTAAGTACAGTTATTGACGCAAATTCTGTAAATATTGTCCTATCAATAAATCTACTTGTAAATAAGAATCTTCAACAGCTAGAACAGTCAAGTTGGTCTCTATCTCACCAATTCTAACGCTAATCAAAGATTTAAATTTAGGTGTAACAAAAGAGTCTCCAAAGCCTCTTATAACTGGTAAATTTACATGGCATTGATTAAGATGTAGTACTTTAGTGCAACAGAATATTGCATTAAACTGCAGTCACTACCAAAGTTTACGTATGCATAACCACGTTAACGCAAACCTTTTATTAAATTTTTGGCTCGGGTAATTTCCAGCGCTTACATTATTAAAAGTTGCTAGTCTGTCAACTCCCTTGAAACTTTCATAATCTGATGAGGTATAGTTATTAATCTGTACCGCTTCTATCTCTGGCTTGATTATTCTGTCCGTTAATATGAGACTGTAGAGGTTTTCTCGTACAATTATCTAAGTTGTGCCCAAATCTGCCACATTTAGCACATTTTACTTAGGGTTTGCTACAATTATGAAAAATGTGACCTCGCTCGTTACAATTGAAACAGACGTAATCAACACTTTTACTCGAATTAGCGCTATTGGAAGTATTGTTATTTCCGCGAAAGTCTCTCGTTTTATAGGAATTACTACTGTTAGTCAAGGGTCCTTTACTAGAGTCTTTGATTTGTGTTGGTTGTTGTGAGGCTAAATAATTCAACAAATCCTCTGGTTCCTCACACTTAAGAGCCTGAGCCCCATTCCTAATAGAACTATCAGTAATTCCATAAATAATGCAGTCAACTGCCTTTCGGCCGACAATCTCGCATCGACTTAACAATGACAGTTTATCATAAAAGTATTCTCTCAATGTTTCATCGACGCGAGATTTTCGATTCAACATTTCTTCTAATAATTTGCCAAAATTAACATCATTTGGAAAAGCCTTGCTCAATTTGCTCTGCCATACGTCCCAAGTATAATCGAGGGATGGAAGAGACTCATACCAACTTTTAGCTAACCCATTAAGTTTTTGCAGTGCATAATGAATAGTTTGTTTATTATCCCAATTGTAAATGACTGCGCACTCATTAACCTTCCGTAACCATCGATCTATATCTTGGGACTTATTATCAGGGTTAAACTCTGGTACCACATTAGTAGTTGGAGTATTCTTACTTGAACTATCCTTTAAAGCGGACACAATCTTCATTAGGTCGTCAGCTGTTAGTCCTCTGGACTTCTTTTGCCTCTTTCTGGGTGCCTCCTCCTCGTCCCTGGACTTGGATCTCGTACGTCTGCTACTTGGACGCCTAGGAGGAGTATAATTCGCGTCGCTATCACCTGAAAAATATAATCGACAACGCTACATGTCCTTTGTCTACACTACTTATCTAAAGACTCCAACTATTATCTAAATTACATGTACTGTGTACTTCACTATAACTATATTACTTGTGAGTATAAAAGCTTTTGCAAAATTCTGTATAAGGTACTTTATAACTGTCAGTGCACGTAGCTGGTTACATACACCATTATTATGTCAGCATGCCTACATAGCCAATATTCCAGCGCACCTACATGGCTGGTAGCTATAAAACTTAAGTAGAATAATAATATGTTAGCGTACCTACATAGCCAACATTCCAGCGCACCTACATGGCTGGTAACTATAAAACTTGAGTAAAAATAATAATATGTTAGCGTACCTACATAGCTAACATTCCAGCGCACCTACATGGCTGGTAACTATAAAACTTAAGTAGAATACTAATATGTTAGCGTACCTACATAGCCAACATTCCAGCGCACCTACATGGCTGGTAACTATAAAACTTAAGTAGAATATTAATATGTTAGCGTACCTACATAGCCAACATTCCAGCGCACCTACATGGCTGGTAACTATAAAACTTAAGTAAAATAATAATATGTTAGCGTACCTACATAGCCAACATTCAAGCGCACCTACATGGCTGTCTAGATAAGCAAAAGCACACCTTATGTCCACATTTGATGTCGGTTCTAGATGGGGAGGCCAAAGGCCTCAGCCCAGCATCTGCCCGTGTCTATATTTTCTGCCAATATAGACAATATACAAAGTATGCACACGTATTAAAGGAATGCAAGAAGCGTGCTTGCTATTAGATTATTAATATATTATACCTACAGCTGGATTAAAATATACCTACATAATTATAAAATTTTGTAATTTGTTTATTTATAAATTACTGATACAAGCTGCTTTTAGCAAAAAATTTTATTCTCGGGCTTTCAAACTATGTTATCTCCTAATAAAATTTCGCTCAATTTTACATAAACGTTTACAAATTTTTTATTAACATATGTGTATTAATAATTCAGGTTTTAAATACGTAATTCATCTCATTTTGTGGTAGAAAATCAAATCAAACACAAATCATACTCATTAAAATTTGTCATAGCTTGTCTAATTATTCATATTTTCAATTCATTATTTTCCATTTATTATTACTCGTATCATCGCGTCGAACCTGTGGACATGCCAGGTACATGTGGGGATCAGTTGACATACCGCATTGCGGTCGCCAAGCGTATCCCGGGACACTGCGCATACTTCCGTGTTCGGCACGTGGACAAGAATTGTTTGCCCTTTATTTCACAATAGACATGGATACCATGACAAACTGGTTTGTTCGACGTTGTCTATGATAATTTTTTTTATAGACTCACGCCTGTATCCCCGAGGTAAGCAGAGGTGATATTACACCCATACTTCGGTTTCATTTTTAGATCCCACGTTATAGGGGTCGAGCCTATTGCCGCTACAGGGCACATAACCAGACTCCGTGCTGCTACTGAGAATTCGGAAAAACTCAGTTACACTTATGCCCTAGAATCGAACTCGAGACCTCCGTTCAGCAGACGCATACGCTATCCACTGGACCACGGAGGCAGTTTTGTCTGTGATAGCAAAATTAATACGAATTATTATACTTTAGACTTGCGTTTTACCGCGGCTTTAACCACGTGGGGTTGTACAAGGTAGCTCATGTGCTATTCTAAGGTATAAGTCATATTATTGGAAAGTTTCACCAAAATCATTTCAGTAGTGTTAGCGTGAAAGAGTAACAAACATTAATCTTTGATTACAATGTTTATAATATTTATAATTTAAATTAACGAGTTTGTAACGTATTTCTGATGTCGAAAGGTCGTCAGCCGAGCGTCGTGGCGACGTGTCGCTCAACATCAGTATTGCCTCATACAAAATAATTTAGCGGGTCTTAATCGCGTAAAATTAACTTATTTAAGGTATACATACCTAACGGTTTGTTTCCGACGTTTCGATCATCTTGCACCGATCGTGGTCGCGGAGAGACTGCTCGGCCTCTCTACCTTTGTACCAACCCAGGCCGAATCCTCCTATTGACTCACAATGCCATTTCGACACAAATTACGAGAGGCCTATGTCCAGCAGAGCACTACAAAAGGGTAATGAAGCGTTGTGTTAGATTGATATTGAAAGTGTGATAGAAGTGTCACTGACTGACTGACTGACTGACAGACAACGCACTGCCGTAACCACTGAGTGAAAGTAGCTGACATTTGGCTTGTATGTTCTTTGGGTAGTATAGGGGAGCACTATGGTCATACTTAGGTAACATAATCCCACGCGGTTTGAGCTGCCAGCGCACTTTAGTATATTAAAAAAATAAACTCATACTCCACCAACTATTAAACAGCATAGTCTTACGGTACCTTTCAGTACGGAAGTGATTATCGGTCGATAAGATTATAGAGCAATCAGCTCACCTCTAAACAGCGATGACGTGGCACCTCGCCAGATGCTTGTACGTTGTACATTATAACACTTAGTCTCACATAGCTCATCATTACCATTTATATATACAAGGCTATATTATAGAATAATGTTAGATTTATAAAGTAATTGTAAAATGTAAATATAAGTTTGATATTTTGTATTATTATCAAACTGAAAACATTATGTTAATTGATTACGTATTTCCGCCAAAAATAATTAAACATATGTTTGTTTATTTTGGTGTTATTTTGTTAAGGAACGGTATAAAACGAACCAAACCACTTCTTTCTTCAATGAAGTCACTTCATTTATAGTTCCAATAAGAAAAGTTCTACCACTGCAAGTAATACTATGACAGTCTGAAATCACCACAGTAAACCTGCAACCGTTGAAACCATTGTAGATAAAATATAACTGTTGCCTCTAATACGAAATTGCGAAGGTAGCCCGATGGACTGATCTTGTTTAGAGCTCCATCGATGTTTGATATCTGAAAATGGTTGTTTTGATTGCAAACTTCGCTACCAATACATGTCGAGGGGTGCGACTGTTATTCTAGGACGCAAAAAATTGTACTGGCTTTACCTGCAAAAAATGTGGGATACCGCATGGATTTTGGGACTGTGATTCAGTGTTATTAGCTTAAATTAAACCCGGCGTGTTATCCCTATATGTACTGTACTGAAATACGTTACTGTATCATATACCGACTTCACGGATCTTTAAGAGACCCAAACCACCCAAATTAGCCATCTAAGAAAATCACAGCTTAGGAATGATTCGAGATTATCTCAAGAATAGCCATTTATACACAGGGTGTCACAAGACCCATCACCAAGTCTACTCGTTTTGGACATCATGCCAAGTCATACTAAGCAAAAATAAAACCTGGGAAACGACTTTTTTTTAAGTATTCACTTTTTTCAAGCCGCCATAAAAAATACGCGCGTGCATATTTCGAAATACCTACTAATCCATGGGTGCATAGGACATCTATAGAACAGGTCGGCGGGGGTAAATGCATCGATTTTGAACCTAATTACAAAAATTCCATAGTAAATTCGAGCCTCAATATCTCCTGAACCAGTAGTTTCCCAGGTATGATGCCCAAGCAAAAAATGTTTGTAATGATTGGTACAATTTATATGGGGTTTCAGTTTTCGTTAAGGGTTTTCTTACATCCTGTATGCTTAGAGTTGCTAGAAGGCTGGGAAAGGTTTGCAGAAGACAGTGGAAGCGATTAATTCATCCAGTCTGGTCTAGCCAAGGCAAAGGTCTAACATATATACTGTGATTGCACAGTGATTATATTTCAAGTAATAGGTAGGTACATGTGCAATTTTAACTTAGATTTCCTGGTGATCTTCTTGTGTAGACCTATAAGATTACACTAATAATGTTGGCCAAAATAATGACGAAATCGTTATAGCTACCAGGGTTCAGTTTGGCGTCCTTCTTCAAAACACGATGCACGTTGGCGGATTCACACAAGTTTTACAATGTTCAGTATGTTACAAATGTCAATGTTCACAAATTTTAACACAATGCCGGAAATAGATCTAAAGCGGCTTTCACACTGGTTCCAAACTCACTTCTATCACAGTACGATTCGCGAAGCTACCTCCCGGTAGCTTCGTGCTTTGTGCGTTGTGCTTTCAAAAAGGCGATTTATTTTCACGAGACGAAATCACACAAATTCAACGCGCGTGTCAAGGGGTTGATTCTCAAATCTCAAACTTCGTCGGACAAATTCATATAGCGACGGTTGCGAGGTTGTTAATCAATATAATTAATTCCAAAACGCAAAATTACAAGACGGCGTTAGCGCAAGACAAATTTTATACCGAACACGACAAAGAATCAAAGTGAATGAATGACAGTTCATAGTGTGACCATAGTCAGAAATTTACAATAGACAAAGTAACACGCTACTAAACTGATATAATCGAATTGACTTATCACAAAAAATATTTCTATTTCAAACATCCACCCACCCCGGACCGGCCTACCGGTCCGCTAATCACTTGGTAGACGTGACAACGTTGCAACCGCTCTCCTCAGAATCGAACCATCCACCAAGACCTCAGCAAATCGGGGAACTCCATCAGCCCCAGTTACCAAACGAAGAATGCGCCCCCTGCGCCATCTGAGTGGCGGAAGGTTAGCCTCCCTGATCAAAACGAGGTCACCAATCTTGGGTGGATCGGTCTTGTCGGTCCACTAAACGCGTTGCTGAAGTATGTGCAAATATTCCAAATTCTAGCGTATCCAAAAGTTCTGGCGTACCAATTCAAAACGCGTGAGAGGATTAGGTCTCGTATATAATATAAGGGTGAGTACCCTGAGTAGGCAAGGCAACAAGTTGGCGGCCAATCAAAAAATGGCCCGGCGTAAGGGCCTCCAAATCATTCAGATCTGAGGAGATCGGGCACAGTGGCCTAGAGTTCAAAACGGCCTCAATCTTACAAAACACAGTTGCGAGTTCCTCAAATGTAAGAACAGATTCACTGATTGTCCTGCGCAAGTGTGTTTTGGCCGATTTTACAGCGGCCTCAAATATACCACCCCAGTGTGGACAATTTGGTGGGGAAAACAACCAATTTATCCCACGTCGGGAAAGCCTATTACCTATATCAGCTTTGTTGGTTTCAAGGAAATTAACAATGTCATTCAAATAATTATAAGTGCCCTTGAAGTTAGTGCCGCAATCAGAACGGATCGAGGAAGGCAGCCCTCTGCGGGATACAAATCTGTTAAATGTGGCTACAAACGCCTCGGTCGTAAGCGAGGAGACCAGTTCCAAATGAACGGCCTTTGTGGAGAGGCAAACAAAAACGCACAAGTAGGCCGTAACAGTCTTGCTGTTTCGAAGTGTCGATGTTTTCACCAAAAAGGGATCAGCGAAGTCCGTGCCTACACCGTCAAACGTCCTGCTCTCAGTTACGCGATCTGCAGGTAAGTCTCCCATCAAGGGTTGCATGGTAGAAGCCTTGAGCTTATAGCAAGGGATGCAGCGAAAGACTATACTCCGAATAATTCTTCGGGCAGACAAAATCCAAAATTCGCGTTGCAAAATGGCCAACAAAGCATTACAACCAGCATGCAAATTTTTTAGGTGACGGTCAGTTACCAACAAGCGTACCAAATGACCGTCCTTATGTAACAAAAGGAGGTGACGTGCCCCGTAAGGGAGGTTGGCATTCTTGAGACGTCCTCCAACGTGCAAGAGACCCGTTTCGTTCAAAAAGGGGTTCAATTTAGATACAGCTCCCGATAATTTCGATTTCCCTGACTTAAGGATTGCAATCTCCTTCTCAAAGTGCGCCAATTGCACAGAACGAATCCAAAAGGTAAGTTAGGAAAGGAAGGACTCCTGTTGTTCCTGTGGTGAGAGAATCGGTGTCAGACCTTTCTGTTGTGGGTGTCTAAAATTAAAAACAAAACGCTTCATCCAAGCAGTAACACCTAACAACTTGTCAAGGGAGCTGTAGCGATTCAATACCTCCAAAATGTGGACAGACGCCTTCAACCAACAAAAAACAATTTGGCTGTCTGTCCAGGCGTAGGTCCTATTAATACAAATTGGTGGATCTTGCTGATGATCCTCGGGTAAGCCCTCCAAAAGCGCCGGTGAGTTGGAAATCTATTTGCGCAACTCATAACCAGCGGAGGCCAAAACACCTATCAATTCGTCCTGCAGGAGGATCGCCTCGTCCGCTGTGGAGGCGCCAGAACAAATGTCATCCACGTTAATATCGTCCTTCAAGATGGCAGAGGCTCGTGGGAAACGTAAGCTTTCGTGGTCTGCGAGCTCCCAAAGAGAACGTATTGCCAAGTAGGGGCTTGACCTTAACCCGTACGTATTAGTATTGAGCTCGTAGATGACCATGGGATCGCGAGAATTCTCTCTTCAAAGGACCAGCTGGAAACGACGGTCATCAGGGTGGATAATCGTCTGCCTGAACATCATTTTTATATCGGCCACAAAGACAACCTGATGTCGTCGGAAGCTGGTGATGACGTCACAAAAGTCCTTGACCAATTTGGGACCAGAATGAAAGCACTGGTTCAGGGATACGCCTGTAAAAGTCTGCGCAGAACCATGAAACACCGTGCGCAGCTTGCCAGTTGATGGCTTCAATACTGCATGATGCGGGAGAAAGTAGTGCTCCACCGAACGCCAATCTAAATTTGACACGGACATGTGTTCCAATTGTTCATATCCTCTCATGAACTCAATATACTTCTGTCTGAGCTCCGGATCACGACCCATGCGACGCTCCATAGCCAAAAATCTCTTTTCGGCTAAAGGTCGTGACTCACCAAGCGGAGGCCGTACAGACAGGAAGGGTAGCTTTGTAATGATCCGACCAGAACGGAGTCGACCAGTGTTGTTCTGGAAGAACAGCTCGCACTCCTCATGTTCTGGATTCAAACGAGCAGCTTGAGGGGGCTCCTCTACCTCCCAAAACCTCTAAACCGCATCAGAGAGAGCGGAGCCTACAGCCAACAAATTATCAAGTTCGGGTGGAGGAGGGTCCCTAGGTACAAGTCCCATCAAAGCAAATCCAAATATGGTCGAGATGGCAGTCAAACCATTTGGCACCAAGACCCATTTCCCATCAATCAAAATTCCACCGAGGACATCAGAGCCAATCAACAAGTCGATTTGTCCCGGTGCAGCGGTGTGTCAAATTTAGGGTCTGCCAGTTCCAATCCCGATGTCAAATTCACCACAGCAGCAGGTAGCTGTTTCTGTGGATGCATACCCAAAATATTCTTCAGCACAATAGCCGAGGTTTTAATCCTCAGGTGTGAAGATTCAACAGGGGCAAACAAAACCTTAACTTGCCCTTCAACATTAGAGGCTACGTCACCTATTCCCCGAATACAATTTGGAAAAGAGCCCATATTTAATTTAACCTGCCCTACCAAATAAGTGGACACGGACAACAACAGAGGTCCCTGTGGGTCCCCAGACCCTAACAGCAACCGTTGGTAGGATAACGGTCTCAATGGGGGTGGTTGGCGTTATAGGGCAGGAGTCAATGACCTATTGTTGCCTGGGCGGCGACCGTTGGCCAGGACCAGGCAAATCAAAATGAGGGCGGCTTGAAGTCCTCAAAGGCGCGATGACTCGATCCGCGCGCCATCTGTGGGGGTCATAATGACGCACCCGCCCAAAACGAGGTGGGGGCGAGTCAAGGCGGGGACGCTCCGCCAAAGGAGGGGAATACCTGGGGCAGCAGTCATGGCGCTGGTGACGTTGAGCGGTCGCACATTCTGGTGCGCGAGAGAGAGGAGGCGTGCGCACGCTAAGGTTCTCCAAGCGGGGTGAGCGGCGATCAATTGAGCGAGGCGACTCTCGGCTGCGCGCCGGTGAGCCTCGGCTGCCACCTTCAAAACACCCGCCCGTGCGCGGCGTCGCGTCGGCTGATTGGACAAGCGGCCTACCTCTTTGGCATTCATGCAGAGAATGTCCGAATGCTGTCCTCCACAGTGAGGATAGGGGCGAGAGTTTGGGTAGTCTCGCTGGTAGTGGGACCCCAACCAAGAGAAGCAAAGGCGGGGGGCATTCGCGATGTGCCTACGAGAGGCGACATGAAGGTCCAAGAATGCCCTACAACTGGCCGTTCTGTGCCCCATGACCTTGCAGTAAGAGCACTCCGCTGGGCTCTGCGTGACTGCAAAGCGAGGAGGGCGCCGATCAACATTGGCTCGGGTGTGAACGCGAGCCTGCTCCTTGACCTTGGGCGGCTGCGACTTAGCCGGCGTGTCACCACCAGAGTTATCCAAGACCCGGCACTCATCCTCGAGAAACTTTTCCAAGTCTGCAAAGGGGGGCAGATGGGTCGCGCTATCCCCACCAAAGCGCTGTTCAAATCGCGACCTCAGGTCAGCAGGCAGCTTTTTGAGCACAATGTGCACCAATAAGTAGGACCATTGGTCCACGGGCAGGTCCAAACACTTAAGTGCGTTTATTGCCACCAAGAGCGGGTTCAAAAATTGGGTGCGTAACCCAAAGACCCGGGTGAGCGTGGGCAAACTCAAAATCTGCTTGATGTGGGTGTCTGCGAGGCCACGCTTGTTGTGGTACCTACGGGTAATTAAGTCCCGAGCCGGTATCATAAATCTTATGGTATACATTTCTATATTCAAATGTAGAATGTGAATGGTTCTTTCTCTGAATCATACAGTTTTGTACCGCACGCCTTATGATTTTACAACTGTCTCAGATAAATTACTACGCTTTGAAATATAAAAATCAATGAGAATATAATCTATAAAGTAGACGAAGAAGTTGTATTTTATTCGTATTCTGATAATAATGTGAGCTCAGCATTAGTTTATTTAATACGCGTATGATATTTTGATTTGTAAGGACTTGTGTTATAGAGACAAATGAAACGATCAACGTTCGGGAATACACTGTGTATATTTTAATGAATACATGATTAATATATTATCTTACAACTACTACATCACACCTCCCCTGTTAATAAAAAAAATAATAATTGCACACAGTTATTATTTTGTATTTATTAATAGTATATAAATGTAGATGTATGGTATTAATGGTATATACCTAATATACTTAATATACCTAATATACCTACGCAGGGTATATTAATAAAACTAATTACTAAAAGAAAAAAAAAATTGGTTACATTTGTTTACCTAAAATTATAATTGTTTTTATACATATAATAGGTATATAGCTGAAGCCATATTTATTTATTAGAATCTCATATTATTAAGTTTACATATATGGAGATAAAAAAACATTGTTTACAAATTTAGGCACTTCTATAAAGTTTAGTCCTATTCTTGTGTACTTCGTACTCTTTTCCATTTTTCAATATTTTTACATTACAATCTAGGTCATCAATGACTACATAAGGTCCTAAATATATTGGATCCATTTTGTTATCTGAAATATTTTTTAAAAACAATAAATCACCCTTTTTATAGTACACTGGATTTATACTCTTATCGTAATCATTCTTTCTCTTAACTTTATTCTTAATTAAATTGTCATGTGCATCTTTTTGTGCTAGTTGTAGTCTATACTTAAGTTCAAGAGCATAATTGTCGTGAGCATATAAAGGATCTACGATATGACCTTCTAAATTTGTTGGTAACATACAACGTTTGCCAAACACTAATTCATGCGGTGTGTACTTGGTTTCCGTATATACTGTATTGTTGTATGAAAAACACCAATACGGCAACCAAGTACTCCACGCAGCTGTATGATTGTTACAATTAATCCTAAGGTACGCACCCATTGCTTTGTGGTTATTTTCCAGTGCTCCTATACTTTCGTGATGGTAAGCTGTAGAAGAGATTTGTTTGATTTTTAAGATTTGGCATATCTCTTTCATAGTACTTGAAATGAATTCGGACCCGCGATCTGTCGCTATTTCCCGAGGTATGCCATATCTTAAAATAAAATTATCAACGAATGCTCGAGCTACACTTACCGTGTCTTTGTTGTATAAGGGGTACGCCTCTGTAAATTTCGATAGCTCGCACTGCAAGGTCAAAATGTATTTGTAATTATGTAAGTCCTGCGGTAACGGTCCTACTATGTCTAAATAAACCTTTTCGAATGCTGAATTTGCAGTCGTTGTGACTTGCATAGGCTGCTTAACGTGTATAGAATATTTTTGTTTCCTACATTGTTCACATTTGGTCACATAATCAATAACGTCCTTCTCCAAACAGGGCCAAAAATAATATTTTTTAATGTTATTTGTCATCCGCCTAGTGCCCGCGTGGCCACTAGTGGGCAATAGGTGGAAGTCATTTAATATCACGCGCCTATTGTCTATATTGTCTATCCTCTGAACATTACTCACTACACAGATGCGTGGTCCGGACCACTTTTCATAATTCTTTATTTCATTTATAAGCCCACTAATAAATTCGTTATTATATTCATTTCTTCGTATGCATATCTCATTTATCAATAACTTTTTGCATAAACATAACAAGTCTCTCACCAATACGGCTCGCGTAATCGGAGATCGAGATATTGTTTGTATGTAAATTATAGATTTACTGGGCACATATATAAAATATTTATATCTTTCTATGATTATACCATTTCTTATTAAAGTATTTTCTTGCCTAGAGTTTATTAAGGAAAGTTCGGTAATATTCCTCGGTTTTTTAATTATTTCCACCACTCTCGGTTGATCAGGCCTCGAGCGTGCGTCCATATTATCCACCGATGGATTATTATCGCTCTTTCTATTATCCATATTTAATTGACGTAATTGGCTCTTGTCATTACACTAATAATATGCTCATTCATTGACTTTAAGTCCTCAGACGTAATTACTATTCGCGATAAGGCATCTGCCACTGAATTTGACTGTCCTCTTAAATATTCAATTGTATAATTAAATTCTTCTAATTGTAATCTAAATTTTAATAACCTACTAGATGGGTCACGCATAGAAAATAAATAAACTAGAGGTCGATGGTCGGTCTGTATATTGAACCGTCTTCCGTATAAATAAGGTCGAAAATACTTAACACTCTTCTCAATAGTTGGGTAATTAATTTCGGCCTTATTTAAACCACGACTAGCGTAAGCCACTGGCCGCCCATCTCCGTTACATAACACTGAACCGATCGCTTTCCCTGACGCGTCAGTTTGCAATATAAACTCATTTTTATCTGAAAAATTAGGATATTGCAGTACAGGTGGGTTAATCAAGGCTGATTTTAACATTTGAAAAGAGTGTTCACATTCTGATGTCCACTCATACTTAACGTTTTTGCAACATAATTTATTTAAGGGAAAGGCAAACACGGCAAAATTCTTAATAAATTTTCTATAGTAGTTAGCGAAGGCTACAAAACGTTTTAACTCAGCAACGTTTTGGGGCCTTGGATAACTTTCTACGACTTTGATTTTTTCTGGATCTGGTAAAATACCTGCACTGGATACTATATGACCTAAATAAAGGATTTCTTTTTGTAAAAATTTACACTTGGCAGGGTTCAATTTCAAATTTACTTTACGTAATCTAGAAAACACGTCCATTAAATTTTGATTATGACTATTTAAGTTCCTTCCCATTACACACAAATCGTCCTGATAAATTAGACATTTATCGAAATTAAGGCCAGACATCGCTATGGTCATCATCCTGCTAAAACTACTAGGACTAGACTTTAGCCCCATCGGCATACGAGTCATCTGATACTGATTATTACCTGTAGTAAATGCTGTATAAGGCCTGCAACTTTCTTTTAGCGATATTTGAAAAAATCCCTGGTATAAATCTAAATGGGTAAAGTACATGGCCCCTGACAATGAGTCTAGTATTTCGGTAATATTAGGCAAGGGGAATTTATCGTCCTGTATGTTGTCATTTAATTTACGATAATCGATTACGACACGCCACTTTTTATTTCCGGACGCGTCGCACTTTTTAGGTACTAATAACAATGGACTAGACCATGCACTCCGGGATGGTTCAATAATGCCATCACACAACAAATTTTTTATTTGTTTGTCTATTTCTGATTTTTGGGCATAAGGCAAACGGTACGATTTAGTGTAAATAGGACAGGTATGTGGTTTTATGTCAATGGTCTGTTCGTAAACAGGAGTAGTGGATAGTTTATCCCCCGGTAAATGGAAAATATCAGGAAACTTTGCACAAATACGCTCTATCGATTTCTGTTCTTCAATATTTAAATCCTTTAAGTTTAATAACGAAAGCAAAGTTTTCACCCTTTCAGAGTCAACATTCGTTTTATTAAATTGACAAATATAGTATTCACTTAATTTACCAGTGTTTACTTGAAAATAATTTAATGTTACATCTGTATCTCTAGTGTTTAAAATACGAATAGGCAATTTTCCACTTATCGGTTTATTTATACTGCTAGCTAAGAAAACACCATCGCATAATTGTTGATTATACACAACGCACTCATCTTGCAAGTCTGTTTGAATAAAATGTGTGGATTCACTACGTGCTGGTATGGTTAGGTACTGACTACTACTACTACTTGGTTGATTGTTTTCAAAAGACAATGTAACTACTTCAGATTTATTGGTCGTTAATTGCAGCGTATTAATTTCAAAATTTAATATAGCTGTATAACGTGATAAAAAGTCCTGACCCACAATACCGTCCGTCATACAAGGCAATTTTCTAAATACTAAAAACTTATGAGGGAAGCTATATTCGTTATAAATAAGAGTTAAATATACATAGCCCACCGAAAATAAATATCCACCTACACCTTTAACACTAACTTTCTCTCTATGGTAAGGAATCTTTAAACGTTCTAAACATGCCAACTTGATTCCTGATATGAATGCACCCGTGTCAATTAAAAAGCTATGTTTACAGTCACGAATGTTAAACAATACTTTGTTTAAATTATTAAAGATGACATCATTCACGAAAAAAATGATTAAGTGATTCATTAGTTGGTGTCCCAGTTGCTACCTGACGATTCTCGGTCATGACATTCATATTTCGTTGTAACGCGACACCTCGACCGCGGTTACTACGCGGGGATCTGTTCGATGCACGATAACTGCTATTAAAATTACCGCGAAAATAATTGTTATTGCTAAAATTATGTGGTACCTGGGGTCGATGACCTCGCTGTTGGTATCCATGGTGTGGACCTCTTCTTGCAGCAAAATTACGTTGACCTCGGTATCCTCGCTGGATCTCTAATTGGATAATATGATTGCTTATACATGCCTATGATTTCTGATGAACCGCTTGGACCGGGCGTCTCCTCATCTTGGGCCACCTGAATTGCTTCTGTTAAAGAGGAACAGTTACGCGAGGCAACAATCGTACTAAGGCGACGATCTCGCAAACCATCAGCGAATCGTTTAATTGCTTGCTTTTCGTTTATGGGTCTTAATAAAGCATACTTGGCTGAATCGCTGTCAGCTTGCGATATCGTCAGATTTACAAAGAGGTCCGAAATTTCTTTGCCGTAATCTATAATCGTTTTATTGTTCTGCTTACAATTTTGCAATTTGGACTGAATAGATATGTAACTTTTCTGTGGCAACAATAACTTACGCATGTCCTTTATAAGGTCATCGACAGTTTCATATTTTGAAGATAACAATAACTTGGCACGCTGAGATAGCCTATTTTTCAACACAAACTGAATTAACTTAATTTTACAGCCTAGTTTGTCTAAAACTGAATTATAATATTCTATGCTTTCGATAAGTTGTTTAGTATTATCAGAAGTATCGTCCATAGTAGGCATAAGGTGCAGCGTCGTTTTTAATTCGAATGTATCTGCCATGATTTGTAATGAGAGGTCGTCCTCTCTTGTTACACTACACAATGAAATTATTTCTGAAAATAATCTATCAAACTCCTCACAAATCCTAGTAATTAATACAATCTCAGAATTAGTAAAGTTTCCTAAGTTTTCTTTATAAATTTTTACATACTGATTATACTTTAATAAGTTACCGTCAGCCTCTTTTCTTTTAATGTCTAAAATCTTACCGTGTCGGCGGCTGGGACCGATTTTTATTAAGTAATTTCTTATTGCTCGCAACTCATTTAATATAACGTTTAAATCCTCAGCCATAACACGTTAGCAAAATAATTAACAAATTGACTTCATATTTAAAACTATCTAATGCAACTTATCAAAATCAAAAAGATGCACATGATTCTTAATACCTAATAATATCCGAATATATGTGAGAATATGATACTCATTACGTCATCATCATAACATAGCTGCTCTGCGAAATTCAATAAAATAACATAAGTACCTATGCAACAGTATGCACTCTCTATGAACTATAATCTCTCATCTTCAATACACCGATGTTTCCTAAAACGGTTAAAAAAATATCCTACTATTACGCGTTATTATTTGCTCGCGACACTAATATAGAAAATTGGACCGATCACTTCACTGCCGTAATATTTTAGCACTGAACCGACACACTGCTTGCACAACGTTAGAATATACGCACCGTGAAGACTTCATACGCTATATGTCGATTACCTCGGTCTTGGTAACCTGCGGCGCAGTACCCTGGTATGTCTGGTGTCTTCGCAAGATACTGGAATACCGCCTCAATGTCATCTCATCCATGAAACGACGTATTTTCTTCTTGTGGCAACGATAATACAGCTTGAACACGATTATCGCCAAACCAATCGCCAAAATGGTACATATTACCACGAGTATAGTATTCGTGATTTCTTGCTGCTGACGGGTATGTGCCGTATTTCCACCGACTCCGGTGCTATGGGCAATCACCACCTCCTCTTTCGAGCTAGAACCTCCCATTTTTCTCGTAAAATGCCAAAAATGACGTAAATATCAGACGCGTTTTATTCAACGGGGATCTAAGATCTTTCTGCTTCATTTTAAAGTCCGAACAAATTTTCCACTACCTAATAGTTTATAAAACCATCACCATAGAGGGAGGCCACGCGCGCGCGACTTAGGTTACAGGCAGGGTCGCCATATAAGGACTTGTGTTATAGAGACAAATGAAACGATCAACGTTCGGGAATACACTGTGTATATTTTAATGAATACATGATTAATATATTATCTTACAACTACTACATCACAGATTTATGATACTGTACTGAGTATACAGTTAGATTTAAAATACATTTAAACACATTATAAATAGTGCTAATATATCAGTACTGTTTGCAATCTGTCCCACTACTGGACACGGTCTTCATTCACCATGAACAAGATTATGCGATATTAATACATAAAAAATACTCGACAAATATATACGCACTTTTCACATTTTAAATAAAATGTATCGACCGACATATTACATAGACTCACATGGTGGAATCATGATAAATTTGGTATATAAATAATGTATCGACAGACATATTTCATTATGTAATTCAAAACTGCCAAGGTGGTGATATAATATTGGTGATATAATATTATATTTTTATAAGATTATTATAACATCGAACAACTCCTTGAACATCTATCACAAACAAATAATTCCACAAAACTTTCTTGTACATCAAGCTGCTTACTTTCCCAACAGACAAAATGTCGACGATTATCGTTGTCTTTAAATGTAATGTCGCATTTTACGATGCTATGATGAGCCGCCGATCAAACGCTGCTTACTCACTAAGATTATGCTAAACAAAAACAAAGGGATTTGTACCTACGATTTCAAAATGGGTGGGAATACACTAGGCTAATAATTTGCCAATTACTGTTTGCTGCCAGTCATTAAGCGTAGCGTAACATAGATCGAAATGTAAAAGTCATAATTCCAGGATGGTGAAACCAGAGCGATAGTTTTGACTCCATTAATTATTTGGCATTATTAATGGAGTAACTTCCTACCTTACCTCGCAAAATAATAAAATAGACGATTAAACATAACTGAATTCCTACTAATAGACGTCCATGGGAGCCGTGATCCACAACTAATTGCCGATGCGTGGTTGAAACATTGCCGTTATCTGGAATTAAGACTTATTTAATAAAATTATTTAGTAGTGTTTCGCAGACCTTACTATCATAGTCGTCGATACTACCGCTTCACTTGCTACAGTAAAATCTCACGAATTGCGCAGTATAAAACTTCGTCGTCCCTCTAAGCCCACTGACTCTAGCGCAATTAAACCTTTGCACAATAAAATTGTGATATCGCTTTTACAACCTACAGTTTGCTTACAGTCCAACAGCTAAATCTACGCCAAACCTCTATCTATCTATCTATATCGTCACGCCTGTCTCTCATTGGGGTAGGCAGAGACTATGGAACGCCACATGCTTCGGTTCAAACATACCTCTTTCGCTTCCTCGACATTCATTAACCTCATCATGCATGCGCGTCGGTTATGGGTACTTTTAATTTGGCCCTTTTTCAGTACGTCACCTATTTGGTCGGCGAACGTTCGCCTACGGCGGCCCCTACCGACATTTCCATTCATTCTCGCACAATACACTACTTTTGTATTTCTTCTTTAATCCATCCGTTCTAAATGTCCAAACCAACGCAACATTCCTTTTTCAATCTTTGTCACTACATCTCCTTTTAGACCACACTTCTCTAGTATCAGTGAAAAACATTTCACTTTGTCTATCAGCATTATTCCGCACATACTCCTCAAACCTCTTATCTCCTCAGCATTGATTCTACTTTCATGCTTCTTCTGCCATACCCATGATTCACTACCATACATCAGTGTTGGCGCCAAAACTCCCTGCAGTATAGCAAGGCGAGCTTGCCTTGGGATAATACCATTGCTGATGATGGACTGTAAGGCGCCATTCACACTATTTCCTGCTTTCACTCTCCTTTCAATATCTCCCTCACATTTGCTATCTCTCGTAAACAAAGACCCTAAATACACAAACTCGTTCACTTGCTCCACTTTTTCATCTTCTATCATTACGTCACATTCAGTTACACTATCGTCCCTCTCTATTACCATGACTTTGGTTTTGTTTACATTCACTTTCATACCTTTTTTCTTATACGTCTCATTCATCGTGGTGACCATCTGCTGTAAATCCGACGCTGACGATGCAAATAGAACTTGATCGTCAGCGTATAGAAGGGTCTTAAACACTGACTCACTCATTCTTAATACACATTCAGAATCTTTCAAATCGGCCAAACAACTGTCCATGAACAGATTGAACAGCCAAGGAGACGCTACACATCCCAGTCTAACACCACGATCAATGTTGAACCAGTCCGTGTAGGCCCCGTTTATTCTGACACAGGCACTTGAATCCCTATATAAGGATTCAAGTGCCCGTACCAGACTGCTGCTCACTCCATACGCAGAAAGTGTTGACCAAAGTTCATTCCTCACTACTCGATCGTAAGCCTTTTCCAGGTCAATAAAGGCGCAGAAAACCTTCCGGTGTTTGCTTAAGACTTTCTCTGCTATGCACCTTAAGGTAAAGACTTGATCCGTACATCCCATTCCCTTTCTGAATCCCGCTTGCACATCCCAAATTTTACTGTCCGTTTCAGAGATCACTCTTTCAATCAGTATCTTTGCATTCAATTCGCCAACAACACTCAGGAGGCTGATACCGCGATAATTTTTGCATTCCTGCTGTGACCCTTTGCCCTTGTACAGTGGCACAATTACGGCTTTGTTCCAGTCACCTGGTACACGACCGGACCGCCAACATTTATTTAATAGTAGGTACAGCAAGCTTGCAGTGACGCCTTCGCCTACCTTGAGCATTTCAGCAGATATCCTGTCATATCCCGCAGCTTTACCCGCCTTCATATTTTTCAATGCATATCGTATCTCTTCCATACTTATCCCACTTTCACAATTATCTTCCTCATTCGCTACTATATTCCTATTGTCGCTCTCTCCTCGTTCAAACAAATTCTCAAAATATACCTTCCACTCATTCAAAACTTCCCCATGCTCTCTAATAATACTTCCATTTATATCCCTTATCACACCAACTTTCGACTCTCCTGATTTGCCTCGGGCTGTTCTGACTAAGTGCCAGAATAATTTGATGTTGGCCCGGATGTTGGTTGTTGAGCAAATTTTCTAACAAATTTGTCCTTGCATTCTTCTTTCTTTCTTCTCACTATCTCTTTTACTTTATATTTCAACCTGTCATTATTTTCTTTTACAATCCTTTCATTTTCATTCACACCACCTTGTACTCTTTTGTTGGCCCTTATGGCCAGCAAGTCCATCCATGCTTTGCGCTTTTCCGCAACGACACCGCTTACTTCTTGATCCCACCGTTCATTACAATTTTTTTTAACGTTCTTCCTCTTGCTTACACCACATACTTGAGCGGCTGTCTCAATCATTCCATTCTTAAACTCTTTCCAAAATTCTATTTATTTCGCAATCTTCTTTCTCAAACAAATCTTTTAACCTTACTTCCACATACATATATACATACATACATATCGTCACGCCTTTTATCCCCGAAGGGGTAGGCAAAGGTGTATTTCTACACCCACTTTTCGCCAGATATACTTTAGTCCCGCGTAATAGGGGGCGAGCCTATTGCCGTACCGGGCACATTTCCAGACTCCGTGCTGCTACTGTGAATTTCGTGACAGAAAAACCCAATAACACTGCCCAACCCAGGAATCGAACCCGAGACCTTCCGATCCCACGCGCACATTTATGCCGCGAGACCAACGAGGCAGTCGTATAGGGTTTGATGTTGAGTTTTCCGTCTCTACGCAAAGATGATATTTGCATCGTGTTATCCCTTAGTCGCCTCTTACGACACCCACAGGAAGCACACGGCCTTACTTCCAATAACTCTTTATACTGATCGCGGATATCCTCTTCTGCCAATCTTTCAACTTTCACTCTTTCTGTGGCAGGTGAGTGTATGCGAGGACGATGGCGCCATTTAGTTGTTAGTCCCGCTATACGGCTAACAACCAAAAAATGGTCAGTGCCCACATTCAAGCCTCGGTACACTCTAGTATCTTTAATTTTTCCTTTTAAACGTTCATCTACTACAACAAAATCTATCATACTTCTTTCTCTCTGCCTTTGCCATGTATACATTGAATCATCTTGTGGCGAAACAAAGTGTTTGTCACAACAAGCTTTCTCTCCATACAAATGTCCAGCAAACTCTCACCATTTTCATTCACTCTCTCGTCACCAAATCGCCCCAGAACCCTTTCATATCCATCACGAGACACACCTACCCAGCCATTATAGTCGCCTAACATAATTATTCTTTCATTATTCTTACACCTAGCAAACACATCTCTAACCTTATCCTAGAATTCCTCTCTGACATTCAATGGTTTGGACATGTCCGGAGCGTAAACACACAAAACAAAAACTTTCATTAAGCCAAGCTTTAATCGCATCCAAAGAAGCCTGGAGTTGACATATTCATATTCTTTCACACACTCATTCATTCTATCCGACAGAATCATTCCAACTTCCAACAGATCCAAATTCCAACAGGCTAGCTCTTTCAGACTCAACAACTCCCGACCAGTATGCATGGTATTGGCCATGAGTAGTTGTTGAGCAGCCTTTCTTCTTAGTTTCACTCACTCCTAGTATATCAATTTTCCTTACATCCATCGTATCACACAATTCATCGATCTTACTATCCACTCCTCCACAAACATTCACGTGTGGCAAAGCGCGTCACCGTTGGGAATTTTACACCCTCCCCCCCCCAGATACGATGGGACAGTCTGAGCGACAATGCTTAGAGAGGGATTCTCCGGTAGAACCGGTACCCTCCTGGGGTAGAGTAATATTTAATCCCCTAAAAGCCATTGCGCCATCTTCTTCACCTCTACTTCGGGTAAGGAACAGAAGGGAAATACAAGATAGGATTGGGGAGTGTTAAAGGAGGTTGGTGTTTGGAAAGGATGTCAAAGGTAACAAAGGATGCCGCAATCACGGAAGGGATATTGGTAGTGATTGCGACAGCTCGAGCAAGCCGGGAGCGCAAACCCGAATGCCTCTTCTTTACGATCGGACAGATCAGTAGAGCGAAAGCACACCCTGACAAAACGCTAAACGTGATAACTCTAAGTGTGCATCAAGTGTTTATCTTTCCGCGTGAGTTATGGAAGCTACGGAGGGTAATGCCTCTCATAATGGCGCTAAGCGGGAAACCAACAAAAGTGTACTATCATATTTTTGAAGAATTCGCCGTTTCAGTTATACATGCGACTACGATGTTTTGCAGAACATGTGTTTGCTTGATCCTTTATGGAGTGTTATTCTTTGTGATGTAGAAACATGTTAGGTTTGATAGATGAACATTGTGTAAGCTTTTATTTTGGGTGGATATAGGCACTTGTCTGCGCAGTTTAAAATTTAAGACAATTTCGTGACGGCTTAGGTATGCAATTTTCCACTTTAGATAGGGTTGATATATGTTCCACAAAATTTAGGTAAATGTAATCTGTCTAGAGGCTAGTCTTATTACAAACAGACAGACAGGCAGACAAAAATTGTAAAAAAAAATCAGTTCGGTATATGTACCGTGTGTACATCCATATGCTTTTAGTAAAAAGTGATTATTTTAATATTACAAACAGACACTACCATTTAATTTATATGTATAGATGTGATCCTTATTTGACACATTATCATTATAAGGCTGACAGTCCACTGGAGCGGAGAGGAGGGAAGCTGGGTCTATTACAACCAACAAAATAGTACACATTTCGTAAAACCTCGGCAGCGGCGCTTTTAGTTTTCAGCGGACATGGACAGCCAGCCTTATGATATTACACATTTTAAATATTCCTGACTGGCATTTGCTGCACATTCTGGCACAAACCACATACGAAAATCAGATTTCAAACTCGGCTGAGCTTATATTACATCTATTATGTATTATGGTGACGGTAGAAGTATTGCAATATTATTTGGAATAAAAAGCATGAAATAACGATAAATAAAAGTACCAAACCGTAGATGATAAACAAGGTATCTGCATTTCCAAACCAATTCAACATTGGAACCCTTAAGAAGCACGCATATTTTTTTCTAAAAGTCGGCAACGCACTTGTGATCCTATGTCCTGGCATTTCAGGTATCTATCTATGAGCGGCGGTGATCACTTACTAACAGATGAACCGCTTGCTTGTTTGTCTGCCTATGTAATAAAAATCCCTTAAAAGGAAAGGTCACACTTAATTGCGTTTTCGATCTCTTACATTTACAACTCTTTTACCGACTGAAAATTCGTATTCCACATATCATGCATTCAAACATTAATAATAACCGAATTAAATTCCAATAAATGTCACTCCGAAAGATATAATTGCGAAAGTTAACCAAGTTACATATTATTAAAGAAAACTTTGCACGCACCGCTTGGGCTTCAAACCTAGCACTTCGCAAATGAAATCATAATAACCATTGTAAAATGGCTCGCTGTATGAATTATTTAAAGTTTGTGAAGTTCACTTTGTGTTCGAATAAGTCGCTTGGATGTTTATTTAATTATCAACTTTTGTCTTACAATCATGTAATAGTACAATTTCGCTTGTTTTCTGCAGTGTGCAATGAGACATACGTTGTTTCTACTCATCAGTTTTTGTTCTTATTGTACTGATGACTGGTCGTCTATATTTAGGCTCAGAACTAGTAGAGCTAAGAGACCAAGTCATACAGCTAGTAAGGCATAAAAAATCGGCTGACTGAAATACCTTAGCAATATAAAATGTATACGAAATTTTTCTTCAAGAGTCATAGAGCTCAAGTATTATCATAAACTGAAAGGCTGACTCAAACATCAGTTAGTACTCAGTAAACAAAATTGCTCATACTATTTGGATACCAATAACTAACACCAAGATGTAACGAAATCATCAAAGTAAACCTCAAATAAAACATTGATAACTAAATTGAACAGAGATATCCCAATCGCATTCGCTCGTACATCTAGCCAGCGAATCGAATTAGTCCCTAGCAAAAAACTTTATTTATAGTCATCTAAATCCGGCCGGGTCAGTTTTTATGTAATTGTGTGGTTATAATACTTCGTCCGATTTCTGATTAGTATCATAAACTTCAAAAGCTTTGCTTACGAACATAACGTTGTTTCACTAAATTGGAGTTTCTTTAGTTGAGCATTAGTAGCAAATAATAAATTGTCGGTGTAACGAAAATGAATCAGAGTTTTAGAATACTTTATAGTATTTGGAATTCCGTTGAAAACTCACAAATTCTTAGATTTTTTTAAATTTATTTTTCTTGGTATGGAGTTCGATTAATAAGAATTGAGAACATTGATACTTTTTGTACGTGTCAACAATAACATTGTCTCAAAAATTCATACCTGAAATCGGAACCACACGTTGTAGTGAATACGTCAATTGTAAATAACATTTGACATCTATCTAGATTTGATTTCGAGCTCAGTCGGGACAACATAAAAGCTCGGTGCTTAATAGGCGTCAAGCTGTACCTATGATTCTGAAACTGCTCATATAAGAATAATTGAGTATCATTTTCTATAACACAAAGTCAATACGAAACCTTGTTGCAATGCACAAACATTAAACTAGAACGACAACAAATTGACTAGCGCACTATAAATTGAAGATCAAAAGCATCTCCACGTCCTATATCACGATTGCAATAATCTGACACAGAGAAAAAGATTGAAAGATATCCCAAATTCACCCAACAGAGATTAGTATGCGTGGAACATCGGTCCAAGGATGAAATACTCACGCCCGGACTTATATTTGAACTCTAATATAATATTGACAAAAAAATACACTCTTTGATGTTACGTATTGCAAAAATATTTTTCTTACGTTTACTGTAGAAAAATATTCCGTAATAACTGCGGCTCAGATTGAGTCTCATGTAAAATTTATAAAGTTTGCCGTACGATTTATTATAACTATTTCGGTGAATTGTTCCAGTGTAGTATGTCTGGATATTGCAGGTTTATTTTTATTGCGTACAAAAATAATGAAGAGAATAAAGCAAACATATATCTATAGTAGCCAGATCGATGAATTCTTGTAGATGATTACAGGTACAAGGTTTATGGCCCGTTACACCTTTGACTGATTAGTCTGCCTGACAAATTGATTAGGCAGATAACTGTAAAATATATTGTTCTTATTTTGTTTTTTTTTTTTCTGAAAGATAGGGTCTATCCAGAGGTGGGGAAGCGGTTTACTAATGTTTGCCATAATTTAAAAGCCCTAATTTCATATGCCATACTGGTATTTGCCATAATTTCATTAGAAATAACGCTTCAGTTGCCATAATCGTGAAATGACATAAAATGACTTTCAATAATGCCATTGGTCATAATCGATTAAGTGTCATAATAATTTAAATCCATAAATGTATTTGCTATAATTTTCGTTTTCAATAATGCCGTTTTCCATAATTTTGATTCACCATAATATAAATAAAGATAATTTAGTAAGATCAGATTTGTGGATATTAGATGCAACATTTAAGGTAGCACCCAACATTTTTTTGCTACTGTACACAGTACACGGTAACGTTTTGAATGGATACAATGAAACTGTACCCCTTCTATTTGCTTTGTGTACACATAAAGATAGAATTACATATAATCAAATCTTTAATTTTATAAGCGACTAGCCGTTTCCCGAGGTTTCACCCGCGTCCTAAGGGTACAAGGTACTGCGCGTACCCGAAAAACCCAAATATCTTACGGGCCCCTATTTTTCTAAAATAAAATATAGCCTATGTTATTTGCAGATAATGTAGCTTTCTAATAGTGAAAGAATTTTTAAAATCGGTCCAGTAGTTTTTGAGTTTATCCATTACAAACATACAAAAATACAAATTTTTCTCTTTATAATACTAACTAAGTATAGAAGTATAGATTATAGCAATGAAAATAATATTACATTGAAATTGAAAAATTGCATAATGGATTATAAAATGAGGTTGACGGAGCCCTGTTTCGCAGGGCTCCTATTTTCGGGTTAAGAGAACCTAACACAACCCATTTAGTTACTTTTACATAAAACCTAAAATTGCGTTCCGTTTTGCATATTTGAATGAAAATTGTTTGGAAATTGTTTATAAATATTTAGACGCAACTCCGGCAGCCAAATTTACATTTAGGAGATTAAAACTAACTCCCTTAAGCCCCCTACACCACCAATACCCTCAAATTCGGGCGACTCGTTTCGAAACCCAACCCCAGATTTTTTATTCACAATTAAACCTAAAATTAAACCTCATATGGCGTCTACTAACTAAGCTCGACGATAATTAATTTCGACCTAACAATATTATGTATTATTTTCATAATTATATCAAATTTTGAATATGTCAAGAGTCGATTATGAGATGTGTTACTTATGGAAACTAATTATTATGATATATGTTGTTATAGAAAGTCATTTTATGGCAAATAAAAGTTATCACTGTTGAGTTGTTAAGGCAAACGTTATTAGTATAAATTATAATAGTGCAAGTAAATATTATGATCGGGGATGATTATGGCAAACAATATTAGTGCAAATGAGTTTATGGAAAACGAGAGAATACCGGGGCAGCCAGGTTGTAGTTTCTCCACACAAAACATTCGGAAATCATAACTGTTTCTCTATACTTTTAACATTATTCTTTCCAATTCTTAAATATTTTTGGTTTACCTTTGTTGTCGCTAGAGTCCAAATTTCATGTTTCTAGCTTCAGCAGTTTTGGCTCTGCGGTGTTATGTCTGTCAGAAGAAGTAATTTCATATACTTACCTACATAATTATATCATCATCATCCTCCTAGAATTATCTCAGTTGCAATCCGGCGTCGACTTACTAATCAAACCGGATTTGGCTGAATCTTAGCTAATCCACAGAGCTACTGCCTGTCTGACCTCCTCAACCTAAAGGAATAGTACTGAATCCCTTTAATGACTATTGAAGATCTTGATGACAGCTGCGACTGCTTAACATGCTCTCTGGGGTACGGGGCAAGCGTAAATACCTAATAACGGAAAGAAAAACAAAATGCTATCAGCTGCACATCGGTATATTATGTGCACCGGCCCTTATATTAATTTTCAATAAAATATTTATTGGGGTTTGATTTGAGTTTTCACAAATTAAATATCAAACGTTATTTGTGTTTGTTATAAGAGAACATCGTATATTCCATTGATGAGCTCCATTTTTGTGTAGATCTTATTCATTTATTGAATTACAATGTACTATAGGTACTTATACTATGATTGGTTCTCAGTAAGCGAAGCTTCTATTATATCTCGGATACTAATAATATTTCACTGATATTTTTCGTTGTAATATGTAAGTACCGTATAGTATAAGAATTTTGATATTTGATAACAATAGATTATATTCACACTAGTGTAGTGTAGTGTGAATAGTCGCGTTCGATCTCTTTAACGGATCTAAAGATAATATTATCATACGATTTTTTATAATATTAATCATAGCAGCATGCAGAGGGTATCGGGTTCGAATCAACGAGGCGCACTGATGGCTTCTCGGAGCTATGTATGAATACGTACTGAATTGTAAATTTTCGCTAGCACAGTGCTTCCGAGAGCACGGTAAGCCGTCGGTCTATATTTGTTAAAATAAAAAAATATTTAAATTCAGAATTTACAGGTGTACCAACAAATAAAGGTTTTTGTACCTCATTTATAATAGGTATTATTATTGAAATTAAATTTTACGTGTAAATGATATTTATTCTGAGTTAAATTTAGCAAAATTTAATCTACGTAAAGTTTTACCGGAAATAAAGCATTTTATATTTAGCTTAATTAATTCTTGGAAACCTTAACGAAATTAAAATGAGAAAGAATAATGCACGTTGATGCACGAAAGCTTCTGTAGTCACTATAGTACAGTTTCTGAAGGCATATGATTAATCTACACTAATATTTTAAAGAGGAAATTTTTTGTATTTTTGTTTGTTTGTAATGAATAAACTCAAAAACTACGGGACCGATTTTAAAAATTCTTTCACCATTAGAAAGCTACATTATCTGCGAGTAACATAGGCTATACTTTATTTTGGAAAAAATAGGGGTCCGCAAGTTATTTGGGTTTTTCGGGTACGCGAAGTAGTTCCCTCAGGACGCGCCAAATACATACATGCCAAATTTCGGTTTTTACGACCAGTAGTTCCCGCTGTGGCTTGCTGTCAGTCTCTGACAGTCACACGCAAGTATTTTATGTTACAGAGACCAGATTAGTTTGTTAATATTTGATGCAGAGATCTAGGCAGTATATTTAGACTACTGACAGTCACACGCAAGTATTTTATGTTACAGAGACCAGATTAGTTTGTTAATATTTGATGGAGAGATCTAGGCAGTATATTTAGACTACGTATTACCTCAACAGGTCATGTAATCTTGAAGCGTTTTCAGAAACTTAATTGAATAAGTAGCTTTGCCATACAGAATATAATAATAATAATAAAGTTTATTTCAAAAGGAGATTGTAGTTTTACATTGTTTTGACATAGTAATTAACACAAGTACATTGTTTATTCTATAATTCTACTTACAATACGTTTATCAAAATAACGACAATATATTATGGACTACAATATTCTTGGGTGGCGAACTGTTTTCCTAGAGAGACTGTTGGGTAGTCTGTGTTAAGGAGTCACAGTGCCGATCCCCTATTGGTTAATTAATTATATACATTGTGTTTGAAATAGAATTAGTTTTTATTATAAGTCAAATCGATTAGATCGATTGAGTAACATTTTGTTTAGTCTATTGAAAATTTCTGACAATGATCACACTGAACTGTCACTTCCGTCTCTTCCCGCGTTGAGAAATTACCACGTTGTCGACTCGTACGTAAAATAAAATATCGCCTTTTGAAAAGCACATCATTGTAGCTACGCGAATAGTTGTGAAATCTATTAAATTGCCGCTTTTTTGACTCCCGGCACGGTTTGTGACATATTGAACATTTTGTGAAAAGTTATTGTGAGCACACCTTTTTGCATTTCGTGTGAATTGATTAATTGAACTAAATAGAGTAAACCGCTTTGAACGCCGCCTGATCTAGTGCTGGCAACGGTAAATTGATTGTGAACTATTGATTGACATTTGTGAAAACTGTGAATCTGGTATCGACTTCCACGTGCCAACGTGTCCTGAAAACGTCGCGTTTGAAGCTTAATAGCTAAGTATAAGATACTTCATTCATTTATTTTGGCCAATATACTTGTATGAATGTGTCTAATTTAGCTCAAGCCTGACATCAGCAAGGATAGCGGGTAAGTGAAACACATTAATATTAAGATTACTTGTATTCGCTGTGCAACACAGTACAGTTATGTCTGAGATTTGTTGTGGCTGACAAGGGCTGATGAATAGAGTCACGCTTCCACAAATCTGCTGCAATTGATCCCAGCTCCTTCTAGCCAAAATTCTAGACATAATTTTTAATAGCAAGAGCGTGGTTAACGTTTACGTTACGGTTTTGATTGTATCTGAACTCAGATTGGTGTTGTATGAGCTATATATATATCACCTTGTAGACAGTATTGTAGTGTTTGTCAGGTCAGTTATTGTCTAAAATACATAATATTTAATTGTATAAGTTGACCTAGATAATTTGAAACACATTGTCACATAACCTCAATCAGTAATTGTTGATTTGTATTGTTGGAAAATCTAACTTAAATTTGTTGTTGCATTAATAAGTCAGTTTGTTTGGATACATAACAGCTGTATGTATCAATAAATTTAGTAAATTTAGTTTATTGCATATATTCATAAACATAACAACCAACTTGACCTTGCCACTTGGGCGGGTCACATTAATAAACTTTGTTTTGTTATAATACAAAGATAATATTGTTAGGTAACACATATTCTGTGCTTACTTCCTATTGTATATCATAAATAACACAGTTAGTCTGTCTGTTGCAAATAATTAATTAATTAAGTTGAAGTTTCAACTTTATTAATTTGTTATAAGTTATAACTTTGATAACTTTTGTGTTTGTTTCAATATATTGAAACTATTAATTTTGTTGGACAGTAGATACCTGTCATTTGCCTGCACTTGCAGTGAACAGGCTAATACTTTGTTGGTTTCAAAGAATTAAGAAAAATTCAGTTTTGATTGTTAATTTTATTTAACGCTTGTCCGGGCTCTTTTGAATTTTGATTATGTCAGCTATCAAGGACTTGCGTGCGGCTGCTGGTGCTATTGCATTAGATTTGCGCTGGTTTGCCTCGGCCAGTGCTTTAGTGAACCGGCCTGATCGCCAGCAGGCCTTACTTCAAAGGTACGAGCGGATCGATGATCGCCTGGCAAGTGTGGAACAGCAGTTCCGCACTTTCAGTACTTGCTGTCTCGAAGTGTCAGTCAATGATTTCACCGCTGACCAGCGAAATAAGGTCAGCGAAGACTATGCCCAGGTCTTAGACCTGTATGATGCTGTATCCAATACTGCGAGACAACTAGTTGCCGATAGGGAAGGGCAACCCGGCCTGAAGCAGGAGCTTCCTAGGTCAGCACCGGGGCTGGTGAGTAGGCTCCCTACTTTGGACCTCCCCCATTTTGATGGCTGCCTAGGAAGCTACCTGGGCTTCGTTAATTTGTTTGACAGCCTGGTCAATGATAGGGCTGACCTTCGGCCAGCACAAAAATTGGCATATTTAATGTCGGTTCTGGATGGGGAGGCTAAGGGCCTCATCCAGCATCTGCCCGTGTCTGACGAGGCGTACCAGACGGCTCGGGACCTAATTACCCATAGGTACCATAATAAGCGTGGCCTCGCCGACACGCACATCGAGCAGATTTTGGGTTTGCCGACGCTCACCCGGGTCTCTGGGTTGCGCACCCAACTGTTGAACCCGCTTTTGGTGGCCATCAACGCACTTTAGTGCCTTGACCTGCCCGTGAACCAATGGTCCTATCTATTGGTGCACATTGTGCTGAAAAAGCTGCCTGCCGACCTGAGGTCGCGTTTTGAACAGCGTTTTGGTGGGGATAGCGCGACCCATCTGCCCCCCTTTGCTGACCTGGAGAGGTTCCTGGAGGATGAGTGCCGGGTCTTGGACAACTCCGGTGGTAACACGCCGGCTAAGACGCAGCCACCTAAGGTCAAGGAGCAGGCTCGCGGTCACACCGGAGCCAATGTTGACCGGCGCCCTCCTCGCTTTGCGGTCACGCAGAGCCCAGCGGAGTGCTCCTACTGCAAGGTCACGGGGCACAGAACGGCCAGTTGTAGGGCATTCTTGGACCTACATGTCGCCCCTCGCAGGCGCATTGCGAATGCTCGCCGCCTTTGCTTCTCTTGTTTGGGGTCCCACTAGCAGCGAGACTGCCCAAACTCTCGCCCCTGTCCTCACTGTGGAGGACAGCATTTGGACATTCTCTGCATGAATGCCAGAGAGGTAGGCCGCTTGTCCAACCAGCCGACGCCGCGCACGGGCGGGTGTTTTGAAGGTGGCAGCCGAGGCTCACCGGCACGCAGCCGAGAGTCGCCTCGCTTAATTGATCGCCACTCGCCCCGCTTGGAGAACCGTAGCGTGCGCACGCCTCCTCTCTCTCGCGCACCTAAATGTGCTGTTCAGCGTCACCAGCACCATGACTGCTGCCCCAGGTATTCCCCTCCTTTGGCGCAAAACCTCGGCTATTGTGTTGAAGAATATTTTGGGCATGCATCCACAGAAGCAGCTACCTGCTGCTGTGGTGAATTTGACATCGGGATTGGAACTGGCGGACCCCAAATTTGACACACCGGGACAAATCGATTTGTTGATTGGTTCTGATGTCCTCGGTGGAATTTTGATTGGTGGGAAACGGGTCTTGGTGCCAAATGGTTTGACTGCCATCCCGACCATATTTGGATTTGCGTTGATGGGACCTGTACCTAGGGACCCCCCTCCACCTGAACTTGATAATTTGTTGGCTGTAGGCTCTGCTCTCTCTGATGCGGTTCAGAGGTTTTGGGAAGTAGAGGAGCCCCCTCAAGTTGACCGTTTGAATCCAGAACATGAGGAGTGCGAGCGGTTCTTCCAGAACAACACTGGTCAACTTCGTTCTGGTCGGATTATCACGAAGCTGCCCTTTCTGTCTGTTCGGCCTCCGCTTGGTGAGTCACGACCTTTAGCCGAAAACAGATTGTTGGCTATGGAGCGCCGCATGGGTCGTGATCCGGAGCTCAGACAGAAGTACATTGAGTTCATGAGAGAATATGAACAGTTGGGACACATGTCCGTGTCAAATTTGGATTGGCGTTCGGTGGAGCATTACTTTCTCCCGCATCATGCGGTATTGAAGCCATCGACTGGCAAGCTGCGCACGGTGTTTGATGGTTCTGCGCAGACTTCAACGGGTGTATCCTTGAACCAGTGCTTGCATTCTGGTCCCAAGTTGGTCAAGGACCTTTGTGACGTCATCACCAGCTTCCGACGACATCAGGTTGTCTTTGTGGCCGACATAAAAATGATGTTCAGGCAGACTATTATCCACCCTGATGACCGTCGCTTCCAGCTGATCCTTTGGAGAGAGTCTCCTCGTGATCCCATGGTCGTCTACGAGCTCAATACTAATACGTACGGGTTAAGATCAAGCCCCTACTTGGCAATACGTTCTCTTTGGGAGCTCGCAGACCGCGAAGGCTTACGTTTCCCACGAGCCTCCGCCATCTTGAAGGACGATATTTACGTCGATGACATTTGCTCGGGCGCCTCCACAGCGGACGAGGCGATCCTCCTGCGGGACGAATTGATAGGTATTTTGCCCTCCGCTGGTTATGAGTTGCGTAAATGGATTTCCAACTCACCAGCGCTTTTGGAAGGCTTGCCAGAGGATCATCAGCAAGATCCACATCTATTTGAGATTGTTGACAACCCCGCCATGATGGCTGTTCTCGGCGTTCAGTACAGACCAGTCCAAGACATCTTTACATATAACGTAGACTTGAAATTGCCGTGTTCTTGGACTAAACGTCTCGTATTGTCTACTGTCGCCAGAACCTTTGATCCGAACGGTTGGATCTGTCCAATTATATTTTGGGCAAAATGCTTCTTGCAGAAGCTTTGGACAGCAGGATTGACCTGGGACGAACCTCTGCACGGCACTCTTGTTGAGGAATGGACCTCTTTTGTATCCTCACTTCCTGCCGTCAACGAGATCTCCTTGCCTCGTCCCATCCTTCCTCCCGGGAAGTACAAGGCCACCCTTCACGGGTTTTGTGACGCCTCGGAACGTGGTCACGCCGCCTTGGTGTACTTGCGCACAGTTAGTGCCTCAGGTCAGGTGAGGGTTTCCCTGATCATGGCAAAGAGCAAGGTGGCACCCCTTCGGACAACTCTGACCATTCCAAAATTGGAGCTCTCGGGAGCAGCCCTATTTGTACGCTTGTTGAACCACGTGTCTAACACTTTGGGTAAAAGCATTTGTATTAATGGGACTTACGCCTGGACAGACAGCCAAATTGTTCTTTGTTGGTTGAAGGCTTCTGTCCACACCTTGGAGGTATTTGTCGCTAATCGTGTTTCCCAAATCCAGAAATCCGAAGTCAAACTTGTTTGGAGACACGTGCCAGGTGAGCTCAACCCCGCTGATTGTGCCTCGCGCGGATGCTTGACGCCTAGTTTGATAGGTCATTCGCTGTGGTGGGGTCCGGAATGGTTGAGTCGACCAGAAATTGATTGGCCTCGAACGCCAGTTTTGAATACTTCTAATTTGCCGGGTCTACGAACACTCGCTCTTGAGAAGGTAGAATGCGCCTTCGACCCCGATTTCCTGTTGAATCGTTACAGCTCCCTCGACAAGTTGTTAGGTGTTACTGCTTGGATAAAGCGTTTTGTTTTTAATTTTAGGCACCCACAACAGAAACGACTGACACCGTTTATCTCACCACAGGAACGACAGGAGTCCCTCACCTTTTGCGTTCGTTCTGTGCACTTGGCGCATTTTGAAAAGGAAATTGCTATCCTTAAATCAGGGAGATCGAAATTGTCGGGAGCAATATCTAAATTGAACCCCTTTTTGGACGAAACGGGTCTCTTGCGCGTTGGAGGGCGTCTCAAGAACGCCAACCTCCCTTACGGAGCACGTCACCCCCTTTTGTTACCTAAGGACGGTCATTTGGTACGCTTGTTGGTAACTGACCGTCACCTTAAAAATTCGCATGCTGGTTGTAATGCGCTCTTGGCCATTTTGCAACGCGAATTTTGGATCTTGTCTGCCCGAAGAATTATTCGGAGAGTAGTCTTTCGCTGCATCCCTTGCTATAAGCTCAAGGATTCTACCATGCAGCCGTTGATGGGGGACTTACCGGCAGATCGCGTAACTGAGAGCAGGACGTTTGACGGTGTTGGCACGGACTTCACTGGTCCCTTTTTGGTAAAACCGTCGACACTTCGAAACAGCAAGACTGTCAAGGCCTACTTGTGTGTTTTTGTTTGTCTTTCCACAAAGGCCGTACATTTGGAACTGGTCTCCTCGCTTACGACCGAGGCGTTTGTAGCCACATTTGACAGATTTGTATCCCGCAGAGGGCTGCCTTCCTTGATCCGTTCTGATTGCGGCACTAACTTCAAGGGCACTTATAATTATTTGAATGACGTTGTTAATTTCCTTGAAACCATCAAAGCTGATATAGGTGATAGGCTTGCCCGACGTGGGATAAATTGGTTGTTTTCCCCACCAATTTGTCCACACTGGGGTGGTATTTTTGAGGCCGCTGTAAAATCGGCCAAAACACACTTGCGCAGGACAATCGGTGAATCTGTCCTTACATTTGAGGAACTCGCAACTGTGTTTTGTAAGATTGAGGCCGTTTTGAACTCTCGGCCATTGTGCCCGATCTCCTCAGATCCGAATGATTTGGAGGCCCTTACGCCGGGCCATTTTTTGATTGGTCGCCCACTTGTCGCCTTGCCTGAGTACCCCTATATTGATACGAGACCTGGTCGTCTCTCGCGTTTTGAATTGGTACGCCAGATTACTCAGAGCTTTTGGAAACGCTGGAACTTGGAATATTTGCACATACTCCAGCAACGCGTTAAGTGGACCGACAAGACCGATCCACCCAAGATTGGTGACCTCGTTTTGATCAAGGAGGCTAACCTTCCGCCACTCAGATGGCGCAGGGGGCGCATCCTACATTTGGTAACTGGGGCTGATGGAGTTCCCTGATTTGCTGAGGTCTTGGTGAACGGTTCGATTCTGAGGAGAGCAGTTGCAACATTGTCACGTCTACCAACCGATTAGCGGACCGGTAGGCCGGTCCGGGGCGGGTGGATGTTTGAAATAGAATTAGTTTTTAATATAAGTCAAATCGATTAGATCGATTGAGTAACATTTTGTTTAGACTATTGAAAATTTCTGACAATGGTCACACTGAACTGTCACTTCCGTCCTTCCGCTTGAAAAAATTCAATTGAAAAGAGGAAAAGAAAGATGAGTTGGATAGCCTGCTATCCAACTCATCTTTCTTTTCCTCTTTTTTCCTTTAAACAATTTGACACCTTGGATTGGGCTTCGTTTTCGGGTATGCTCCCTGAATATTGTATTCCTTCTCCTAGAAGGGTTGCCGACCAAAACTAACGAGGTCCATCTCCTCGAATTACAGACTTTTTTGGAACGTAATTGCTATAACAAAAAAAAAAAAAAAAACCACGGAATTAAAAATCTATTGCATGAACTAAATTCACCTTTGTCAAAGGGCAGATATTTATTAGTTATCCATGTCAGAAAAACTTGCATGGATCTTAAACTGTTTATGAAAGTACTTTGGATCATTATTCCAAAATTAATTTTGACACAGTGTCATACAAATTTATTTTTTGCTGAAATGATCCAGACGATATTTCTCTCAATATCTTAAAAATATCGGCGCCTGTATATTGTACAACATACGATTAGAAACCATATTAAATATTCCAAATATTGATACCTTCACGTGTAACAAAATTGGAATATTTAAGTCGAAAAACTTCGCCTGAATGTTTAAACTGAAATAACTCAAAATGTGTTCATTGTGGGGTGGAACATTTTGGCACAACTCGGTCCACTTATATGCTATGATTAATCTAATTATCGTTAGAAACACTTTTGCCGATCACAGTTAATAATTAAAAACTCGCGACAACAAGGAGTATCGATGTAGGGACACATGCGGCGTGTACGCTTGTTAGGCTGGCCGCATACATACGTTTTCCGCATTCGATTTCCGAATACGTTTTCCGTATTCGGACATCTGAATGCATGGAATCAGTGGAAAATACATTAACTGACGCACACATTCCCTTTTTTTTCGAACGGAATAAATTCCGCACATACGTTTCGTGTGCAAGCCGGCGCGTTCGGAGAAACCTACTCGAAAAACCCTAATGACGTCATGCGGAACGCAGCGCTTGCATACATTTTGTTCGTGCCGGCGCACACGTTCGGAAATTTCTATTCAGTTTCGCGCCCGCGCCACGGGCATCGGACGTATTCTCTGTATTGGTTACGCATAAATTCGCAACACGAATGTGTGAGGCAGAAACGTTAATATTGGCGGTGTGCTCGTAACTTAGCTCTCTTCAAATAATACGGACTTTCATAGATTCTTCGATTATTTAGTGGATGTCTCCAATACCGACCACGCTTCTTTTTCTTATTTACTAGTAACAGAAATGCAATTGCTAATAAATCGTCGTCCTCCATCGTCGTGCGTTCTCCACGCTATCACTATCTGTACTGTACTGACGTGGATACATTCCGAATGAAGAAAAACGAACGTTTGCGCTAGTCTCACGGAATTCCAATTCGAAATTACGCATTCGGAAAACGAATACGGTAAACGTATGTATGCGGCCAGCCTTAAAATGGCGGCTGTCGTGGTGGATCGCGTCGCCTGGCGCCCGCTGACTGCCGAAGCCACGCCCACTGCGTCTCGTACAAGCGTCGCTCGCCTCGTGTTCCGCTCGAATACTGATAACTTGCGAACTTGCGATGTAGGTATGTACCTACTTGCTTCGCCTCGAGTGATTTTGTACGTCTGCACTGCCGACGTGCTTTCTGGTTTTTCCCTTGTGTAGGTGCAAGGCCGGGAAGAAACCTGAACTTCCTTAGGTGTTTCTCTTTCACGTCTGCACCGCCGACTTGATTTTATGTTTTTTCCTTATGTAGGTGCTGCACAGCCGCGCCGACGGGAAAGAACTTGGAAACTTCTTAGCGTGGTTCAAATACTTAATTCGAAGGACCTGGTGGGGTAGAGCAGGAGCCATCAAAAGTAAACGATATGTTTCACACAAACACTTTAATCGCGTTTACTTATAGGTACTTAAACTTAGACACAGGACTACAAATTAGGGCCGTGTAATTGGCCCTGTGGGTGCTATAGATCCCCTCGTTAGCCTCTGTGTTGGCTAGTTGGCAGAGCACTATAGCGTAACTGCTGCTTGTATGCCGTATGGTGTATAACTCGCTACTGGTTGAGGGCGCGAATGCCCACAGATTCTATAGAGCGCAGAAACGCTGGTGATGTGCAAGTATAATCGATTATTATTCTTAGTGTTGGGATTCCAACAGGGTGGTTTGCAAAGCTTTTATTTTCATAGTGTAACTAATCTCTATTTTATTTTATCTGAATACTATTACCTAGTAATCATAAAGTGTACAAAAGAGAGTGGCAGCCATAGATTTTAATAAAAGTAATAAATAAAAGCTCAAAATGTGTTATAATAGAGGCTGGTATTGAGAACATTGACGTAAGATGTAATAAAATAAAATATAACAACAAAGACAAAGAACAGAACGGTAACCAATTAAAGGTCGGAACAAAACTAAGAACACATAAATAATTGAAGGGATGGACATTGAACAAACAGGAAGTATGCTAAGTGGAAGGATATGATGATGATGGCTGGCACATGCGTCATACTCGTGAACGGGTGCTACTTGCGATGACTGGTCGATGACGGTCTTGCGGGCTGGTATTAGATTTTAATATTTAACTGCATCATTTCCATCATGGTTCTGATCACTTTCGCGGAATGCCTGCATTATTAGGTATATATAATGTAAGTGGATGCTCCTGTTTCACCATGTCTATTCTGAGGAGGCTAACCAAAACTATTATGCTTGAGTATTATTATGTACAGTAAATATATACAAGTGATATAGAAGGTGTAACAGTTTCAGCGCCTTACAAAATGTAAATTGTGTATTATGCAAAACCTGGCGATGAAAAAGAGTGACCGTGAGTTTTATTGCCCGTTCTTTCTCATGGTTCTACCTATTGCTTTGCGAACGTGGCAGTAAATGTAAATGTAGAAGCATACAGTAATAATGTTTTAAATTTGAGTATAAGTAATTATTTTATAAATTTATTATCTTGACGTTCATAAGCGTCACATTGTGACCCAAATGAATAAAGGATTTTGAATTTGAATTTGATATTGAAGCGTTGGTCAACAAGAATTACATGCCTTAAGGACGCGTTTACAAAATTAGTAGGTACAAAATCGCGTCACTACAGCGACACGGCGGCAACAGTACGTACTACGTACGGTAACTTGCGGAAATGTAGTTCAACTAAATAACTTTGAGACTTAGAATTTTTTTGTGATATGTATCTATGTGTATAGGCCTGGCTGTGCGAATTACGTACAAATAAGTTTCTTATTTTTATATACCTAAATGGACATTATTACTTTATTTTTTCCATTATGTTGATTCAGGATATATTTCGGTATTTAGATATTATTTTGTTTCTTGCGTTGAAATCTGGTAAGATTATGAGGACTGATGGTATACCATCCCATTCAAGTGTTGCGACTGGAACTCATAAAAGAGTAGACCTAGTTATGCCAGGTTGGGGCTCATTTTATTTGTTTTAGAGAGACCCTACCACTGGTACTAGTGAAGTAACCTTCCAAGGTTATTCGATGAGTCTTACTGGTACTCTTATGTGAGTAGAGCTAGGCATGCCGAGTTTGGGCTCACTTTGTTTGTACATAAGAGACCTTACCACTGGAACTTATGAAGTAACCTTCCAGGGTTATTAGATGACACTTGCTGGTACTCATATGTGAGTAGAGCTAGGCATGCCGAGTTTGGGCTCATTTTGTTTGTACATAAGAGACCCTATCACAGGAACGTATGAAGTAACCTACCAGGGTTATTCAATGACTCTTGCTGGTACTCATGTGTGAGTAGAGCTAGGCATGCCGAGTTTGGGCTCATTTTGTTTGTACATAAGAGACCCTACCACTGGAACTTATGAAGTAACCTTCCAGGGTTATTCAATGACACTTGCTGGTACTCATATGTGAGTAGAGCTAGGCATGCCGAGTTTGGGCTCATTTTGTTTGTACATAAGTGACCCTACCACTGGAACTTATAAAGTAACCTTCCAGGGTTATTCGATGACTCTTGCTGGTACTCATATGTGAGTAGAGCTAGGCATGCCGAGTTTGGGCTCATTTTGTTTGTACATAAGAGACCCTACCACTGGAACTTATGAAGTAACCTTCCAGGGTTATTCAATGACTCTTACTGGTACTCATATGTCAGTAGAGCTAGGCATGCCGAGTTTGGGCTCATTTTGTTTGTACATAAGAGACCCTACCACTGGAACTTATGAAGTAACCTTCCAGGGTTAATCAATGACTCTTACTGGTACTCATATGTCAGTAGAGCTAGGCATGCCGAGTTTGGGTTCATTTTGTTTGTACATAAGTAACCCTACCACTGGAACTTATGAAGTAACCTTCCAGGGTTATTCGATGACTCTTGCTGGTACTCATATGTGAGTAGAGCTAGGCATGCCGAGTTTGGGCTCATTTTGTTTGTACATAAGAGACCCTACCACTGGCACTTATGAAGTAACCTTCCAAGGTTATTCGATGAGTCTTACTGGTACTCTTATGTGAGTAGAGCTAGGCATGCCGAGTTTGGGCTCACTTTGTTTGTACATAAGAGACCTTACCACTGGAACTTATGAAGTAACCTTCCAGGGTTATTAGATGACACTTGCTGGTACTCATATGTGAGTAGAGCTAGGCATGCCGAGTTTGGGCTCATTTTGTTTGTACATAAGAGACCCTACCACAGGAACTTATGAAGTAACCTTCCAGGGTTATTCGATGACTATTGCTGGTTCTTATATGTGAGTAGAGCTAGGCATGCCGAGTTTGGGTTCATTTTGTTTGTACATAAGTAACCCTACCACTGGAACTTATGAAGTAACCTTCCAGGGTTATTAGATGACTCTTGCTGGTACTCATATGTGAGTAGAGCTAGGCATGCCGAGTTTGGGCTCATTTTGTTTGTACATACGAGACGCAACCACTGCAACTTATGAAGTAACCTTCCAGGGTTATTCGATGACTATTGCTGGTTCTTATATGTGAGTAGATCTAGGCATGCCGAGTTTGGGCTCATTTTGTTTGTACATAAGAGACCCAACCACTGCAACTTATGAAGTAACCTTCCAGGGTAATTCGATGACTATTGCTGGTTCTTATATGTGAGTAGAGCTAGGCATGCCGAGTTTGGGCTCATTTTGTTTGTACATAAGTGACCCTACCAATGGAACTTATGAAGTAACCTTCCAGGGTTATTCGATGACTCTTGCTGGTACACATATGGAAGTAAAGCTAGGCATGCCGAGTTTGGGCTCATTTTATTTGTACATAAGAGACCCTACCACTGGAACTTATTAAGTAACCTTCCAGGGTTATTCGATCACTCTTGCTGGTACTCATATGTGAGTAGAGCTAAGCATACCGAGTTTGGACTCATTTTGTATGAACATCAGAGACCCTACCACTGGAACATACCTAGCTCTACTCACATATGAGAACCACTAAGAGTCTTCGAATAAACCTGAAAAACCTGAAAGGTTACTTTATAAGTTCCAGTGGTAGGGTCTCTTATGTACAAACAAAATCAGCCCAAACACGGCATGCCTAGCTCTACTCACATATGAGTACCAGCAAGATTCATCGAATAACCTTGGAAGGTTACTTCATAAGTTCCAGTGGTAGGGTTACTTATGTACAAACAAAATGAACCCAAACTCGGCATGCCTAGCTCTACTGCCATATGAGTACCAGTAAGAGTCATTGAATAACCCTGGAAGGTTTTCATAAGTTTCAGCGGTAGGGTCTCTTATGTACAAACAAAATGAGCCCAAACTCGGCATGCCTAGCTCTACTCACATATGAGTACCAGTAAGAGTCATCGAATAACCCTGGAAGGTTACTTCATAAGTGCCAGTGGTAGGGTCTCTTATGTACAAACAAAATGAGCCCAAACTCGGCATGCCTAGCTCTACTCACATATGAGTACCAGCAAGAGTCATCGAATAACCCTGGAAGGTTACTTCATAAGTGCCAGTGGTAGGGTCTCTTATGTACAAACAAAATGAGCCCAAACTCGGCATGCCTAGCTCTACTCACATATGAGTACCAGCAAGAGTCATCGAATAACCCTGGAAGGTTACTTTATAAGTTCCAGTGGTAGGGTCACTCATGTACAAACAAAATGAACCCAAACTCGGCATGCCTAGCTGTACTGACATATGAGTACCAGTAAGAGTCATTGAATAACCCTGGAAGGTTACTTTATAAAATGCAGTGATAGGGTCTCTTATGTACAAACAAAATGAGCCCAAACTCGGCATGCCTAGCTCTACTCACACATGAGTACCAGCAAGAGTCATTGAATAACCCTGGAAGGTTACTTCATAAGTTCCAGTGGTAGGGTCTCTTATGTACAAACAAAATGAGCCCAAACTCGGCATGCCTAGCTCTACTCACACATGAGTACTAGCAAGAGTCATTGAATAACCCGGGATGGTTACTTCATAAGTTCCAGCGGTAGGGTCTCTTATGTACAAACAAAATGAGCCCAAACTCGGCATGCCTAGCTCTACTCACATATGAGTACCAGTAAGAGTCATCGAATAACCCTGGAAGGTTACTTCATAAGTTCCAGTGGTAGGGTCTCTTATGTACAAACAAAATGAGCCCCAACTCGGCATGCCTAGCTCTACTCACATATGAGTACCAGTAAGAGTCATCGAATAACCCTGGAAGGTTACTTCATAAGTGCCAGTGGTAGGGTCTCTTATGTACAAACAAAATGAGCCCAAACTCGGCATGCCTAGCTCTACTCACATATGAGTACCACCAAGAGTCATCGAATAACCCTGGAAGGTTACTTCATAAGTTCCAGTGGTAGGGTTACTTATGTACAAACAAAATGAACCCAAACTCGGCATGCCTAGCTCTACTGACATATGAGTACCAGTAAGAGTCATTGAATAACCCTGGAAGGTTACTTCATAAGTTCCAGTGGTAGGGTCTCTTATGTACAAACAAAATGAGCCCAAACTCGGCATGCCTAGCTCTACTCACATATGAGTACCAGTAAGAGTCATCGAATAACCCTGAAAGGTTACTTCATAAGTGCCAGTGGTAGGGTCTCTTATGTACAAACAAAATGAGCCCCAACTCGGCATGCCTAGCTCTACTCACATATGAGTACCAGTAAGAGTCATCGAATAACCCTGGAAGGTTACTTCATAAGTTCCAGTGGTAGGGTCTCTTATGTACAAACAAAATGAGCCCAAACTCGGCATGCGTAGCTTTACTCACATATGAGTACCAGCAAGACTCATCGAATAACCTTGGAAGGTTACTTCACTAGTACCAGTGGTAGGGTCTCACCAAAACAAATAAAATGAGCCCCAACCTGGCATAACTAGGTCTACTCTTTTATGAGTTCCAGTCGCAACACTTGAACGGGATGGTATACCATCAGTCCAGATAATCTTACCAGATTTCAACGCAAGAAACAAAATAATATCTAAATACCGAAATATATCCTGACTCAACATAACGTTGAAAATAAAGTAATAATGTCCATTTATACAAAAGAAATTTACTTGTACGTAATTCGCACAGAATACGAGAAGTATCAAATTGATTTTAGCGAATATTTTGTATTCGTATATTGTTTTTTTCGTCTTCGGGCTGCAGCGACAAGCGACATAGAGTCCACTCCCGACGGCGCTCAAGCGCAGACTGAGATCTCATTGCAGAATTTGGATATATAAATCATGAAAGTGGCTATATAAAACGAACCTTATTGCCACACATTAAGACACACGTATGCGAGCAAAATAGAAGAAAAATGTAAGATGATTTTTTGCTTTTTTTGAGTCAATTTACAATATTTTGAAAAAAAAAATCAAATTGTTTTTGAGTTGACTATATTTACTACCCTATTCTATCTTTGAAAATCTAAATAAATGTTAAAATAGAGAGAAAATTGTACCCAAAAATAGCAGTATATGCCTATTTTTGATTTAAGAGGCCGTTTCGAATCGATTTTACATTAATATTAATTAAATATTTTTTATTTATTTTCAAATTGATTTATAGATAAAAAAGTAATCAATTTATCGTAATCATTAGTTTTATTAGTTATTATCTAAAATTGTCGTAAAATGTACCGGAAATATGTGGTTTTTTGATACAAGCGTAAACGCGTCCTTAAGACTTCTACCGTTTAATCAATCTGGCTAGTTTAAGCTTCGACGAACTTTGCTCACGGTCTGGATGTAGAGTTACTGTGCTAGTTTTTTTCTTTTGTCTAATAGTCTTAGAGCTTTAAGTTCACCGTATTTATCGGCGACAAAACTTCGAACAAATCTACGTATGTTGGGTACGGTTCGCTATTGGGATCGCTTGATACACGCAGTAGGCCATTGAATTATAACCTTCAATGGAGTAAGCATTCGGGTTACTGAAATGCATCGAGGCTACGTCGTAATTCCGTACGTAAGTAATTATGCACCCACAATTTTGTTGAAATGAAATGAAATTGCTTGTTTGGAAGGCTAATGTAAACTGTACGATAATTGAGTACGTAACTATAATGGAAATGCATTTTTTCTTATTGGGTAGTGAGACGAACGAGTAACCTGAGTGATCACCGCAGCCCATAGACACCTACAATGCCACACACAAGATGACAAGTGCGTGGCCGACCTTTGAAAGATAACAAATTTATAAATTCAATAGAAAAATCGTTGCTTAAGCTTGTGCTTCCTTTATTATCATAAATAGATTAGAGAATGTCTTTTAAAATACTTTTTTGTGAAACAGTTTAATTATATTTTGACCCAGCATTTTAATAATACTGAAATAGATGAAGAAAAAAATCTACTCAACATCTATTTTAACATTTTTTTTTATTATTTATAGTATTCGGAAAAAACCTAGTAACACTTTTGCCCGACCAGGGAATCGAACCCAGCAGTTCATTCCCCGATCAGCAGTCGCATACGCTATCAACTGGACCACAGAGCCAGTCAATATATAATATTTAATAATTTTGACTGTGATTAAGGCCGTTATTACACAACATAAGAGATAATAGTCAACAGTTTGAAACAGGGATTTATTCGGCTTTGTCTGTTTTATTTTTTGACGACCGGTTGGCGCCGCGGTAGTGTAAGGGACTGCCACGCTGAAGGTCGAGGGTTCGATTCCCGCTCAAGTCAAACATTTGTGCGCGTGAACATGGATGTTTGTCTTGGTCTGGGTGTTTCTAGGTATAATATGTATGTATTTACAAAAAAAAAAGTATAGATGTATGTTTATCCATTGTCTAGTACCCATAGTACAAGCTCTGCTTAGTTTGGGATTTGATGGTGTTGTGTGAATGTGGTATAATATTATTATTATTTGCGAAATTTTGTTTTCTTGGCATTTAGTGCTGGTATTCTAATGAAACCACGGGCTTAGGCCAAGTGAGATTCATGGGGTGTCGGGTCAATATATGTAGCTTCTTGTAAAAAATTTCGAACTATTCTACACGTGTTTAATATGGCGGCTTTTTGCATGGTTATATATGTATTTGTTGGCAATTCAAGTTGATGTAGGTAATGATGAAGGTGTGTCGGTATTATACCCATGCTAGAGAGCACCAGAGGCACAATATTTACTCTGTCCATTTTCCAGATTCTAATTATTTCCTCCTTTAAATCTGTGTATTTATGTCTTTTTTCTGTAATTATCTCTTATTATTATTATTTTCTCAGGAAACACCTTAAAACGTTCCTATCTTTACCAATATAAAAAGGTATCCGAGTTTTTATTCACTTACTTACATAAAACGTAATCTCTCAGCTCACAGCGTCTCAGTAGGCAATAAGTTTAAACCTAACAAATAAACGTCTTTTTAACACAAAACAAGTCAACCGATGTTAGAATACCTATTTTCTGGTACGTGATTCCTAGCGTTTCTAAACACATACAAATAAAGCCTGGCATATGTCTGGAGGCTGCTAAAAATTCAGGGTGTGTTAAATGCGAGCGTCTTTTTCACCGTTTCAGCCGTTTCAGGCAAGTCGTGAATTTTCAGCTGAAGTGCTGGATTTACATGAAGTGCTGGCATAACAAAGCTTGGCTGTTAATCCGTTTGCCCTCACCCCCAGTTTTAAGAGGGATGAAGGAGTGTTTGTGCAGTTTTTCATGAAAAGTTTACACCAACTCTGTGTGTGAAACAAGATTGTAAATTTTTACGAACTCAGGCTTGGTGGGAATGGGATGGTTAAATAAAGGCTAAACTAGCCTCCAAAAAACTGGGTGTCTTCAATAAAGCAAGAAGATGCTTCACATCGGTGCAGCGTCTCGTGCTTTACAAAGCTCAAGTTAGGCCCCACATGGAGTACTGCTGCCATCTTTGGGCCAGGGCACCACAATACCAACTGCTTCCATGTGACCGCGTCCAACGTCGAGCGGCTCGAGTCATCGATGACGCGGTTTTTACAAATCGGCTCGACCATCCTGACCTGCGTAGATATATTGCGTCTCTCTGCGTTCTCTATAGTATATATCATGGGGAGTGTTCTGAGGAGTTGTTTGGTCTGATACCCGCTGCAGAATTTCACCACCGTACAACTCGCCACAAAAATAAAATTCCACCCTCACCAACTTGATGAGTGGCGTGGCATTCTTCTACCGTACGATCCACACGCCATTTACTGCCTCGTACGGCCAAACTGTGCAACCAGCTACCTGCAGCGGTATTTCCAAACCAGTTCGACATTGGAATCTTCAAAAAGCGAGCATATTCCTTTTTAAAAGGTAAGCAACGCACTTGTGATTCTTCGGGCATTGCAGGTGTCTATGGGCGGTGGTGATTATTTACTATCAGGTGACCCGCTTGTTCGTTTGCCTTCCTATACTATAAAAAAAAATTGTTGCTTGTGTATATTACTTCCTTGAGTTTTGTTTAACGACGTACAAAGTGTAGAAATATAATAAGGTTGTAGGTTCACTTTTACATTCAATGTATTTTGAACTGAGTGTCGAGATGGAAAACGTTAACAGTGAAGTAAAACATGGTTAGGTAACCTGCACGTCTTAAGGTTCTGCAAAATGTTTTTGATAAACGTGACAATGTGAAGTCTGACAATTTGCATTTGCCACGCGTAGTGGACTATAGCCTTATCATTTTTAAAGTGAGATGAGGCCATTGAACAGCCTATGAACTGTCCTGCAGCTGGGCAGGGTGATGATAATAATATAAAAATCAAACCCAAGATGACAAACATGATTTTAATCTCGTATCGCTAATATTCTATCAAATTTGCTAAGGCTAATAGGCGACGTGTCTTGGATGCAACTGGTATAGCAGTAGGACTATGATGACGAGGATGATGCTTAGATCCTTTATCCAATGGGTTGGTTATATTCAATGAATAGAAACAAGTCAGGCTTTTCTAAAATATTTGCTATTTTCTATATGATGAGGACTTCGCCCTCGGATCAAAGAGCTTAAGGCCATTACTACAACTTGTTATGTTGATTGATCCCAGTTACCAGGTGAAATGCTGATATTATTTGCTTTACTTGCAAGGAATCAATAACAGTATTTTTAAATAAATAAGTCGAGCTCAAACCCTTAGTAATAGCGTTTTGTAGTAACAAAAAGTAAAACTTTGTAAGGTTTTAGATCTATCAACCAATATTATGGTATCAATCGGTTCAAATTCAAAGACAAACTGAAATTTTCAAAAGAGCGCCGTAGTTGAGACATTGCTCCTTGGACGCGTTTGATTACTGTTCACTAAGTTTTGGTAAAATAAATAAGGTTGGTAGTTAAATTCCTACTGTTATCATTTTGAATCTTACTTAGTTTTCCTGACAATGGCTAAAATTGCCCATGTTGAAACGGGTATTTCATATTTGTTGTCTTAATAATTACGATATACTAACAAATAACAATTATGTTACTTCTAAAAACTTCCAAATACCAATAACGTTAATATTGGTAAGTGCAAAAATCGAAAAAAAACATATTAAGATGTTTATTACATTTACGCTAATATTTATGCAATACCGTTGAACCAAAGCGGTAGACAAAAAATAAACTTATATATTTTGTTGGAATTTGTATCTATAATATAAAAGAATATACATAATTCTCACTTGTCATAAATGTGATATACGAAAAGCAAGAGCTGATACAATATAGAAAGAAGATAGAACTAGCAACGGATGTTCATAAAATGTATTGTCTACCCATCTTAATAAAGCCAACATAATAAAACAATAATTACGACTAATAGCCGTCCATAGAGGCTTCATAAAAGTGAACCCAATTTACTTTCAAAATCAAAATCTTACAATGACAAGTGACCAAAACCATGATTCAACGCAAATTAAGTATAAGCACTTAATCTTCTATAAAAAGAAGACGTAAAAAATGCCACAACGAATTAAATTGGTAATTGCTCAAAATTTCACGAGTCCCTTTAGCAATTCCTCATGGAAAATTAAGGCTTTTCAGGTGAAAATTGCATAGCACCGCTGCCTGGACGGGTGGAGACTTAAATTTAATCACAAGTAATGTAAAAACTGGGTCGTTTATTAAATCATAAAATAATAATAATAGTAGGACAGCATAATATTACGAGTCGTGATGAGTCTTTGCATTATTACTTTATACACACATATAAACTTTGCACTCGTCAGCGTGTGCACACTTATGCGAGATCCTTACAAGAGTATTTCTTCCCTTGATCACGTCTTCAAATTAAAAGAAAATCTTTTTTATGTCTTGTAATTAATATTAAGGCGAAATGCAGGTGTAATATTACACATCTGTCTACCCCTACGGACATACACGCAAGAGTCAAATAGGAAGTAAGGCGACAATACGGCTTGGACTCTATTGCTTTGGTACAGGTACTGATATCAAGCATCAAGATTCATGACGCGGTCTCTATAACTACTCACGTTAATGTCACACTAGAAGCCCCATCGCTCATCAGCCTGGATTCAGTCTGGAAGCTTAAGACATTAATCTATTCATTATTGATTTCATTTCTGAAGACTCTGACTAAGTCTAACTATATGACGCTTCTTCATTAGATCGATATCTACCAGTTGAGCCCATGTGATAAAAATACTCAGAAGGCTATAGGTTTGTCCACAGATATGTGTGTTTCGAAACTTCAGTTTATATTGATAATCATTAACAAGCAATCGTATCGTCACCATATCGCAACCAAAAAATGCGATAATTTAAAGAAAATGAACGTTGGAAAATAATGACTTTCCACCAAGTAAATCTTAAATGCCTCGTTGGTCTCGCGGCATAAATGTGCGCGTGGGATTGGGAGGTCTCGGGTTCGTTTCCCGGGTCGGGCAAAGTGTTAATGGGTTTTTCCGTTAGGAAATTCTCAGTAGCAGCACGGAGTCTGGTAATGTGCCCGGTACGGCAATAGGCTCGCCCCCTATTACGTGGGACCTAAAAATTCATGGTGAAATGTGGGTGTAATATTACACCTCTGCCTACCCCTTCGGGGATACAGGCGTGAGTCTATAAATATAAAAAAATAAATCTTAAATTAAATTTACCTCAGTTTTGAAGAGCATTGGTCTAGTGAAGAGGAATGGTCGATTTCGCAACTTTCTCTTTAATTAATTATAGTTGCTAAACTTTGACTGATATATTGTTCGTCGGTACACTTTAAGACTTGAGTTGAAGAAATGTTCTTGAAACCATCTGGGAGTCACATTTATTATCAAAGATTTATTAAACGGACAGATGATTTAGACAAATTATTCTGAAGTCATATATATAACATATTCGGCAAATAATAATTCGTTTATCGCATGATATTTTATTTTTATTTGTTTATTTATTAGATCCACCAACAGTTAATACAATATTTGCAACACTAAAACTATACATATTACAGACTTTAAAACAAAAATTGCATTACTAATTTTATTAAAGGTGAATACCACCTGCATCAGACATTAAAATTGTAATTAATTGTAATGAAAAGTTAGTGAGTAATTAAAATGTATTGTTGAAAATGTAAAAATAAACGTAGTACGTACAGTAAAATGCAGATATTTTTCGTTTCCACGATAACATATAATATAAAAAGTATCGTGAACCGAGATTTCCAACTTCTATACTGCTAGCTGAACTTTCCATATAAAAATAAACTTAAAATAAAAAATAGTCTGAATACTGACACTTAAGGAATAAATTTATACCTGAAATGCTTTCAAAGAGAGGGCAGACACACAGCTATTGAAAGCCAATGTCCTGAGCTCTCAAGACAGAAATCAATTAAAATGGTTATGTCTCAGGAGAATATCAGCTATATGGAAGCATCGATCAGATTTCCGCGAGCTAGACGCGCCTACGCAGATGTTGCTGCCACTCCCCAATCCCCTCCTCTATTTTCCCAAACACCAAACCTTCCCCCTCTCTCTCCATTACCCCAGTCTCCTGCTGCCTACTACTTCCTACAGACAACAATATTTTTACCCCCACGCTCTAAACCAGAACTTGGGAAATCTTATGACCTCCAAGCCCACAACGCTATAACAGCTACTCCCACCTCAACCCAAGCCAATGGCTGTGCTTATCCCTCCTTCATTGAGACCACCCCTCTTCCTACTCCAAATGATAACCTGATCGAGCTAATGTTATGTTCACTAATAAACATGCTCTCAAAGTTCTCCGACACCCTACCGTACAATCTCACTGTTCTTGTAGAACAACTACTAACTGTCATCACCCGTAACAATAAGTCTAATGGGTCTCCAAGTCCTTCAATGGAACTGTAGAAGCATTAGGCGCAACAAAAACGATATTATCTACTTGATTAACCGCTACAAGCCAGCCGTCCTTGCGGTCTCGGAGACTTGGTTAAGGCCGGGATCCCACTTTAGGGTCCCAGGCTTTTCATGCCTCCGGGACGACAGAGAGGACGGCTTTGCGGGTTGCGCTCTGTTGATCAAGAGATGTATCACCTTCTCCCAGATCCCCCTACCCGCCCATAATTCAAACCTAAATGTAGTTGCTGCTAGAGTGGCAGATGTCACCTATGTCTCTTTTTATATTCCCCATCCAAACTCTGTCATTATCTCCAACCTCTCTTCCATTCTCTCCTCTATCCCTTCCCCCATTGTCGTGTTAGGTGACTTCAATTGCCGACACACTCTGTGGGGATCACACTGTAACGACCCCTCCTCTTCTTTTTTACTTGACCTCCTTGATAGCATTGACCTTTGCATTTTAAATGATGGAAGCCCCACCCGAAGAGTCTCCCCAACACAGAATTCCAGCGTGCCTGACCTATCGTTCGCCTCACCCTCCTTAGTCTTCCGTCTTTCCTGGCTGGTTCTGCCAAATTCTTTTAGTAGTGACCACTTCCCAATCCTAGTATCCTTTATACAATCATCTTCTCCTCCCCCAATGACACCTAATATCCAACCTCTCCTCAAATACCGTCTTCCTCTCGCAAACTGGGATCAATTTGCGACATTATTGGATTCTGAGCTCAGAATACTGCCCCCTGTTGAACCTTCTAATGCCCTAGACCTATATGATCGTTTTACCTCCGCCCTACTATCTGCCGCCGATTCCTCTATCCCCACCAAATCCTCCTCCCGTAGGCTGGTTCCTTCTCCGCCTTGATTTGATTCTAAATGCTCAGACAGTGTTCGGTCCCGCAGGGCGGCGGAGAACAAGTTTACATCATCCCTCACCATGACCGATTTTCTTTCCTACAAAAAAACTGCAGCCTCCACATCGACTCCTATCCAAAAAGAAGTCCCAAGGCTGGAGGTCTTTTTGTGAATCCCTAAACCCCCGCTTCCCGCTTTCCCTTGTGTGGAAAAGGATTAAGACATTCCGATGTAGTCTCCAGGATCCAAACATAACTTCAAACAATCCGGACTCCTTTATCCATGATTTCCATTGCAATCTTGCCCCACCCTACGTCCCTGAATTAGAGTGTACTCCCTCACCTTTACTCCTCTTACCTTCTCACCTACCAGATCCTATGAACGCCCCTTTCTCCTTTGCCAAACTCACCTGCGCCCTTGATCACCCTCGCGACTCCTCTCCTGGTATAGACGGTATCCCATACTCCTTTCTTTGCAAGTCCTCAAACTCCAGCAAGACCTTTTTCCTTAACCTACTGAATTCCGTCTTTCTCTCAGGCAAAATCTCAGCATCCTGGAAATCACAAATTATCATCCCTATCCTCAAACCAGGCAAAAATCCTAAGGACCCTTCTTCATACAGACCTATAGCCCTCTCCTCAGTCCTAGCCAAAATCATGGAAAACCTGATCAAAAATTGCCTCGAATGGATATTGGAGAACAGAACCATTCTGTCGAATTCACAGTTCGGTTTCAGAAAAGGTAAAGGTACTTTGGATAGCCTAAGTATCTTTACCTCTGAAATACGGGTGGCTTTTTCCAAAAACGACCATGTTATCGGAGTGTTTCTTGACATTTCGTCAGCGTATGATAACGTCCAACTTCCGCTGCTCAGGCAGAAAATGCACCAGCTGAGTATTCCCGAGAGATTGGTCAACATTGTATGCAACCTTTTGATGTGCCGTTCAATATCCATTCGCCATCAGGGCATCCTCCTCCCTCCTCGACTCTTATGGAAAGGTCTTCCACAAGGCTCAGTGCTAAGTACTATCCTTTATAATCTATATACCTACGACCTAGACCTTACTGTTTCCCCCTTTTGTAAAATTCTCCAGTACGCAGATGACATAGTTCTCTACATTTCCTCTCCCTCCTTTACTCAAGCTTCATCCGTTATAAACACCGCATTGTTTTATTTAAATGAGTGGCTTTTTATCACAACTTCTCCCTTTCAGTCCCTAAATGCAAAGCCGTTGTCTTTTCCCGTAAACGAAATGTAGTATAGTGCACCTCTACCTCATTGTTCGTATATAGGTTTGAGCATTGCATTTATTAAACAGTCAATATACCACATTCAAACGAGCCACTTGTTTCTATTCAACTCCCGTCGCCCATCGTTACATTGCATGGCGACCCTGCCATTAGAATATAATTATAGAATATAATTGATTCACAAAAAAAAACGGACAATCTTACTATCTGACGAAATGGCATGAATAACGGAGACATGAATAAAATGAGCAACAAAACATCAACATTGAAAATTCAAAATTTTGGTGCTGAAGAAAAAGAAAATTTTTAACCCTGTAAAAGAAGAGTTGGAGCAATATATTGGAATTATTTTGCTGGGAGCCGGGAGATGTTCGAGTCGGATGATGGATTTTGCTGGGCGCTGGGCGTTGTACGAGTCTGATGTTGAATTTTGCAAGGCGCTGGAAGATGTTCGGGTCTTGATGACTTCGTAACTACTACGTGCTGGAAACGGTTCCTGTGATATCCGGAAATGAAGTTAAGAAGGAAAGGTACCTACCCATATTCAATATATTTTGATTGGTTCAATTTATTTTTATTGTAGATTTCATTTAAAGGCCAAGAAAGATACTTATCAAATTTTTGTTAGAAACTGAAAGAAACTATAGAAGCATATCGCTTCCATCTTATTTTATTTGATTGATAATTTGTTTGCTCATGAAAAGTATTTAATTATATTCAAATCAGCTTCTTAGAGGACTTATGTAATCAAATACCACTTCTTAAAATTAAATAATATATCTTTATGTCTTAAAATTTACTTCTAAAAGGTTCGCTAATGACAATATGACTATGGTGTCAGTTAAATATAATTAAACTGTTCTTAAAAGTAAAGTAACTTTAATTAAGTATTAAATTTAGTAAATTCCTTGAATATTCGGTTTAATAGAAAATTTTAAAGTTTACAAATGTATTATTTCAAGTGTTATAATATTATGTTAAAATTATATCAGTTTATTTTCTTTTCTAAAGACGTTAAGCAGTTGTTTTAATAATTTCCTATCAATATATATTATAAGTATACGATGTAAGAGATATTTTAGTGTTGTGAGTACACAACAAAATTTAATTAATTAAATTGACAAAAGCAAATTTAAAATAATGAGAGGATATAATTATGTAATTACATACTTATAAAGCATTCTATTTTTAGAATCAAGTTTAGAAGCCAATATGATGCAGGTGTGCAAGTATGCGATGCATTCTTAGGTCTCAAAATTCAACACCGTTCATTACTGAGAACGACACTTTGTTTATAATTAGCTTATCTTGTAACAGTTTGAAGTACCTATATGCTTAATGTTTTTTTTTTAAGTTATGATATCGTAATATGCATTTGATTTTTATGGTTTTGAGAGATCTATTTTAGTATGAGTATGGCATTTTAATTTATGAAATTATGGAATGGAAAGGATTAATTGATGTAAAATGGATTTGGATAGAAGCAATTAGATGGTTTTGTTTGTATAGGTATAGATTTTTGCAAGTAAGGAATGATTTTGTTTACAAGGTTCAAGTTCGCAGAGCACTGATCACCCAAAAGCGACAGAATTCTTTTAAACTTATTTATTCAATTTGATCGATGTTATTGTGTAGCGTTATTGAATGAATTAGGATAATAAATTATAAAATAAGGTACACAATAAATAAGGGTACACAAGAAAGAACAGTCCTTCATTTTGATAATGGCAGTAAGCGAGTTCTTCTCCGTGAAAATTGTTGGAGACGTAAATTGTCTTAAATATGTTCTTAAATATATGAGATATAATTATGATGAGATGAATATGATGTTTTACATGAAATAAAGAAGTGTACTTAAGTGAGATGTAATAAAGTGACCGGGCCCGGGTCTAAAATAAGTAATATGTGTGTACCCATAATATGAAGAAAGTATTGTGATGAAATGATTAAGTATATGAAAGATAGATACATAGGTAATGAGATGAAGCGAATGAATAGAAATTGAAAAATGGAATTAAAGTAGAATAGTTATATTTGAAAAGAAAGGTAATGCCAGTGAAATATATAATTATCTACTTATATAAATGTAATTTGAAATAAAAGCTATAGAAATGTATTGAGACCAATGAAAATGTATCAACTATGAATGACTAAGAATCATACGTAAATAATTATGTTTTTTATAAAAATAATGTATTTTTATGTGTTATAATGTAGAAATATAATCGAGTCCTTATTTAATACCTATTAAATACTTATCATATATTATACCATATTGTCACTAAGCGACGACTACAATTTAAGAAAAGTTTAATATTTTGATTGATATTGCTTAAAATCTCTATATCTTTTATTAAACACTTTAGTAATGATGTTGCTGCCAAAATCGCCAGTATTGACTTAACCGTTGATGATCCTGATGAATTATATAAATGCTTATTTAAAATTGTTAATGATGAGTACAATAATTTTTTTTAACTGAAGACGTTTGCAAGGAGCATTAAAGTAAATTTATGCGACTGGGCAACAGTAGGTATATACAAAGTAGAGCTAGGTTGTATGATCTATATGGTATGAAGAAATACAATTTTAATCCTAAATTTATTCAATATGTTAGAAATTATTCAAAGGTTTTTAAGAGGACATGTGCTTTAGCCAAATCCTTATATTTAAGCAATAAAATCAAAGAATCCAAGGACAAAATTAAAACTACTTGGAGCATTATTAACAATGAGACTTGTCGAGCTAAATTGGTAGATAACAATTATGAATTAAAATTTAATGGTGAAATTATTACTAGGAAAACTGACGTTGCTCAGACATTTAACAATTTCTTCATAAACATACCTGTGAACACAACCAGCTGTCTAGATTCATGTCCAAGCAAAGCAGAAATGTTGGTTAGGGGCAATGTGAATGAGTGTGATGTGCTTTTTAATTTTATATATATTAACACCAATGACATACTGAAGGTATTCAAGACTTATAGGGCATTTCTGTTAAACTTGTGCGACAAATTATTTCTAGCTTAGCTCCATATTTAGCTGCAATATTCAACAGATGCGTAGATACAGGAGTATTTCCTGATCTAATGAAACACAGTAAAGTAATACCATTATTCAAAAAGGGATCAAAGAGCGACCCTAGTAATTTTCGGCCAATTTCTATCTTGCCTGTTGGTAAAATTTTTTAAAAGATTATTTTGCATCAACTAGAGAGCCACTTTCACACAAATAATTTATTTCACAGTGAACAGTATGGCTTTACTAAGGGTCGCTCCACCGTTGATGCCGGTGTAACTTTTTTAAAGCATTCTTAATGCTTGGGAAAACTCGAAGGATGCCATTTGTGTTTTTTGTGACCTATCAAAGGCCTTTGACTGTGTGGAAAATAATACGCTTTTACTTAAATTGAAACTTTATGGTATTAGAGATACCGCACTCAATCTTGTTGCCAGCTACCTTAGTGATAGAATTCAGTATGTAGATGTTAATGGGAGTAGGTCTCTAGGTTTGCCAGTGGGAATGGGCGTTCCACAGGGCTCTATTCTCGATCCATTTCTTTTTTTAATATATATTAATGATTTGCCGTTCTTTGTACAAAACTTATGTGATATTGTTTTGTTTGCCGACGATACGTCACTAATTTTTAAAGTTGATCGTAATTTAAGTAACTTTGATACCGTCAATAACACTCTTGCACAAGTATTAGATTGGTTTTCGACAAATAATTTGGTACTCAACTCAAGCAAAAACAAATGTGTTAAATTCTCTTTGCCTAATGTCAAAAGTGTTCCTACTAATATAATTTTAAATATGGAAACAATTCAACTAGTCAAATCAACCTATTCTATTCTTAGGTGTAACTTTAGATTGTAAGCTTCAGTGGGGCGCCCAAATATCCTGTCTCAAAGTAAAACTTAGTTCCGCAGCGTTTGCAGTTAGAAAAGTTAGGGAATTCACAGATATAGATACTGCTAAACTAGTTTACTTTAGTTATTTTCACAGCGTAATGTCATACGGAATAATGTTATGGGGTACAGCTGCTGATATACAGACTATTTTTGTCATTAAAAAGGGCCATACGTGCAACTTATAAGTTAGGTGCTAGAGATTCTTTACGTGATAAATTTAAAGAAGTAGATATATTGACAGTTGCATCGCAATATATATATGCTAACTTAATGTACATTAAGAAAAACTTAATTCTTTACCGCAAAAATAGTGATTTGCACAAAGTGAACACAAGGAATAAGCATAAACTGGTGGGAACTAACTACCGTCTACATAAAGATCAGAACTCATTTGCGGGGATTGGTATACGATTTTTCAACAAATTGCCTCTTGAAATAATGAATTTACCCATGCACAAATACAAACGGACAATTAGGAACTTTCTTTTACAAAGGGGTTATTACACTATTAAGGAATTTTTAAATGATAAGATACCGTGGGGATAGGCTTAGGCTTGTTTAACTCACGATTATTTTATTTACATGTTCAGTGGAGGTGCCTCGTGAACACATGATTTTTGCAGGATTTGGATATTTTTATGATTTGTTGAAAGTAGTTTAACATTATTTATCCCTGATCATATCATTGTTCACTTGTCACCTTCACAAAATTCTTTCTACATTTGTATTCCTTCACGCGTTCCACTAACTTATGTTAATAATAACGATTTGTAAAATGGAGGTGATTGGCGGTCATGGTCAGTATACCAGTAGATTGTTTCTCACTGCTGGTTCGTATACCGTTGTCGTCATGCTCACTAAAATGCCATTTCTTGTGGTGGCGTCATGTGTCGGGTCATCCCTGTCCCTCTAATATGGCGAGAGGGATGATGGCTGGCACATGCGTCATACTCGTGAACGGGTGCTACTTCCGATGACTGGTCGATGACGGTCTTGCGGGCTGGTATTAGATTTTAATATTTAACTGCATCATTTCCATCATGGTTCTGATCACTCTCGCGGATTGCCTGCATTATTAGGTATATATAATGTAAGTGGATGCTCCTGTTTCACCATGTCTATTCTGAGGAGGCTAACCAAAAGTATTATGCTTGAGTATTATTATGTACAGTAAATATATACAAGTGATATAGAAGGTGTAACAGTTTCAGCACCTTACAAAATGTAAATAGTGTATTATGCAAAACCTGGCGATGAAAAAGAGTGACCGTGAGTTTTATTGCCCGTTCTTTCTCATGGTTCTACCTATTGCTTTGCGAACGTGGCAGTAAATGTAAATGTAGAAGCATACAGTAATAATGTTTTAAATTTGAGTATAAGTAATTATTTTATAAATTTATTATTTTGACGTTCATAAGCGTCACATTGTGACCCAAATGAATAAAGGATTTTGAATTTGAATTTGAATTATGAAACTTGCCTAATGGAAGGAAAGAGGAACCCACCACGCACCCTCGAATTGACCACCCCAACTTTTGCAATAGAAAAAGGTTGACAATAAGGGATACTGCAAGTCAGGTATCTTCCTGGAACCCATACCATTCCTATATCCCTTATCCTTTTAGAGGAGTTCAGTATCCCGCTGTATGCGCCGACTATTCTAGAAGAATAGTCGGCGCATACAGCGGTACTGCAAGTCAGGTATCTTTCTGGAACCCATACCATTCCTATATCCCTTATCCTTTTACAGGAGTTCGATATTGTCAAGCTTTTTCTATTGCAATAGTTGGGGTGGTCAATTCGAGGGTGCGTGGTGGGTTCCTCTTTCCTTCCATTAGGTTACAATGGAGTTCCGCCAAGTAACGCCTGATTCAATCAACTATTATGAAACTTAATTTTTAATGAGAATAAATACATTTACTTTTGTTAACTAATCCTTTATACAATAATTGAAGAATGAAAATTAAATGCTTGGTTTTGTGAAATTAATTATTATATTTTGATCACTTTTAATAACATACATAAAAATATTGGAAAATGTAATTCAAATGTTTTTTTTTATTGTGTACCTAATTTGTATCCTGTTTCAAAAAAAAATTGTCATTCTATTTTTTTCTTAATAAAGGGGGAGGTGTAGTGTAGTGCACCTCTACCTCATTGTTCGTATATAGGTTTGAGCATTGCATTTATTAAACAGTCAATATACCACATTCAAACGAGCCACTTGTTTCTATTCAACTCCCGTCGCCCATCGTTACATCCCCCACATCCAGATTTCTGCAGGAAGTGTATCAATACCTTTTGACGATCACGTCAAATTCTTGGGTGTTATCCTCGACTCCAAACTGTCAGGTATCCATCACCTGCACTACATTAAACGGAAAGGCGAGAGGGGTGTGAATGTCATGCGGGCCCTTTCAGGGGTTCGTTGGGGTTCCCACCCCGTTTGCCAAAAGCTTTTATACAACGTCGTGGTTCGCAGAAATTTTGATTACGCGGGTTTCCTACTTGAACCTTGCAACAAACTTGCACTGTCCAAGCTGGAAAAGTTCCAGTCCAAATGTTTGCGAATTATAACTGGTGCTATGAAATGCTCCCCAATTAATGCTTTGCAGGTTGAATGCCTCCCCTTCACCTCCGCCGCCAATACCTGGCGGACATTTTTTTCAACGTCCTCCAAACCAGCACCCCTCCCCTTCTCCCTATTCTTCATTCCTTAGCGCCCCTAATCTCTTCTTCCTCTTATTGGTCTCGCAAGGACCCTCCGCTCCTCATAGCTTCTCTTAAAAAATTCCAGGACTTGTCTACCCCCATTTTTCAATCTCCTCTCAACCCCCTCTTTCTGACAGAATTTCAATCCCTAATCTTCCAACCTAAAATTTACCTTGATTTCGGTATTGGCAAGAACTGTAGTCAAGCCAACCTCAAGCTAACGAATATTTTGTCTAACGATTGGGCCGACTGGGTGACGCTATATACAGATGCTTCGAAGCAGACCAATGGTTCTCCCGTAGGCTCCGCAGTTTGGCTCCCTAAATTCCGTATCATCTTTAACTTTCAGATTCCCCAACAAAGTTCTATATTTACAGGTGAGTCTATCGCCTTACTGGAAGCAGTGAAATACATAGAATCTCACAAGCTGAATAAGGCGCTCATTCTCTCCGACTCCCAGAGCTCACTCGCTGCCTTATTAAAAAATCCCTTTAAATCCCGCGATCCCTTCCAAATTTCTCTCCAAACTAGAGCAACTTTATATAGGTGTCACCTGGCCGGTATCGAAGCAGTCTTAGCGTGGATTCCCAGCCATTCAGGCATATCGGGTAACGAGTTCGCGGACTCCTGTGCTAAAGCAGCGTCCGAATCTGAATGCCTATCATATAACCAGTGCTTTTCACGCGACCTACGCTCTCAGGCTCACCTTTCGTTGGTTAGTTCTTGGAATGACTTGTGGCAGACCTCCAAACTGGTCAAAGGTAAATTTTATGGTTCCATGCAACCAACCATTCCTTCAAAACCCTGGTATAATAATCATAAACATATTAATAAATTGGCAACATCAATTATAATCCGAATGCGCCTGGGATTTGTTTGTTCTCCAGTATTTTTGGCTAAAATCCGCGTCAGAGACCATTCCATTTGCGAATGCGGTTTGGATGAGGGCACTCTAGAACACATGTTTTTCTCATGTCCAAAATTAGTGACCCCCCTGTACGACCTTCTCCCAAATCAAATTCCCAGACCCGTAAACTTAACTTTCCTTCTGTCACTAGCTCACACATCCATTATACAAATACATTTCCATAAACAAAATTAAAATCTAGTCCCCTGCCCTTTGCTGTCTCCCTCCGTTTGTTTCCCTACTAATAGGTATATAGTATTATCTAAGTCTGTCTAAGCATATACACCACAATTTTTTAATTAGTACAAAAAATTTAACAGTGCACTAAGTATCTTTAACTGATCATATTTATGTAGTTGAAAAATAAAAACACTAAGTCCCAAAACTGTCTCAAATCTGTCCACAAAATACGTGATAATTGGTAAATGCAATACTAATACTATGACCGACCCGTGTACTATCATAGTAAAATGAATCATTGATAAATTACCACCCCCCCGCCCCTCTGCGCCTGCGCCACGCCCCGACGATGCGACAAACAGTACTAAATTGCTAGCGAAAGTGAGCGTATCTAATTTCGTTGCAAAAGTTAATTATTTGTCTACGTTTGCCCGACGCGATGGCCTATCATATCACTTCATATCACGGGAGTATGTAGCTATGCTTCGTGCGTACTTTTTGAGTGGAAAAATCGCGAGTGCAGCTGTGTACCCATGGACATCGTATTGTGAGTGTACAAAAGTGACCGGGTCAGTGTCAAACAATTAAAACAGTATGTAGCTATGCTTCGTGCGTACTTTTTGAGTGGAAAAATCGCGAGTGCAGCTGTGTACCCATGGACATCGTATTGTGAGTGTACAAAAGTGACCGGGTCAGTGTCAAACAATTAAAACAGGGCATATTGGATGCTTTTGACAACGGTGGTGGACATTTCGAAGGACAATGGAAATACTTGTAAGTTTAGTAAATAATACGTACTTAAGTAAATAATAATTTGATGCGGGTGGCTCAAAATCGACAAAATCGTCTGTGTTCTCCACACACCTTGAGGAAGGCCTATGTCTAACAGTGGACGTCTCTAGGCTGACATGATGATGATAAAATAATTTGTAAATAGCAGATGATTCTAACTTCATAAATACGCCAAAATCACTCTTTTCTTTTAGTCCAGAACACCATCTTTTATTTTGATATTTGTTTGCTTTCTAATTACAAACCTCTGTATTTAATTAATTGTTAAACGATAAATTTTACCGGTCCTAAGCCCGAATGAAGTATGAAGGAGAGGGTAGAATTTACAAAATAAAAAAATAACTACCTACATTTATTATTTTTCTTCATTTTATTTTCTATGGCTACCTACATCATAAGTGCGACAGAGAGAATGCGAATGAGCAGGATGGAATATTATCAGTGAATTAGTGAATGGATTGTAAAATATGACTATGATTTAAGTGAGATTTTCTACAATAAACAAATGATAATAACTTTGCTCTTTATTGATATTATGAAATTCTTACGTCACATATATGATAATAATATCTTCGCTAATCTGTCCTTAAGGTTTATGTACTAATTAAAAAAATAGCGGTGTATATTTACTAATATCTGTGTTGTCCCTTTTCAGAGATTTGGCCCCCCAAGGAGAAACCATAGAAGAAGAAGAAGAAGAAAGAAGAAGAAAATTAATTTATTTTTACAACATACACAACAGTTAAATATTACATAAACATGAGACAACTACAAAATAACACAAGCAGGTATGTTATAAAAACGAGGTTACCACTCAGGCTTATGTTGATCATGGCGAAGACCACAAACCAACCCTGATCTTAGGTGGTAACGTCACAGATATCAAACATACATTATAATATTATTATACAAACGGAAAAAAATAATAATAATAACACATAATTAAATTGAAATGGCTTGGCGAATCGGTTTTCAAGCAATTGCCTCGCCATCTGCATCTCACTTACTCACACAAAGGCGTCTCGCTTGGTTGATTACGCAACTGCAACCTGCGAGCGAATCACTCGGCCATCATTCAGCCTTCGCGCTGCCCGAGAATGGCCGCCGCGCGATCAAAAAATATTTAATTTTAATGATAACAAACTATGCTCATATACGCAAAAATATGTTATTATATATTTAACTAAGACATACAAACTGGAGAACATGTTTACTGCCATAAAGATCTCAACATTCGGTGGATAATTTTATACAAAATACATTCGTAAGCACTTTATACAAAGTTTACACGAAATAAATAATAATTTCATTTCATTTCATTTCAAACAGGTACGTATTGTAAGTTTTATAATTATGTAGCAAATTATATATCGGCAAACATTACACTTTTTTTTATATTAGCTACTAGTACCGGTCAATAAGATTCATCTCCAAAAAAGTGTCATAACGTACTTCGAAACTCCTCATACAACACTATAAAGTACCAAAATACAATGCACTGAAATAACCGTTAACCGTAATACGTCACAAACATACGAAAAATTATACTACCGCCATCTAGCGACAACACATAAAACAATTCCAACAAAAACTCCCCTAAACGTAAACATGAAGAGTATTGTCGAAATTACGAGCCACAGTGAAAACAAGACGACAGCTGCGCAAAGTTTTAATAAAAAATAAACTTGTACTCATCGGATAGACGATCGATTATGAAATTCGAAAAAATACACACAACTTTTTTCATTTCAAACTAAGTTTAAATTAGTTTGAAGATGTCACGGGCTTGGTACATGATAATTATAATTTAATTTATTTTTACCCAAAAGATACACAATAAAAATACACATAAATTAAAAAAATCTTTAAATATAGGTACAATCATTTTGTTGACCACTGGTACCCAAAGTAAGATTTAACTTGTGGTATGGGTACCAGGGCTCTCGTACAGTTTGCACTTAAAGTGAAGTGAAGTAAAAATGTACATACATATAAATAATATAAATATATAGAATCATATTTACACATTTATATAAATGTGTAAATATGATTCTATATATTAATATGTGTGTTGTGTATGTGCCTTGTGAGTCCGTATGCATTTTGGCCTATAGTATACTTAGTTTGATCAAATTTTCTGTATCTTCATATGTTTTGGACAAGAGCCATATGGTAACTTGCTTCTTGCATTGTGAACTAGTTAATGGATATATGTTACAGTGTACATTAGCAATATTATATAGATGACAGCTTACAATCCTGTGGTGACGCGCTGCTAACGCACTTCTAAAGCTTTGGGCTTGGCAGACCATACATCCTCGTCGCTTTTTTTGTGACTTGAATGTCATATTCCAGACCAACATGTTTTCTACAGATTGTTTGTAGCACAAAAAGCTGTCTGACAGTAAGCAGTTTACATTCTTTATATAAATCGGCAGTCGAATATCTATAATGTTTAAATGTCATAACCTTAAGGACTGCTCTTTGCGCTCTTTCTAGTGGCAGAAGATACGATTTTATAGCTCCACCCCAGACGGATATACAATATGTGAGAATTGACTGACATAGTGCATAATAAACTAACTTTACAGTGTCAAAGTCAGCTGAGTAACGAAGTTTTTTAAAGATGCATATTATCTTACGGACGCGGGCAGTAAGACTAGTCAGTTGGTATTTCCATGAAATAACATTATCAATGAATACTCCCAGATACTTTGTGTGGTCAGATCTCTGTATAGTTAGACAGTCACAGGTGTTAGTGGACGTGTATGTCGAACAATTATGTGCTCTTATTTTGAATTTGTCCAAAGATGGTTGGGTTTTAGCAGTCTTTGAAAAGGTTATGTAAGTGGTTTTGCTGAGGTTAAGTGTAAGTAAGTATATTGATAACCATTGCATTACATGACAAAGTGCGCATTCAGCACGAGCAAACACTTCTGGCCAGTCTTTGCCATGAACAAGTATTGCAGTATCGTCTGCATAGGTAATGATAGAAGAATAATAAAAAGGCAGCGATAGCCGAGTGGATATACCAACAGACTGCCATGCAGAGGGTATCAGGTTCGAATCCACGGCGCGCACCAATGACTTTTCGGAGTTATGTGCGTATTGAATTGGTAATTATCGCTTGTCCCGTGCCTCGGAGAGCACGTTAAGTCGTCGGTCCCGGTTGTCATGAAGATCTTTGACAGTCGTTACAGGGCGTCAGTACCTTCTAAATAAACTGACTCTAGTCTCAACCATGGAATATCGCTATCCTTTCGGGTTGCGGAGGTCAGACAGGCAGTCGCTCCGTGGAAAAGCTAATATTCAGCCAAATCCGGTTAGACTAGAAAGCGGACCCCAGATTGAAACTGGGATAACGCTAAGAGAAAGAAGAAGGTAATGATAGAAGAATAGGGAAGGGATAGTGTACACAAAGAATTTATGTAGAGTAAGAAAAGTGTTGGACCAAGAATTGATCCCTGTGGGACGCCATATAGAAGGGGTGCGTTGCCACTAACAGTGTCATCTATTTTTACACACAGTGTCCTGTTAGAGTGATAATCTTTGAAAATTCGTAGCGCATATCCGCGGATGCCCATTTTTTCCATCTTTAGTAAGAGATGTGGAACAGAGACAGTGTCAAATGCTTTGGTAAGATCGAGAAAAATTTACAGGCGTTTTTGTCCACTATCCAGGCTGTGTATTATTTCATCAACTAGGATGCCACTGCATCCTCAGTTGACTTTCCTGTCCTGAATCCAAATTGATTGGGTGCTAAAATACTGCATTTCCTTAAAAAGTTTCTCAAGCGGGTGTTGAGCACCTTCTCTAGGATTTTAGACAGCGCAGGCAGAACAGATATGGGCCTGTAATTGTTGACACTGTCTCTGTTTCCACTCTTATAGATGGGATGCACAACGGCCCTTTTAAAAGGTTTGGGGAAAATCCCTTTTGCTATAGAAATATTGCAAATGTGGGTTATTATTGGTACCATAGTTTTTGAGCACCTTTGCAATAAATGAGCAGGAATTGCGTCCCATCCAACAGCAGCATCTTTTCGCAGGCTTTGAATAATTATGTTAACCTCAGACTCATCCTTTGGCAACAGAACAAAAGAATTAGCATTAATGTTATCCTGCTGCAAATGATTATTTGGTATACTAGGGCCAATTTTTAATGCTAAGTCACTACCGATGTGGGCAAAATAGTCATTAACTCTGTTTACAGATGTTAAATTATCTCTTTCTATGTTTAAAAGTTCAACAGGGGATTGTTTAATGGAATCCGTGTGAGTAATGGTTTTGATTATTTTCCATATAGACCGTGGGTTATGTCGTGCGTAGTAGTTTGTTATTCTCGTAGTTATGTTTTAATATTTTTAGTAATTTATTGCAAAAGTTCCGATATCGGAGATATGTTACTTTAAGGGTACAATTATCGGGATTCATTTTAAGCTGTTTATTCATAGAATCACGATTTTCTATACATCTAAGCAAGCCTTTAGTGATCCAGGGTTTGAAAATTACTTGTTTAGATGGCATGCGCATAACTCTAGAGTGCTTTTGTATTAATGACCCAATACTTGTGATTAACATCTCTGAGGCAACGTTAGGATCAGATATATTTAAAATTTGAGAGAAATCTGTGTTTGAGACATCCGCGTAAATAGAATTATAATCCACTTTGACAAAGTGAGTTTTTCGTTTGTTTGGTCTTAGTAAAGTTTCCATGCTAAAGAGTACCGTTGTGTGGTCTGTCTTACTAGACTCAATTATTAGTGTAATGGTTTTATGGTTAGATTTCAATAAAACATGATCCAAACAACTCTTTTCACGGGTAGGTAGATTGTGCGTCGGCAGAAGTCCATGTGATGCCGTTAGATTGAGATAATCGTTCGCCATACCATTCAGCTGTTCCGGAATAATATTAATATTAATATCCCCGATTAGAAGCAAGTTCTTATATCTACATAAAGATGCCAGTGTGTTTTCTAAGCCAATCAAAAAAATTGTCAATATTACGGTTACAGGTTGGTCGATAAAGGGCAACTATAGCAAGATTTAAAGTATCAACTTTGCAAATTAGGCAATTTGCGTCCTGTACGTGTGATTCTATGACGGTATGTTTAATTGATGTCTTGACAAAAACAATAACACCATCCTTTTGATTTATATTTTTTACCGTATGATAACCGACATAGCCGCCCAAAGTTGGATGGGTAGACGCCTTGCTGAGCTAACACTCTGATAAAACTATTATTTCAGGAAGTATAGATAAATTACTCAAGAAAACAGTTAATGCATCAAAATTATGGTTTACGCTACGGATATTAACATGTAATATTTTCACTGAATTATAATTATTTTTCAAGAGACCACTACATTGATCCGGTGTACATGTGCACGACTGTGTTGTGGCTATGGAATCTAATTCATTAGTTATAGTGTTTAAGTCGATCATTTACTAGGTAAACGAAAGCAATTATAGATACAGCAGCAAGGGTTGTGTGTTGGCATGGCATGTGCCTGATTATAAAACAATAGTGACCATTTTTGACATCTACTTTTGCTTCTATTGCATTTCAGATTACGTTATCTGTTATCCCTGCCTACCCTACCGCAAATTATGCGTAAGTCTATGCAGCAAACATAATTATTATATAACCACTTTTTTTTTACTGTATCTTAAAATAAGATTTATGGCATGTATTGTATAAACCTTATAACATATCGATCGGCATGATAAATAACTAGTGAAATAACACAGACAATAATAGGCTGAAACTATGGCTAGTGTAATGGGTATTTTCCAGGAAGTTATGATTTTTAGTTCATATAATAAATAAGACCATAATATACATAGACAAATATATAAGTGTTTTTGTGTTAGTCTATATTGTACTAATAATGTTGGTTTGAGCAGTGAAACGTAGTGTGAATAAGTGTAAAGTATTCCTAAATTATACATATCTTTAAAAGTATTAACGATGAAAAAGACAAAATTAAACAATATTAAATATTTTAGAAAATAAAGCTTCACAAAAAATAGACAATCATTGAAACTTGGGCAAGCCATTAAGACAGGCCAGAGACTTTATAATGACTGAAGGCATCCCCTCCTGTTTCCGAAGAAAAATCCTATTATTCTGTGACCAGCAAAACTTGTAACCATTATCGCTGGCGTATTTGCGAGCTTCAAAAAATAATTGCCTAAGACTACTTGACAGATGATCAGCCACATAAATCGGTTTAGTGTCTCCTGATATACCAATATGATCAGTATTCAACTTTTCAATTTTCTGTCGCCCTTTATTGAACATTCGAGCTGCCTGCAATACCCGGTTCTTTTGAGGAACAGTTACAAGTTCAGCTACTATAAGTCTAGTTGCTCCCTTTTTGCCCGGCATACGGTAAATATCCCGCAGATCCGTTTGCTTCACAGGAACTTCGAGTTTATTGCAGGTTTGCAATACTATAGAAGTGAGGTCGTCGATAGACTCCTTTTCCGTTTGCGGAACGTTTCTAATTTCAAAACTAGATGAACGCGAATTTTGTTGCAAGTCCACGACCTTTTTTTCCAACTCCATTATATATATACGCTGTTCTGCTCGTTGCTTTTCTAATTTTTCCACGGTGTTTTTCATATTCTCGAATGCCTGGTTCATAAATTCTATAGATTTTTCAATTTCATTGTTCGTCTTATGTATTTCTCTGTTCTGTGTTTTGACTTCATTAATGTCAGCTGTTATTCTTTTTAATACAGCATCCTGCTCCTGTTTCCACGTTGTAAGCATATTCATTATCTTATTTTCGAACGACTCGAACCCGCTGTTTGTTTGTGCCGGCGCGGCGTTTGTTGTTCTGCCCGTCCAGCATACGCACCACGAGAAAATTATCTCTACACGTTTACTCGTGTTTATGACGATTATCTCTAATAACTCGCTGACTCTAACATGGTTACACACACGATTCGACTCGTTGTGTCAAATGTAGCTATAATAGTCGTTTTTACTTATCTGTGGCATTTCTCTCGACGAATCCTAACATGACGGCCCAATATTACTCGATTAAGACAAATTTTGACAACTAAAATAGTAATAATAGTCGTCATGCTTTCATACGACGAGAACTACACGAGTAACTAAAATATTTATTTAAAACAACAAAGTAAATGGCAGTCCCTTATTATAATTATTTAATAACCTTATATGAAGAGCACCACGCGAGAAAAGTTCAAAGAAAGCGAATTAGGGATCTCTGTGACCCTTTTACGTTGAACGACAGAGAATTCCAGTTGCTTTGGCGTATATCAAAACCAATGGCTCTGTTTCTCATAGAAAGGCTTGCCACGGATCTCGAGCCTCATTCAGATGGCCTGCCTGTCTATTTAAAGATAAGTTAATATCATTATTATCGAAGCTGCGCATGGGACCTCATTCTTATTCAACACAGTAGGTAACAATTGTTAATACTTTGTAGGTATTGACATCAGTTTCGAATTAAAACTAATCAACTTTTGAATTAAACAATACATACAAATGTCAAATAGTACATAATATGATAAACTATAGAGGTGGATACAAGTCTTTTGAGCCATTTGAGCACAAATTGAATGAACTAAACCGGTGTGGTTACATTAATAAATGCCGTAATTGACATTCTATGTTTCAAAGGGCAACATCGGTTACTCGTGCAACGAGAGCGAATTCTTCGACGTGAAGCTTGTCTATCGTGGCGCGCATGTTAAAGAAAACGAGATATTAACCGAAAACGACAATATTTCTTCATTCACGCGTGTGATATCTCGTGGTGCGTATCCTAGGCGGGCTGGAGAGAGTTCGGGACAAAAACGTCTGGCTCTTATTGTAACATTTGATTGCTCGGTATCGGTTTCAATGCTAGTTTTATTAGGCGATGATGTAGCGCGCTGTGTAGACACAACCGGCGTTACCGGCGAACGTTGCGTTTTCGGCATTTTTGTACTGTAAAACTGTTGTTACAAACAATTTCAGTGAAACAAGTGAGCGTTTCCAGTTGCCAGATAAAATTGTACAGTAGACGCACAGCAACAAATGCCCCCGAGGTGTACGCGCAGTTAGCGCTACGATGATCTCGGTCGTAAGTGCGCGGTATTCGACGGCGCTTACGCGTTCGCTTTGGATACACCGTCGACTATCATAAGATGGGTATATGGACAAAATCTTTTTCTAATTACGGCACAAATAATGTTTATTTTATAGCTTACTTCACGATATTAATATATGGTCTCAATACTCACTTATAGTCCCAATCTTATTGCACAAACACAACACAAATTCTCAACTTTACACTGATATACGATTTTTTTATACTCAGTCGGTGTACGTTTTGACCCATATGTGGCCGCAACTGTGGCTTAAGGGGAACACTAATTCACACAAACGTTTCCTTTTATAATACCAATATCGTTCTTGATTTGTTAGAGTTAATTTTTTTTTATCACAGGTGCCTGAGTATTACATTGAGGTCTATTTTTAACTATTTTAAATTTTATCATCTTAGCCGAAAAACGTTCACTGCCAGACATAAGCGCCAAGGGTTTTGTGGGATTTTGCCATTATCACTTCTTCGTTGAACCTAGACGCTACTGCCTAATTAGCATCTGAGCATTTACATGAGTATAAAACTATACTCACAAACAAGGATAATTGGTATACATTTTCAAATATTATGACGAGGTTTGGACACAATCGTTTATATTTGCACAAAATAAAATACTTTTAGAAGGGATATAACATTTTATTATGTGCTTTGATCGTCATAAAGCCTCATGCATAGGCGAGATTAAACTAAAATTTTTGCTACTTTCTATTTGCAAACGATTCCATTCAAATCATAGAGTTGCAATGAAATCGATATATTAGTAAAATAAAACGCTCTGAAATTCAACCACATTAAACCGAATGGTCCTAATTTATTTATTATAATCATGAAAATCCCATTACATTGCTTTTAATTCCCAAATTGAACTTAAAATTACAAACATAAATTTTTATCGCTTGAACCATAGTAGATAAACATTTATACTCCCTAGAGACAGTATGTTGAAACTCTAATTTCATTAGTCGTAGCCAGTGGCTAGTAGCGTTTGAGGTCGGCTCTCTGGGTCCAACACTTTTTACTTGCCGTCAACATCGTATATTTGTATTTATAGTGTTCGTGTATTTGGAACAAGGTACATTTCTTAAATTTTAACTAAGGTAACTAGGATAAATATTTTAGTGCACAGATGAAAATGCTGTTTTATATCCCACTAGTTTTGAGATGACCGTTTAAATATTCAGCGTAGAACTATCATTCTTTTATAGTGCAACATCAACAAAATTATACATTTATATAGGTAAGTATGCTGATGTCGAAATTCTCAGTAGCAGCACGGAGTTTGGAAATGTGCCCGGTACGGCAAAGTAAAGTACATCTGGCGAAAAGTGAGTGTAGAAATACACCTCTGACTACCTCTTCGGGGTTATAGGCGTGAGACTATGTATGTAGTATGCTGATCTTAAATATGGCAACTTTAGGGGTGCTTTTTTCTCGAGGGAAGGGCTTGCGTTACCATTAATGTGTTTGACATCCATCAATCACATTTCTTGATCTATATAGCTTAAATAACGGTGAGAACAGGTTTAGATAAGCTTTGACTATGATGATATATGATGGAAGGTGCTCTTGCTGCATGCTTTGGATGTTGTGAGCAGTATTGCTTTGTGCAACTCACTTCAATGCCTTCCCATGCTTTCCTTATTGTTGATATTACACAGCAAAAACTGTGCATCGACCACCTGGCGGTTCTTATTCATGCCCCTCCTAATCCTCCCGCCATGTGGAACTGTTCACATAGTTTCGTAGCGTGGCATTCGTATCCTCGTAGTATAGCTTGCAGAAACACCCATTGCATATGAAAATGTATCAAACAACTTAGTATTAGTACGTAATTTATTTTCTAGACATACTGTATCTTCTTGGGTTTACGCGAATGTTACACATTGAAATTAAACTACAGTTTACGGATTTTATCGCGATGTATTGGTTTCACTGAGTTATTACATTTGAAACTAATGATCTAGAAACTACATTTTTAATTTATTACTAGCCGACGTTTCGAATTCTTTACAGGATTCATGTTCACGGCAGACTGAGGTGATATTTTTCTTTGTCTTGAAATTCAAAGTTATCTCAAAGTACCCGAACATTTTTCAACTATTGGTGTTACTATCTACGCAGAATGTGCTCACTGTGTCTTGATGTCTTCTGGTAACTTTGTCCTTCTTGGGTTTCATTAGCCTGATAACAGGGTCCCAAGCTGGAGGAACATTCCAACCATCTTCCCTATTGAAATTAGGATGTTTTTTAATTTCAATAGCTTCACGTATCATTCTTGGAATAAAGCGATGTTCTTTTGCGAGTATCTGTGGTTTATCAAATCGCAGGTAACGGTTGGTTCCTTGTTCTACATGTTCACACACAGCAGACTTCGTCGAGCGTTTGTGTTTAATGTCAGCTATATGTTCCTTTAGTCGAATGCCTATGCTTCTCTTGGTTTGTCCAATGTATGAGAGCCCACACTCACAGTCTATCTTGTAAACCCCGGCCTCTTGTAAGGGTAACTGACTCTTGACAGATGGTAATAATTGGCTTATCTTCGTTGGCGGCTTGTAGAAAGTTTTGATCGAAGCTCGCTTCAAGATATAACCAATCTTGTCGGTCACGCCCTTGATGTATGGGAGGACAGCAGGTTGTCTCTCTACTGTGGCTGGCTTGTTCTTCGGGGATCTGTGACGTTGGCGCGGCGGTCGGAGCTTGTTGTCTTGCAGAACTTGCTTGACATGCTGAAGCTCGGCGTCCAGGTGTTTCTTGTCACAGATCCCCCGGGCTCTCTGAAACAAAGACATTCCTACGGTAGCTAACTGTTTAGGATGGTGGTGAGATTCACCGTTTAAGTACCTATTTGTATGTGTCTTTTTCCTATACACAGTGTGGCTCAAAGAGTTGTTTTTGTTCCTGATAACAAGTACATCTAAGAAAGCTAAAGAATTGCTTGCCTCTAATTCCATTGTAAATTTTATGTGGTTATGAATAGAATTAAGATGGTCTAGGAATACATTAACACTATCTGTTGGTAAAATTGTAAAAGTGTCATCTACATACCGCTTGTAGAACCTCGGTGTGATGGTGGCAGTCTGCAGGGCTCGCGCCTTGAAGTCCTCCATGAAGATGTCAGCAACAACAGGCGATACTGGAGAGCCCATTGCTACACCGTCTACTTGTATGTAGTATTTCTCATCCCATAACAGATAGCCAGTTGTTAAGCAGTGTTTCAATATTTTTGCATATTTCTCAGGCATGTTGTTCTCTATTAGCTTCCTTCTAGTTATTTCAATACAGTCATGTGCCGGTAAGCATGTGAATAATGACTGTACATCAAAACTAACCATAGTTTCCTTGTCAGAGAGATGTAGGTGTTTTATTTCACTGACAAAATGGTAGGAATCCGTTACATGCGCTCTCGTCTTGCCTCTGAGTGGCGAGATAATCTTCGCAATGTGTTGAGCCAATCTGTAGGTTGGTGCCCCTATTTGACTGACTATAGGGCGCAGTGGAGCATTTTCATTGTGTATTTTTGGTAGACCATACAATTGAGGAGGTTTTGCACACGATGGTATTAAGTATTTCACGCCCAGATTCAGTTGTTCGGAGTATTTTTTCACAATGTCACTCGTTTGCTTGAGTATTTTGTTGGTAGGGTCCGTCTTAACCAATTTATATGTACTTTCATCCGACAAAAGATTTTCCATTTTTTGTGTATAATTGGACGTGTCCATCACTACCGTTGCATTTCCTTTATCTGCTCGGAGTACTGTTAGTTCAGGTCTAGCTCGTAGGTTCTTCAGTGCAAAATACTCGGGTTTTGGTAGATTCCTTCTCGGCACTTTCGACTGGCGCAATACAGCAGAAACGTCCTGACGTATGGCCTCGAAATCTTCCTCACATTGTTCTTGACAAGACAATCCTCAACGTTGCAAATAATGGTCTCATACGGTGTTCTGGATGGAGTTATCGCATAATTTACACCTCTACATAATACATTTTTGGTGTTTTGATCTAACTTGTGTTTTGACAGATTGACAACTGTTTGTCTATGGTCGGTGGACGGTAGCGTGTGATTGGTCCGTGCTAAAACGTTCTGTTTTATTTTGTACTGATCATTTGATTTTTGTTGTAATTTTTCAAATTTTTCTATTTTGTTACGTTTACACGCGTAATATTTTGATGTTTCTCTGTCATTTATTGCATTGATGCATTGTTCAAAATCAAATGGAGTTATCAATCTGTATATTTCGTTAGACAAATTCTCAACATTTTTATTTATTCTGCGTAAGTCAGCTCGGTGTTCGTGGATCTTTTGTATGAGTAACTTTTGGCTTGCCTGTTTTAAAATCTTAGCGCTCCCACGTATGTCCTTCTTGGCTGATATCTTGCAGCATGTAGGGATGAGATCGTGATCCTGGCATCTCTTCAAGAAATTTAAAGATGTTATGTATCTTTTGCGCTTGGTTTGTAGATCTTCTAACCGGCGTATTTTTGTTGCGGTTTCCAGTCCGTACTGGTTAACATAGTATCTTCTTGGGTTTACGCGAATGTTACACATTGAAATTAAACTACAGTTTACGGATTTTGTCGCGATGTATTGGTTTCACTGAGTTATTACATTTGAAACTAATGATCTAGAAACTACATTTTTAATTTATTACTAGCCGACGTTTCGAATTCTTTACAGGATTCATGTTCACGGCAGACTGAGGTGATATTTGTCTTTGTCTTGAATTTCAAAGTTATCTCAAAGTACCCGAACATTTTTCAACTATTGGTGTTACTATCTACGCAGAATGTGCTCACTGTGTCTTGATGTCTTCTGGTGACTTTGTCCTTCTTGGGTTTCATTAGCCTGATAACAGGGTCCCAAGCTGGAGGAACATTCCAACCATCTTCCCTATTGAAATTAGGATGTTTTTTAATTTCAATAGCTTCACGTATCATTCTTGGAATAAAGCGATGTTCTTTTGCGAGTATCTGTGGTTTATAAAATCGCAGGTAATGGTTGGTTCCTTGTTCTACATGTTCACACACAGCAGACTTCGTCGAGCGTTTGTGTTTAATGTCAGCTATATGTTCCTTTAGTCGAATGCCTATGCTTCTCTTGGTTTGTCCAATGTATGAGAGCCCACACTTACAGTCTATCTTGTAAACCCCGGCCTCTTGTAAGGGTAATTGACTCTTGACAGATGGTAATAATTGGCTTATCTTCCTTGGCGGCTTGTAGAAAGTTTTGATTGAAGCTCGCTTCAAGATATAACCAATCTTGTCGGTCACGCCCTTGATGTATGGGAGGACAGCATGTTGTCTCTCTACTGTGGCTGGCTTGTTCTTCGGGGATCTGTGACGTTGGCGCGGCGGTCGGAGCTTGTTGTCTTGCAGAACTTGCTTGACATGTTGAAGCTCGGCGTCCAGGTGTTTCTTGTCACAGATCCCCCGGGCTCTCTGAAACAAAGACATTCCTACGGTAGCTAACTGTTTAGGATGGTGGTGAGATTCACCGTTTAAGTACCTATTTGTATGTGTCTTTTTCCTATACACAGTGTGGCTCAAAGAGTTGTTTTTGTTCCTGATAACAAGTACATCTAAGAAAGCTAAAGAATTGTTTGCCTCTAATTCCATTGTAAATTTTATGTGGTTATGAATAGAATTAAGATGGTCTAGGAATACATTAACACTATCTGTTGGTAAAATTGTAAAAGTGTCATCTACATACCGCTTGTAGAACCTCGGTGTGATGGTGGCAGTCTGCAGGGCTCGCGCCTTGAAGTCCTCCATGAAGATGTCAGCAACCAACAACAGGCGATACTGGAGAGCCCATTGCTACACCGTCTACTTGTATGTAGTATTTCTCATCCCATAACAGATAGCCAGTTGTTAAGCAGTGTTTCAATATTTTTGCATATTTCTCAGGCATGTTGTTCTCTATTAGCTTCCTTCTAGTTATTTCAATACAGTCATGTGCCGGTAAGCATGTGAATAATGACTGTACATCAAAACTAACCATAGTTTCCTTGTCAGAGAGATGTAGGTGTTTTATTTCACTGACAAAATGGTAGGAATCCGTTACATGCGCTCTCGTCTTGCCTCTGAGTGGCGAGATAATCTTCGCAATGTGTTGAGCCAATCTGTAGGTTGGTGCCCCTATTTGACTGACTATAGGGCGCAGTGGAGCATTTTCATTGTGTATTTTTGGTAGACCATACAATTGAGGAGGTTTTGCACACGATGGTATTAAGTATTTCACGCCCAGATTCAGTTGTTCGGAGTATTTTTTCACAATGTCACTCGTTTGCTTGAGTATTTTGTTGGTAGGGTCCGTCTTAACCAATTTATATGTACTTTCATCCGACAAAAGATTTTCCATTTTTTGTGTATAATTGGACGTGTCCATCACTACCGTTGCATTTCCTTTATCTGCTCGGAGTACTGTTAGTTCAGGTCTAGCTCGTAGGTTCTTCAGTGCAAAATACTCGGGTTTTGGTAGATTCCTTCTCGGCACTTTCGACTGGCGCAATACAGCAGAAACGTCCTGACGTATGGCCTCGAAATCTTCCTCACATTGTTCTTGACAAGACAATCCTCAACGTTGCAAATAATGGTCTCATACGGTGTTCTGGATGGAGTTATCGCATAATTTACACCTCTACATAATACATTTTTGGTGTTTTGATCTAACGTGTGATTTGACAGATCGACAACTGTTTGTCTTTGTTCGGCGGACGGTAGCGTGTGATTGGTCCGTGCAAAAACGTTCTGTTTCATTTTGTACTGATCATTTGATTTTTGTTGTAATTTTTCAAATTTTTATTGGTTTCACTCAGTTATTACATTTGAAACTAATGATCTAGAAACTACATTTTTAATTTATTACTAGCCGACGTTTCGAATTCTTTACAAGATTCATGTTCACGGCAGACTGAGGTGATATTTGTCTTTGTCTTGAATTAGAAACTTTTAAACACTCGCGTTGCATGTTTAAAAATATATATCTATACGGGAATTAACGCGAACATGCATTTTCACATCACGTTCCGTGGTCGCAAGCTGACTGGTGTCGCTACACCAGTCAGCTTGCGACCACGGGACGTGCAACCGTCTCGAAACGTCAAGCAAAAATAAGGTATGTAAATACCTAATGCATGTTCGCGTTAATTCCCGTATAGATATATATTTGTCTTGAATTTCAAAGTTATCTCAAAGTACCCGAACATTTTTCAACTATTGGTGTTACTATCTACGCAGAATGTGCTCACTGTGTCTTGACGTCTTCTGGTGACTTTGTCCTTCTTGGGTTTCATTAGCCTGATAACAGGGTCCCAAGCTGGAGGAACATTCCAACCATCTTCCCTATTGAAATTAGGATGTTTTTTAATTTCAATAGCTTCACGTATCATTCTTGGAATAAAGCGATGTTCTTTTGCGAGTATCTGTGGTTTATAAAATCGCAGGTAATGGTTGGTTCCTTGTTCTACATGTTCACACACAGCAGACTTCGTCGAGCGTTTGTGTTTAATGTCAGCTATATGTTCCTTTAGTCGAATGCCTATGCTTCTCTTGGTTTGTCCAATGTATGAGAGCCCACACTCACAGTCTATCTTGTAAACCCCGGCCTCTTGTAAGGGTAACTGACTCTTGACAGATGGTAATAATTGGCTTATCTTCCTTGGCGGCTTGTAGAAAGTTTTGATTGAAGCTCGCTTCAAGATATAACCAATCTTGTCGGTCACGCCCTTGATGTATGGGAGGACAGCATGTTGTCTCTCTACTGTGGCTGGCTTGTTCTTCGGGGATCTGTGACGTTGGCGCGGCGGTCGGAGCTTGTTGTCTTGCAGAACTTGCTTGACATGTTGAAGCTCGGCGTCCAGGTGTTTCTTGTCACAGACTTTGAAACTCAAGACAAAGACAAATATCACCTCAGTCTGCCGTGAACAAGAATCCTGTAAAGAATTCGAAACGTCGGCTAGTAATAAATTGAAAATGTAGTTTCTAGATCATTAGTTTCAAATGTAATAACTCAGTGAAACCAATACATCGCGATAAAATCCGTAAACTGTAGTTTAATTTCTAGATATACTGTCTATTAATACACCTACATGGCTTCATCATCATATTCATCATTATCAGCCTGCCATAGTCCACTACTTGGACCTACATGGCTTGTCTTATCAAATCAAGTTGCTTGATTTGATAAGCCTATTTAATAATTCTGTATGTTTTGATATTTTGTGTGTTTAAGATAAGTATTCCACCTCAGTGGATCACTAATTTATTGTTAATTCTTTTCAGGATCAGATAAAGTACTGAGATATAAATTATTGATCATTCACAGATTACATAACAATTATAGATTTTTTAGATTATATATTGACAAGTACATATAAAACAGATTGTGCAGATAATATAAATTACGATGTCTCACTTTTATAGTTTTGTTATTTTGGAGAACTGCTTCTGCATCAGTCGGCCATATTTCATCAAGGATCGTAAGACCAGATTCATGTGTGATTCTATTGTCCTTATCGTTGCTAGCATTATTATAGCCACGATTGCTACAGACGTAATCAGCTCTGACGTTGGTAATGGTTTCCGAATCTTCCAAGCATTGACTGGTTTTGAACTTATATGTCTTGCGTTATTAGCAAGGTACCAAGATGTAACCTCACTGAAATTGGTAAAACTTGATGAAAAATATCGAACAAATGAAGATAATTTAGCTGAACTAAATGTGAAAAGTAACATACTTATTATATTGACAATTGCGTCATTCATTTTTAACATAATTGGCTTGAAAATGTTTAATATGAAAAATACTGTTGCAATGTTTTTGAGTATAGTATTTGCGGCTCATGATGCAGAATTTGCTTATTTCTCTCTCCTAGTTGAAAGAATAAATGCAAGGTTTAAAGTTTTGAAGTTGCATCCGAATTCAGGATCAAGAGGCTATGCATATTTATTGTTTTATATAACAAATTTGAGTGAGCAAAGCAGTCTTCGGGTGAGATATTTATATATTTCTTATCTAATAATGTAGGCAAATTTTCTTCTTAACTGTTATTTTAAATAGCTTTATCATATTTTCCAGTTATTACTACTACTAGGCACTGCTTTAGTAACAACAGTGATATACCAGTTCCTTTTAATTGTAGCCGTCGCAGAAATTGTAAGTACAAAACATTCAATCATTCACCGCCCTCAAGATTAAATTTACACAATCTCAAACATCTTGATGTAGGAGTATTTTCTGCAAAAATCCTTAACTATATTCGTATTAGCGCTATAAATCACTGGATAATGGGTGTATGTAGCCATTAAGAAAGGCCGATGCCAAGTTGAAATTGAAAATACGCAGTTTATCTGCTGAACTTGTTATAACATACCATTATTATTTTAATACTTACATATGACCCGAAAATCAAGATGAATTATGGAGCAGATTCAACTACGCAACAAAGGACGTTCCTGTCTCCTGCACTTAATATCTCTGTCCCTTTCTGTATTTTAGTTTTTTTCGGATGCCTTACTTGCACATGTGGTAGCGTAAAGAATAAAATTCAGCGTATACTGGATGTAGGTGGCTTTGGGCCGAGTTACATAAAGTTGACTAGATGTTTTTTTGTTAAAGCAGCAATGTCATTTACATGATAATATTTCATGTTTTAAGTGATTATGTACGTTTGTTATTTTGAAATTTGATCCTCTATTCCGCGTATTTTGTTAATGGTGTTACGAAAACTGTCCGTGTGGTGACGGATTTAGAATACGGAATGTCACCCCATATCATCCCATGGGTGTCGTAAGAGCGGACAGAGGGACCATATTATGCAGAGAACAGCACTGTAAGAGAAGGAAAACTTGATATAAACCCTAAACCAACCCGTTTGGTCAGCGTGGTATAGTAGGTCAATTCCTTCTTTCAAAGGAGAGGCCTAGTTAAGCAGTGGACTGTTAAAGGCTGATGATGATGATGATGATGTTACGAAAACACATGGTGTTACGAAAATACTCAGCTCGGCTTGTACACTGTGAAGTAAGTCTAATATGCAGAGCCATTATGACAGCTTCAATTGAGAATAACACAAGATCTCTACTGAAAATTCTCCATAACTGCACTATTGACTAGAGACACAGATTAGCTGCTGCAGTAGATTTAGGGCCATTACAACTTGCATGGACCCAAAAGTGGATAACGTATGCGTCCGATGTTCAGAAGTCCCGGGTCGGGCAAAAGTGTTACTGAATTATTCCGAATTATCAGAAGTAAGTCTAATATGCAGAGCCATTATGACAGCTTCAATTGAGAATGACACAAGATCTCTACTGAAAATTCTCCATAACTGCACTATTGACTAGAAACACAGATTAGCTGCTGCAGTAGATTTAGGGCTATTACAACTTGCATGGACCCAAAAGTGGATAACGTATGCGTCCGCCGTTCAGAAGTCCCGGGTCGGGCAAAAGTGTTACTGAATTATTCCGAATTATCAGTAGCAGCACGCATTCTGGTGATGTGCCCGGTAACGACTATAGGCTCGCCTCCTATTACGTGGGACCAAAAAATTCCATGGCGAAATATGGGTATAATATTACACCTCTGCCTACCCCATCGGGCAACAAGGCGTCTATAAAAAAATATGTACAATACTTGTAAAATAAAGCAGCAAACTCAACACTTAAGTTTCACTCATGATCATCAAGATTTTATGACTTAATGAAATGTAATGGGTACTTTATCTTTTATTTTATAGAGGTTCTATCTGTCTCTTTACCTGCTCTGGCGTGAATCAAGGGCAATGTATTCTCTTTGGATGATGTGTAGCGCAGAAGCGCAAACTAATGACATACGCAAGGAGCTTGGACTGCATTTGGTTGGACATCTTACAGCAGAGAGGAACAATATTAGTAAGTGTTTACATTATTTACTATTAAAATTACATATGTTAACATAAAAATGCATGGTAAGATAGATAAATAGATAAAAAAATATTTATTGTATCTACACCAGAAAAAATACAAGAATGGAGTTATCAAATTATAAAGAATTTAAAAGTAGTGGTACAAGCCATCTTATCATATTGTTTACGTTATGTACTGGGGAAACGTCAAAATACTGACTAGAGACAATCAAAGTGGTATGAAATAAATATCAAAGGTATTAGTGACAGCGTCAGCTAGACACAAATACCTGAAAATTGAGCTCAATCGTCCATTAGCGAGGTCTGTCCAGCGGTAGTCTATAGCAGGCAGAATATTAAAATCATGATATACTCCTACGACAACCCTTAATTTAAAACATTTAAAGAGAGGAAAGATTTACGACTCATGGTTGTAACAGATTAAAAATTAACTGCTACCAACGGAAACAAAATTTTCAGTGATGACGCGTCCTAATTTATTTAATTTTGAACTACGGATCACTAGGTTTCTCTTTAAAGTGCCGTCAAGATGGGCGTCAATGACTGTTTTGATTTCTTATCGCAAGAAATAATGTAGAAATTGGGAACCCAAGCTACATGAAAGAGAGTTATAGTAAATAAAAGAGGCTAAAAGCTGAGTGGAGAATATTGCAATTGCAGTTCTGCACTTAATCTGTTATTACAAACTGTAAAAGCGCTCCATTAACTTCACATAAAGTGACAATTTTTTGGCTATTTCAAACCTGCTAGCAGTATGCATACCCCATGTTTATTAATTACTTTTATACACCCCTATTTTTTAATTAGTACAAAAAATTAACGGGGCACTAAGTATCTTTAACTGATCATATTTATGTAGTTAAGAGATAAAAACACTAAGTCCCAAAACAGTCTCAAAACTGTCCACAAAAATACGTAATAATTGGTAAATGCATAACTAAGACTATGACCGACCCACGTACTATACTTAAGTAGTAAACTCCTCCATTGATAAATTGCCCCCTGTCCCTCTGTACCCGCGCCGCGCCCCGCTGCGACAAACAGTGCTAAATTGCTAGCGGAACTGAGCGCATCCATTTTTTCACCGCAACAATTAATTGTTTGTCTACGTTTGCCCGACGCGATCACGTTCACATCACGGGAGTGTGTAAGGTAGGGGCGCCTAAGATCGGACGCTTTTTCTATGAATTAGGAGAAAGTTGCAAACAATTTTTTTTCTCATTTCTAAATGTTATTTTCTCAGTGGACTTGGATGTAAATTATCAACAATAAACTATACTACAGACATCTTTTTTTTTATTTTCGTAAACACTACGGTCAGTGTAAGAAACGCCGTCAAAGTGACATTACATTTTATCTGATAGTCCTTCGCAAAAATTCAATGAAGCCAAAGTTCGGACTATTGTCTAATTTCAACTCTGTAGCTATGGCATTAGAATGCATAATAAAGAAATATCCGGCCTTTAGTTGACAATACTTTAATACAAGCCGATTTGAAATTCTGCACGATTTACACTGAGAACATTCATTTAAAATTTTTTGTTATTTTTTTAGTCCGATCTTCAATAAAAGCTACTATAAATAAAAGCTGCTCTCCTACGGCCAATAAAAGCGTGACTGAATTTGTCAAACTTTATCGACTCTGCAGAAAGGGTACTTTAGGATAGTTAGGTAAGATCGGCTGTGTAGTGAAGTCAAATAATATAACTATCATGATTTTTTTTTAAGATTTTTTGATCATTAATTTTAAAAAAATTGTATAAGTAAACTGAATCAATATTTTTTATTGTACTCTTACTTTCCCGTATATACCAATGTACTCTGTGTCTTACTCTTAACCTAATACAGTCATATAATTTGTTACAGTCTTATGTTTGATTAGCATGAAATGTATTTATTCTATGGCATAGACAGTCTTCTTATCAGAAGTCTCTTCATGCTAGCATCATATCAGAATTTTAAATACCCACATTTTTGGTAGTATCTTAAAGTTAAATTAGAACGATAACACATAACCAGAAACTCGACGAAATATTCGGTAAGCTTTATGCGAATATTTAATTGAGTTTGCTGGTTCTAATTTACCTTTAAGATACAACTAAAAAGTGGGTATTTGAAATTCTGATATATTGCTTGCATGAAGAGACTTTTAGTACCAGTTTTTCCCAAAACTCGATCATTGAGTGTAGATGTGGGTATCTCGTAGATTTCTGAGGCAGCATAACTCGATAACTCTTTATCTTTTACTTTCTTTACAGCTTCTTTCAAGTAATTTTCGTTATAGGTGGTCGTTTGAAGTGAATGTCTTTGGTATTTCATAGGCATGATCAATCTGTAGACATTTTCACCAGTCAAATTACTCTACTGGATTAAAATACCGACTATACCAGTACTACTATATTACATGTATATGAACAAAAATAACATCAGTGACATAACAGACCTCCGGTCTGGCCTTTGACCTCTGACAAATAGCAATCAGGCGTCTTAAATTTAATAAATTATTAACAGGAATTGATATGAATAAGATTGAGAACCATTGTATTTTTTTAGGAATCCTAAGATCGGATTTTTTTGTCCGATGTTAGGCAACAGGAGGAAAGTCCGGATCTACGCCTACAGACATCTTAGGCCCAAACAAAGGATACAATTCTAGAGAGCATTTGCTAATTCCTCGCAAAAATCAACTTAGAAAGCAGTAAAATGATGAAAACTTGCCAATATTTCACAACAAACTTTTGGAGGATCGCCAAAAATGTTACAAAATTGACACAGTTATTTCAAAGCACCAGTACACACGTCCTGCTCATCGCAGGCCGTACCGCGGTATACAGGGAGGGGCTAAATTTAATGGCGCAGGCAAATATTTTGCTATTCATAAAAAATGTCGCTTTATTCGCGGTAAATTCTATGCTTCCGGTCTTATGTCACATCCGATCTTAGGCGACCCAACCTTAGCTATGCTTCGTACGTACTTTTTGAGTGGAGGAATCGCGAGTTCAGCTGTGTACCCATGGATTTCTTTTTGTGAGTGTACAAAAGTAAGCCGGTTAGTGTCGAATAATTAAATCAGCGCATATCGGACGCTCTTGACGAAGTGAAAAGATAGAAGCGTACTTCTCTCGTTAAAGAACAATTTAATAAAACGTGCCCGTCTGTGTATTGAGAATGGTGGTGGACATTTCGAAGGACAATGGAAATACTTGTAAGTTTAGTAAATAATACCTACTTAAGTAAATAATTATTTGATGCGGGCGGCTCAAAATCGGTCTGTGTGGAGAACCTTGAGGGAGACCTATGTCTAGCAGTGGACGTCTCTAGGATGACATGATGATGATAAAATAATATTTGTAAATAGCAGATGATTCTTACTTCATAAATACACCAAAATTACTCTTTTCTTTATTACAGAATACCTTCTTTTATTTTGATGTTTGTTTGCTTTCTAATTACATACCTCCGTATGTTTTTTTTTGTAAAACGGAAAATTTTGCCGGTCCTAAGCCCGGATGAAGTATGAAGGAGAGGGTAGAATTTAGAAAATTAAAAAGTAACTACCTTTACTTATACAGTTACATTATAAGTGCGACGGCAAGAATGCGTATGAGTAGGACGAAAAGTTAGTATTATCAATGAAGTACTGAATGGAGGTTCCCTATCCATTTGCATAAAATTTTAAGACCTAATATAACTAAGCATAATTTTGTTTGGCATAATTATATTTTTGCATAATATAATGACGCATAACAGCTTACGCATATTTTTTAAGCATAATTTCTCTAACCATAATAATGATTAAGCATAATATTCTAAAGCATAAAATCCTAAAGCATAAAATCCTAAAGCATAAAATCCTAAAGCATAAAATCTTAAAGCATAAAATCCTAAAGCATAAAATCCTAAAGCATAAATTTATTTACGCATAATGATTACAATACAATACAAATTGGATATAATAACTTTGGCAATGTATCTTTGGCATATTTTTCGCTGTAGGAAGCATGAAGCCAGCAAGCATACAGCATGCAAGCAAATTTGCAGCAAACAAGCAAGCATGCAGCATGCAAGCAAGCATGCAGCATGCATGAAAGCATGCAGCATGCAAGCAAGCATGCAGCATGCAAACAAGAATGCAGCATGCAAACAAGAATGCAGCATGCAAGCAAGCATGCAGCATGCAAGCAAGCGTGCAGCATGCAAGCAAGCATGCAGCATGCAAGCAAGCATGCAGCAAGCATGCAGCATACAAGCAAGCATGCAGCATACAAGCAAGCATGCAGCATGCAGCATTCAAGCGAGCATGCAACATGCAGCAGGCAGGGCTTATGTCACGGCTCCGGCGCTGCGGGCCTCTGGCGGTCCCACGCGTGCTAATCGTCGCAGACGGCTTTCGCTCAACACCGCAGCTTTGGCTTGCTTGCTCGCCGGCCAGCCTCAGCCGCGGCGGCTCGCACGCAGCCGCCTGCTCCTCAGCCCGCGGGCCACCTCGCCCCTACGCGCCTACGCGATTTTAAATAACACTCTAGGGGTAGGACAAACAAGACTACGTGGAGTTGGTTTTGCAGCAATTCGGTTCTGTCACTAACTTTTGTTGCACAACATATATATTTTTTACAAGTTAAATATATAATTATATAAATATTATGCTAATAGTCATTAGGCCTACTACCGTTATGCTAATAGTCATTAGGCCTACTAACGTTATGCTAATAGTCATTAGGCCTACTAACGTTATGCGAATCAAATTTATGCCAAAACAAATTAGTCTTTAAGATTTATATTATGCCAACATAAAATGTATGCCTAAAAAAAATATGCCGAAGTATTATTATGCCAAAACAAATTGTGCCAAAATCGTTATGCCGAAGTATATTAGGACAAAGAACATTATGCAAAAAGAAGGGATCCCCTGAATGGATTGTAAAATATGTCTATGATTTAGATGAGATTTTCTACAAAAAACAAATGATTATAACTTTGCTATTTATAAATATTATGAAATTCTTACGTCACATATATGATAATAATGTCTTCGCTACTATGTCCTTAAAGTTTTTGTACTAATTAAAAAAATAGTGGTGTATATTTCGCTCTACGGTGTAAAAGTTATCTATCCCGTAACTGTATAATAACCGTTACAAACCCATAACTATGTAATGTAAAAAAAGTAATCAGTGGCAAATAGTTAGCCATCCTGTGACGCTGTGATGTTTGTGTAGGCTAATAGAAGATCTTCATATTTATTTTCAAATAACTACGCCATTTACATTACATATATGTATATTGTGAACATGATTTGTTCACACAAATCATGTTCCCAAGAATATTTATGTATAGTGGTTAGCTTATGCGTCTGCTGATCGGGCGGTATAGGATGTGATTCCCGGGACGAACAAGTGTTCCTGAGTTTTTTCGAATTCTCAATAGCAGAGTCTGGCAATGTGCCCGGTAAAGGCAATAGGCTCGCCCGTTTTTACCCACGTAAAAACACACAAAATCAAACAAACTGAAAATTCAACTTCCTTTTCCAAATCGAATAGGTATAGAGTAGAAAACAGCCGACAAAATTACATTTTCATTTATAATATTTAAAAGTATATATTACGCCAATCACTCTAATTACTCTAAAACCGAATAATCGCACAATTAGGTTACAATATACCAAATGGAACTATCAGGCCCAAATCACCATACAATTGTATTGGATTATATATTATATAATCAAATCATTTACCGTACAAATAGTGCGCTAGGGACCGTTTCAGCCGGTCAATGATAAAATTAACGATCCTACACTCACAAAGGAGTCGTATGCAATGGATAAAACGAATTTTAAATAAATTTGTTCAATAAGGATAGAATGAAAAGGAAGTGGAGATTCCTTTGGGAGGTTTGAACTAGCTACAAGAAAGCCTTTGGTATTTTTGTGTTGTTGGAATGTTTCTAGCGTTTCCCACTAATACTTTAAATGTGAGAATGAGTTGGTGTATTTATATTTACGAGTATTGTATAATAACGCAGTAAAGGTTGAACGAAATTTGCGTAAAAGCAAGAAGCATACGAAAGTTTATTACCTGAATTGACACGAAGGAAATATTTTATTAGCTTACAGGCAGAGCCACGAACAAAATGGCTATTATTATTATTTTCAGGCCTCATTTCCTCTTTATCTGGGGTCGGTTTCTCCATATACAGTTCCGGGATGTCTGCGTTCAAAGATCATCATCGTATATTTCTCAGCGCAGCGATAGATTTTTGACTTACAACGAAAAAATTTTGTTTTAATAAAAATGCGATCAATCTTGTTTTAAACCCAAAAATACTAATCAATGTACAAAGTCTACTCATCTCCGACTCACTACTGATAGACCAAGCTACACTCAAGACACGTCTAATCATTTCTAAGATAAACACGTTGATTAGCCAGTTATACATCTTGTAGTGCCACTATGATAGTTTCATAAAACTCTGCAGTCGGCAGCCAAAGTACCATCGCTGCAGTTCAAGATTTGCTCTGCAAATGGGATTCGGCCGCTTGTTAAGTCTCAAGAAAATTGTCTTGGCAGTGGCCAGGAGTATGTACAGGAAACAAATGTTAGGCGCCAGATTGAAACTGACGTTAATACATAGACACCTACTCCTTGTATAGCTGGAATTGCAACGAGTCCAGCGTGTTAGATTTGCCACGCCTCTAGCTATATAACCAGCAAATTCTCAGGAACCGCAGTAAATCTTGAGACGTGTATATTATGTACGTATGTTAGACACGGAAGTTTTGTCCCATTCATAGTGAACCACCATTATTATTTTTCAGTAGTGAAAGTCGTCTTAGTTACAGGAAATTGTTGGGCGTTTCATCAAAATTTTGCTACTCACGGCAAATTAGCTTGATAGTTTTCAAGTGCAAAAATGGACCCTGGATCCCGGACTATAGAGAACGCACAGCTAAAACTACTGGGTGTAGAAGTTACAATTTGGTATGTAGGTAAGTGCGAGTATAGGGCACTAATAGATGATTATTAAAATAATCTCCCTAAAAGGGTTAAAAAGTCCCATGCAGAGCAGCGGGAAAAGCCTACTATTATATAAAAATATGAACTTGCAAAAACTCTTAGCAAGTAAATAAAATTCCAAGGCCAAAATAAACGATTTTCAACGTCAAAATATTTGAAAAGCATGAAATTAAAAGGTCGCTGAACCGGAATAGATTACCGCGATGTAATGTGGTTAGAAGAGCGACCCCAAATGAGATCGGATAAACCTACTTTATGATAACGAGTTGGATATTGGCTAAGTAGATAGACATACTTTTAATTTAGGAAACTTTAAACAAATTTAACACTACGTGAAATTTTTATCCGTATGATGGATTATATAAAGCATCACTATCCCATTTCATTACGTATGTGATACGACACCCGCTCACACGAGGTGACTAAGAAAATTTATACCAAGTAAATAGTACCTATCTTTGAAAAGAGACAAAAACCTCTACATCGTACCCTATACCAACCCATCTGACCAGCGTAGTATAGTAAGCTTAATTCTCCAATTGACTCACAATGGCTATTGTGACTCCAATTTCGAAAGGCCTAAGGCCAGCAGTGGACTGCGAAATGTATACAAAGGCATACCTTCAGTATGTTTCAGCTAGTCTAACGTTTTTCAGCTTCAGGCGGTTATAATCTTCAGATTATTATTATGAGATAAAATGCCTTTGGAATATGTTATCATAATATATGAATAGGGATAATCGTAATGCGGAAACAGTCTTTAAAGAACGTCTCATAAAAAGTGGACTGTAATTTTAAAGAATTAAAATAATGTTCTGTATTTTGCATACCGTTACGCAACCGGGTATTGAAATGAAATTTATATTGTATATTATTTTGTATAGAAAATATACAAAACAGTGTGTGTAGATTGCAATGGCCCTGCTCAAAAATATCATTTATCAGCCTTGTTTAAGCTATGGCCCACTGCTGGGCACAGGCCTCTTCTCAAAAAATATTAGGGCATTGTTCAGCATGCTAGCCAAGTGTGAGTAGCAATTGAACTTCGCATGTTTTTCGAGTACATGATATACTGTCAGAAATGCAGGTTTCCCCACAATGCTTTCTTTCACATTTCAAAAAGACTTCGATTAGTGCGCGCAATGAGTTCAAAATGCTCTGCCTAGTAGTAAGTTTGTCTCTCCAAAGGCTATCGATACTTGGCTGGGGTTGATGATTTTAAAATAGAGATGATTTATATTAGACGTCCGTTATGAGACGGCTCCTGTTTTGAAAATTGTCTTACTCTCAAGATTCAAACTTCTCATTAAGGACGTTAAAACCACAAAAAAATCACATAAATGGGTTGTATTACGAAAAACGAGTATTTTATAACACAAAAGGTATTGCTTATACCTCATTTTTTTAATAAAATTCTATGCGAAATATTTCACGACATATTCCTCCAATACCATTTTCACACTCAGCGACGAGCAAACAACAAACAAGGATTAGGTACCCCAAAAAAGTGCCATTGGAAAAAAAGACGACATACAACGGATAATGACACGCGACACACATTACCCATACCGCACCGTACGTACTTAGAACAAAAACGGGTTTCTTAATGTTTTTACACAACACCATCGCTCTCACCTTGCTCTCACTAGGGTTGTCACGGTTTAAATTTTAGTAATTTTTTTATTATATTTTCATAACAATGGGCGATGTGATGCTACAACACGCTTGGTTCAAACACACTATTTGCGAAACTATGTCACTAGTGTCTCAGTTTCGTAAATAATGATATTGAAGAAGATTTATTATTTATAAAGAAGAATCTATATACATAAAATCCTTGCGTTACTGACTGACTGACAGACAAGCTACAGCCAAAACTATTAGACACAGAACGTTGAAATTTGGCATGTATTTTCCCTGGGGACCGTAGGCATGCACTAAGAAGGGATTTCCTAAAATTCCCACGGGATCAGGCAAAAAGCGATATCGTGTGGGCGTAGCTGCAGGCGTCCTCTAGTTATTTATATTATAATGATTACGTTCTTAGCCTAAACTCGAATTATATAATGCGGAGTAAAAATTCACTCATTCAATTAGCGGATGTTTTGTTTTTAAATGACTGTTTTCGAAGTGACTAGTGGCGTTGGGTAATAACTAGAAGCACACAATCCGTCAAGCGTTGGATTGTGTGTGTTCCCTCTCCACCGTCAACACGCTGATGGCTAGTGGAGTTTTATATATCTGCACCTGACTATACTAAATCTATGAGATTAATTAGTATCAACACGTGTGGGCTGGCGTGGGAATCTTTTGGAATAGTTTCGTTTCGTGATCCTCGATTCCAGTTCTTACCTAACGCCTAGAAGGCCTATGAGCCCGCCACCAGAATTGGCCACACATTTACGCGAAATAGAATAAAATGCTAAATTACTTAAATAAATTTTAAAGTTCCTCTTTTAAAGACATTTGTGTAACAACCCTAACAGAAGCTGGAGGCATTATAGGCTTATTCTCGAGCATTTTTCTTCATTCGCGGTAATATATTATTTCAATATGATGTCATTGGCGAAAACCATTAGTCATGGCGGTTTGACACCTGAAGTGGAGTGAAGGGATTACACACTCCCTTCGATGATGGTGATTGTCACTGGATATGTTTTTAGAGAAGTATATTAAAATTGTACGGAAATCGAGGAAATTTTTATGTTTTTGGTATTTGGGTTTAATTTATCATATTATTATGGTTGTCATAGTATTAGCTTATACTGCTTAGTTTGGGATAAGGTGACCGTATGTGAGTTGGCATGGGATATTATTACTATTTAATACGCAATTTAAGGTAAGAATTTTTTAAATTTCGTGTGAAATATTTAAAGAAATACACAAGTTGAATCTTAAGAAACGTAATGTAAGTATGGTATTCTACATCCAATAAACTCCTATAAAGGAGGTCAGGAGACCAAACTCACGGCGCGCACCCCACTGACTTTTCGAAGACAATTGCGTATTCTATTGATTTAATATTATAAGATATAAGATTTAATATTTGTTTTTTTTTTCATAAATCATAAATCATTTATTTGCATTAAACAAGGGTTTACAATTAGTTTTTCTTTGTTTTACCTGATCAGGCGTGCAAATTGTATTATTCTTAGTAGACATAAAGTTATAGAGAAAAATGTAGTCATATTATAATGAATATTGATAAAAGAAAGAAAATTGATCAAACACATAACATAATACTGTCCATAAATAAATTCAGAAAAATTGTGTTACCATTCATTTATATCATACATAATGTTTTTGGGTGCATAGGGTTCCCACCAAGAACTTAGGGTCCCAAGCCAACCTCACCTGCAAGTGGTGCACCTGCCAATCAACGGACGAGGCTCTGGCAAACAAAATATCCCGATAAGCAGCAATAGGCTCGCCACCTATTACGTGGGATCAAAACACTGGCGAAAAGTGGGCGTTTAATATGCCTCTGCCTACCCCTTCGGGGAATCAGGCGTGAGTCTATGTATGTATGTGTATAATATTTTCACATAACATTTGTTTCAATTTTCTTTTAAATATTGGCAGTGGCAGATCCTGAACATAGCTTGGCACCTTATTAAATATTTTTATACACATATAATAGCAACACTTTTGAAACATGGAAGTTCTAGGAATCGTTTCTGCAACAAGTCTTTCTCCACGCCTTGTGTTTCTTGGAAATACATCTTTAGCTTTTTTTAAAAGTTCTGGGTGAGTTTTAACGAATACACATATTTCAAAAATATACATACCAGGTAGAGGCAATATATTAAAATTTAGTCTTTTAAAATGTGGTCTGCAAGATTCGTATGGAGGAATACCAACTATAGCTCTGATGCATCTTTTTTGACTTAGGAACGCCCTTTGGAAGTCAGTCGAGTTGCCCAACAATATTAGGCCGTAACTTAGTATAGATCCTACGTATCCATGGTATACTAATAGTACTGTTTGTATGTTTGATGTAGTCCTTAGCCTGTTTAGGACGTACACAAAGCTATTAACTTTTTTACACAGGCCTTCAACATGTTTTTTCCAATCACAATACTTGTCCAATATTATACCTAAAAATGATTGTTTGAAACTTCATGTATTGTTATGTTACCATACGACACACTTCTTGGTATTGATTTTGTTTGATGGGTTTGGAATTGTATGAAATGAGTTTTCGTTAAGTTGGCATGTAGATTGTTGTCATTTAACCATAGGATAATGGAGTCAATTGTTTTATTAATGTCATTATCACATGTCAAAATAATAGAAATGTCAAGCGCAAAAAATAAATTGTTGCTCGAAGTTAAGGATAGATTGGATTATGTACGACTGCAAGATGACATAAACCGGGTGGGAAAATGGAGCCAGGAGAATAAGATGAGTTTCAACCCGTCCAAATGTTCGGTGATTACATTCTCTCGCGCACGAAACCCCATACGCTACGAGTACAAGGTGGGAGATGCAACTATGCAGCAGGTAAAACATGTGCGTGATTTAAGTATAGATTAGTTAGGTCACATTTAGAATATAGTTCGGCTATATGGGCTCTGCATGAAACAAAATAAAATTTAATGCTAGAACGCGTTCAAAATAAATTTGCTAGATACTTATATTTAAAACTGTATGGCGTTTACCCTTTCTATCCATTGATTTATCCTACGCTATTTGTACTTGGTATGGTAGGATACAATGAGCTGAGGGTACGACGCGAATTTAAAATCGCTATGTATCTTATTAAATTACTACATGGTGCTTCTTACAATCCGAGAGTGTTGGAACATTTACAACTTTGTGTTCCGGACAGATACGTGTCGAGGCGGCGACGACCGCAACTGTTAGCTATACAGGGAGCCAGAACTAATCTTATGGCTAAAACACCACTTGTGCATACCATGCACATTATTTATAAGTTACACGAAAGAACAGATGTATTTGTCAGTAATGTGAGTGAAGTCGCAAGGACTTTATTAAATATTGTTAGTTATAATTGTAGGTTAATGTAGTAGTTATTGAAATAATATACATACCACACTATCGCATTAGGTTTAAATCATTGTAAAGGAATATTCAATAAATAAATAAATATTATCGCTTGCTTAACGGTGAACGACAAATATTGCCAGAAAGCGTCTGAAAGTTCTCCATAATGAGGGTGTTTGATATTTGTTCTACCACCAGACGGCGCTTAATATGCGTCAGGTCCAAAATGATGTCAGATACGTACAGACGCGTACACTAACATAATACAAACAAACACAGACGTACGAAAATAAAGGGGCTTTGACAGTTTTGACAGGTTTCTGGACCTGATGCCTCAGTGCTGCCGCGTAGTGAGTGTTATTTCAGAAGACCCTCATTGTTCTCAAAAACACGTGAAGTCTGTCACCTGGGTGGTGGACTATGGTTTCCCATAGTGAAAAGAGCGCTACGCCCAACAGTTGTACAGATTAAAAACAAATCTGACGATGATGCAAAATTATGATGTCCTGTCGATGTATTAATTGTGATTAGTTTGCTGCAGAATTATAATAAATTTCTTTTGGTGGTAATATAGAAAACTCAAATTATTGGTACTACTTTATGGCACGAAATCTTTTATTGATTGAACGATAAATAATTATTTTTAGTGCTTCTTCATCTCCAACGTTTGACCATTTTCTCCAACCTATCGAATATATTTACGGCGTATTAATTTCTCCAAATGATCAAGTATTATGAGGTACGGTCACAAGTATACTCAAGTATCTCAAAATCTCTAGATAAAATACAATAATATTTAGTAAAGATATTTCAAAATAAATCAATAGCGTAACGAGCACTTGGCTAATTTATTACCCGCTTCAATCTTTAGAGTGTATAAGAATACTGTTTGAAGTAATTCGTTGGACCATAAGGCGAATTAATCGAAATAATTAAATATTTATTATAAGCTTTCATTTAGTGCATCTATAGCGCTGTCAGTAAGGAAATCTTGAAAGATTTGAAGAGAATTGGACCCACTGCCCGGTTTTTATATTGATTTTTTTGCAATCATGTATTTATCACGTGACAATGCAATATAACGATGTCATGAAGTTGATCTGATGATTCAGCTGAACGTGGGCAAAGGAAAACAACACAACCCCATAGGTATCACCATCCTTTGTTGATACGTATTGACACTGACAACGTCCAATTTATTTGTATAGATAGTAGACGATTCGTAATTATACTGTTTGCACTGGAATTTTTATCAGGATCTATTCAGTTTACAAGGTATTTCAACAATAAACTATTGGGATTTCCATTGTTTGAAATTCCGATTTCCTTCTATCCAATGAAATTCTTGCTCTCTTTATCTTTCCTCACTATTTTACTAATGCTTTGTACTTGTTTTAAATCGTGACTCCAATATACGGCTGGTCTATAAAGCTCATCAATAACATATCACAAACATTATGTAGACATATTATAGTATCTAACCTATCTAGTACAGTTTTAGTGAACTTCAAAACATGCTTTTTAACAATCTCTGCTTATAATTGTGAAAGCCTCAATACATGCATCCCCCTTGTCTAGTCTCGCGCTGTGGTCCTAGAAAGGACATTATATGTAAAACAAGCAAAATGAGCATCTCTACGGAGGAAACTAATTGAACCCCACCCAAGGGCACGATTCCGCTTCAGAAAGGCGACCTTATTAAGCCAGGATAATTATATGCCAGTCCAGTGGTATTTGAATGGCTTTAACATTTTTGGATATATTTTTCAAATTATTGGACGGGTTATATTTATTGGTGTAGCTTGATTTTGCTTCTGAATATTGCTGATGTTTTATTTTGGAAGTATGGTTTAGTTGTGTATAAATTATAATACTATTGCCTGTGAATTGTATACTAAGTATTCAGTGGTTTACCCTTTATTGTCAAGAAATTACTTGATAGTAGTTATGCTGATAAAACCTTTTATTTGTAAAGTTGTTGTTTTAGAGGGTTTATTCCCACTATCTATCGCATTCCTGGTCACTCAAAATAATTCCCACTGTCTCTAGGAGGTTGCCAGTGGGAATAATTATTAAAATAATTTACTTAGCCACCACTACCATGACCGATCACATTCAAAAATCTAAGTTGTAGTCAATTCTGTTATCTTCATGTGTAATTCAATAACGTCATCCGTAATAAAGAGAGCAGAAACAGTTCTTAAAGTAATTTATTTTAATAATGATTCCCATTGGTAACCCCATGGGGTGGTGGGATAGTTGTTAAAAGTGGTTATGTCCACACCGGATTAGTAATCTGCTATATATATAATTATACTATATTTTAAGATATTAATCAAAATCAGTCTCATAAAAACGCCAAAATGGCTCGAATGGTTTGAATAATCGCTTTTGAGGCTTCACCCCAATAACCGACGACCGGTTGGCGCAGCGGGAGTGTAAGCGACTGCTACGCCGAAGGTTGCGGGTTCGATTCCCGCTCAAGTCAAACATTTGTGTGCATGAACATGGGTGTTTGTCTTGGTCTGGGTGTTTCTATGTATAATATGTATGTATTTACAAAAAAAATGTGTATATGTATGTTTATCCATTATCTAGTACCCATAGTACAAGCTTCTGCTTAGTTTGGGACTAGATGGTGTTGAGTGAATGTGGTACAATATTATTATATTATTATTATTATCTTAATACTCGTATATAAAATCCTTGCGTTACTGACTGACTGACAGACACGCTACAGCCGAAACTATTAGGCGCAGGAAGCTGAAATTTGGCATGTATGTTCCTTGGGGACCGTAGGGGTGCACTAAGAAGGGATTTCCCGAAATTCCCACGGGATCGGCCAAAACCGGTAAATTTAAAAAAAAATGCAGGCGTAGCTGCTGGCGTCCTCTAGTTATTTAATAAAATAGCGGGTTAGGAAAAAAGAAAATTATGAAATCCCAAAAGTAATTTTGCTTGACAAAACGATGTTGTCGTTGGGTTAGCCAGTAGCAGCAAAAGTATTATCTACAATAAATTAATATGATAAAAAGAATGTAAATTTAGATAGGGAGGAACTATAGGAATGTATTTCCGATGGCTTGATTTAGTGCTGATTTGATTGTACCAACTACTTCAAACCCTGTCCTTCGTTCGTTCTAATTTTATATCATTTATTTCCTACGGTTGTCATCGCCATAAAAAAATCTCTATGACATTCCTCAGTATCTACAATATTTAATTTCCTCTGTTCTGAGCCATTCAATAACTGCTAGTATAATTCTGATGATACAAGAAATTTCTTGGCAAAGAGTCCTATCATTTACTATCACAGACCAAATCCCTTAGGATACTCGTAAATTCCACGCAGGTGATAATTATATGGAAACAGTAATTTTACATTTTAATTTCAGGTAAGATGTGAAAACTAAGAGTTAAGCTCTCATTTAAAAAAATGCAAAAATAGCCTTAATAGGTGCCGTATGCATAATGTGGATAGTCTGTAAACTGGATGAGATTTTTTCTTTTAACTATTGAGGCTCTCGTCAATACATTCGATGAGGTACAGTAGATATAGGTACTAAAACTACATATGAAGTAAAAGTAACCGCTTCTGTTTCATGTAATTCATTAAAGTATGTACTTAAAATATGGGTTAAATTAAACATACATGGATGACTCAGTAAAGTTGTTATCACCCGCTTTTATTTTGTTGATACACGATATTTTGTTGTCACAAGTCTAGGCTAAGGCCTTGATTTGTGACTAGACAGACTTGTAGATCTTGTAATTATTCTTTGGATTCTGGCAGTGTTCTTTGTATGATATCCCATATTAATTTCTTGTTAAGCTTTTCGAAGTAGGTGTAATCCACACATACACGCGTAGACACACTCGCAAAACTATTCTCTATCTTTTAACAATAAGTACTATGCCCTGTTAAGCCATATAAACTTTCCACATAAAAAATAATATCACCTCACACTTTTGGTTTTTAAAATCACACAGCAAAATTTTTAAAAAGCATCCCTGCATGTCAAGAGTCCAAACATAAAACCATCATATTTCACACGTGAAGAATTGTTATTATGATTGATGACGAAACCCGTATCACATCCACATAATTCTTTCGTGTTTGTCCCTAGTAATCAAGGGTTAATTTTCACCGGCTGTCACCCGGGAGCTTGCGCTCAGAAGTGCGGCTGTAACGAGTCGTTTCCGCCAGTCGCAGTTGCAGTGAGGTCATGGCCCCCGTGGGTTTTAATGATGTGCCTAATTGATTTCCAGGTTATGAATGAGGCTGTGCACGCTTCATTTAAAGCAAAGAGTCGAGGCCACGCTGAGGCTTATATTTATAATATCTATACATATTATAAAGTGAAGTCCCCGTCGCATCCTGTCTGTGTGAATATAGTAGTATATATTAGTATATAAAAAATAATTAATGTAAGTGTGATTTTTATGATAGTTTTAGTGTTTAATACACGCGGGTGAAGCCGCGGGACGTATAGTATAAAATATATTTGAAATAGAATTTATGTTGGAATTTAAACTTTCGTGGTAATTCAAACTTTTTTAAATTGTCTATCAAGAACACTATACCGTTTGAATGTACTTCTAATAAAGCTATTTGATCAAAATATGCTCACAGAATTGAACGTCTAGACGAAAAGTTAGATTGACAAACAATTTAAACTTTTCGTTTAGGTTGAAAAGATATTACAGAAAAGTCACGCTCTGTGGAACAGCTAATATCTTTTCATTATTGGGTTAGATTAAAAAGCGGACACCGGGCCCTAAGGCGAAAATCTTAGATACAACTGGGATAACGACGACTGCATCAAATACTAGGATGACGATGATGATCAAATCTTAAGTTAGATTTAATTTTTTCTAAATTACTTACAAATACAAATTCTAATTATAATTCATATATTTATGTACATAGTAAGTTGTCAAATGTATTACACATTTGAATAATTGTTTTGCATGGACTATTATCGAGTGCAGTTTGGTGTAAATTTAACAACAACGGGTCGTAGATTGGTTGGTTGGGTTAATCATTGTTACCCAACATGTGTTTTGATTCAATTCATTAATGGAACTTCGGCTGTATTGAATGGACAATTTGTCGTTAGATTGTTCAAGTGGACTTAGTATTAGAAAAAAAATGAATTAAAATTTTATGAAATTATGTCGTTATTATATTGGTTGTTATTTACTGTTTTGGACATATTTATTAAAATTGTTTTAGTTTAATTTAATTTTATTATGTTTATGTACATGACTCTAAATTACTATTTAACGCCCGCATAGATCATATCGCTAATAAGGCATCTCGAGCTCTGGGATTCGCCATGCGAATGTCAAAAAACATTTTACTGAGGTGAAAACTTTTAAAATCTAATATTGTACATATGTGCGCAGCATTTTGGAATACGCCAGTCAGGTATGGAACCCCAGATATGATGTTTATATTAATAGACTAGAACGCAGGTTTCTTAAATTCTTATGCTATCGATGTAAAATCACCTACAGATCAGAAGAATATTTGAAAATCTGCTCAAAATTCGACCTATTGCCGCTAGTTACACGACGAGATATCGCCGATGTTATTTATCTGTTGAACATCATATCTGGATCCATTGACTGTTCGGATCTACTGGGTAAAATACTATTTAATGTTCCAACAAGGGCTGTAAGACACTACGCCCCTATTCATCTTCCATTAGTGTCTACAAATTACCGGCAGAATTTGTTTGTGTGGCGAGCGAGTAATCTTTTAAATAAACAGTGTAAACAACATGATTTTGATATTTTTGTCGCAAAGATCGAAACGGTGAGACGGTTACTGAGCTTGGAATCTTTTAATAAACACTGCATTTTTGAATAGTTGTAAATACCTACCTAAATGAATTTGTTTCTATGTCCACATATTTATTATATACTGTGCAGCATGTGCAGTTTTACATATCCGCGGAGACCTGTAATTGGCTAAATGTGGCAAAAAAATTGTAACATTGTATTTTGTTACTTTTGCTGTTGGTCTTCTTGATAATAAATAAATAAATATTATTTTTCTTGAATTGTATAGCTTCACTTAACATATAAGCGATTTGGTGTATAACTGTAAGCTTACATTGTTTTTATATATAAATAAATAAATAAATGAAATACTTAAACCAATTTACGTCACCACTTAGAATATTATATATCAGCTGTTTAAAAAAGCTTTTGATATTTTGCCACTGTTTTTTTCTTTCCGATAGAATCTTATTTAACTAAGATATTCAACAGTAGCAACTGAGTAGAAGGAGTCACTCTTCTAGGAACCTCATGCACTTGCATATTAGGTTTCTCATTATAAACAGTGTATAATCTTATCAAATACTCTATATTCAATTAAGCAATATGTAGCCGTGTGGTAACAGTAATACAAAGTAACAAATAATAAAGAGATTTATTTCTAATAAAATATCGTACATTTTATAAAACCAGAATCTGCAAGATTAAAACTCAATTGTTAATTTGTCACCACCCCATTTAATTTCATGGTGTCTAAAAATACGCAAAAAAAATTGTATTTTTAAGAAGAGATAGAAAACCGATATTATACCCTAAACCAAACAATGTGGCCAGTGTAGTATTATTAGCCACAACCTCCTATTGAATCAGAATACTATTATGGCGGAAAGTAGGAAATGTAAAAGCCTAAATGATAATAATAATCTCCATATTATTCTTATTTCTAATTGTTGAAATTATTTAAGCAGAGAAACAAAATTCTTGATGTAAATATTTAAGCCTATAAATATGCCCTTTAAATGAAAATATAATGGGTTGAGTAATAACCGTTAAAATCTAGATCCAATATCAGATTTCACAAATATTATATTTTTGAAAGAAAAGAGGAACGATGTTTTTCTTAAGGTAAATTCTATCATTTACTCTTACAGCCGTATGGTATTTTCACAACATTTATGCTATGTTTTTATCTTATTCTTATCTTAATTAGCTGATCTGTCGATCTAACGGCAATTTCAAATAAGATAGTTCATCTATTTTATTTAAAATTGTCCTTAGAAACCGGCAAATAAATTTTCCATACGCCGATAGTAACCGGAGTAAGTAACTTTGTTATTTTTGTTTCACAAAATATTTTGCAATGTTATGAATAAAGGCTCGGCCACAGCCTACAGCGGCGGCAGCAGTGGCGAGCGTTTTCTATGTACATGGTGCGCTTTGCTATGCCGCGGCGACCGATGTCACCTCGAGTAAACGCGCCATGTACCTACATCGAAATCGCCGCTGTCACCGCCGCTGTAGGCTTTGACCGGACCGTTATACTAAAACTGCTAGTTGACATATCAGTAGGCAGAACGTCACGCTGCTTTCACTACTGTATATTAATTCATTCACTATTCATTCGTAGTGGCGTAGCGACCCAAAGTGAGTCTTAGCCTTCGACACGAGATCCTCTTCATCTTTCCCTGTCGTGGATAAATTCCTGCTAGTCCATTTTATGAAGTCCTGCCAAGTCTCTTAAGACTTCGTCATTCCTGTATATGGCATCAACATAAACATTGGTACGCCCCTCATCCAGGTTAGACCTCCTTCAAATTACACCTTCACGTTAACTATCAGTTAGCCAAGCTTTTTTTAATGTAATCGGTACAAACGAGCAGCCGGATCGCTCAAAAGCTGTGGTAACGTGTGAATAGAGTCATTGTGACTTCTTGATATTGCATTGAGGTGCGTAAGGAATGTCGTTACGTTGTTGTTAGTGGTAGCGATGTGGTTACGTTACGGAAACGGACTGCTTGACATCGATTTTTGAAGAGGAGAAACATCTTCACGAAATGAACTCATGGAACACAACGATTTACTTAGGGCTGGCTACCAGTACATGGCTGTCGCTGGTGGTTGCGTTGTGGTTGGGACGTGGTCGGGATTCTACACAAAGTCGATAATTACTGCAATTTGTGGTTCGTGTGACATGAACCATGAATATTTATACAAATTAGCGTGAGCGGTTTGGTTTTGGTTGAAGTGTCGTATGAGAATTTAAAATCAGCTCCAAATGAATCTTTACAAACGTTCGAATTTGCATTATTTACAAGATGTACACCAAAGTGACCTGAAAATTCAGAGGCAACTGATTTTCAACTTCTTGGGTTGTCTATATCAATAAAACGCTGCAAGCTTGCACGTAATTCCTTGCGAATGTGCACCGCGTTTTAGATTTTGAACGAAAACAGGATTTCCTTTGGCTTCCGTTTTATACTAAAATCAAACGGCAGTAATTCCTTTTATTATTAAAGTGTAACTTAAATTGTTTTAATAAAAATTCCGAAATAGAAGTGTTAATTTTACTGTGTGATAGTACCTATAAAGATTCGATTGCATGTAAGAGATGAGTATTGTGGCCAACTTTATAGTAGTGTAACCAGCAGGTCACTGCTGAAATAAGATTTTATAAGCAATCTTCACTATAAAAGAATAAGTAAGTATATTTATTTTCACTTTATTTATTTTCGTAGTTATTATTACAATTAATAACTTTTGCCTTGTCACAGTATCATTATTCCAATACTACGAATAAACTTTTAAAATCGGTCACGGATATCTGGGCTTATGCTATCTTGACTTTTGTGCGCCGAACAAGATACTCTCCTCGCGACCCACATGCTTGATCCACATGGTAAATTGTCGGTCTCGGCTTTCCTGAAAATTTTTGACTATCGTCATGGGAGTAAGTACCTCCTTATAAACCAAAGCTAGTCTAAGCCCCGGAATATCGCTAATCATTTGGGTTGCCTAGGTCATTCAGCAGTCCCGTGGAATAGCTAATCTTTAGTCAAAGCCGGTTTGTCTAGTAAGCGGATCCGAGTTTCAACTGACAAAATGCTAGGATGATGATGGTACCTAATTATTATAAGTTAATATGAAAAAATACTTCTGTACCTAATTTGGGACTAATAAATTCTAGAGACATTTAAGAATGTACCGATTTCGTATGCACGGGTTCAGTGTATGATGGTGCCCTAATTGTTACGTTTTAAGTATGTCATTGTACAATAGGTAACATAAAATAATGCATCACATCTATATAACCTCTTGAATACATGCGCGTGACAATATATAAAAAAGGCTTATTCACAGGTGACAATACCGAAGGTATTATATCGGAACAAAGCAGTACAATTAATTCATGTCTTGTACATGCAAAATGTGTGTGCAATGCAATTTCATTGTCAATTGTGTGCCAATTTATTTATTTTATTGTCTCGTTCTCTATAATAGCTGTCCCTCGTGAATAAGTACCGGTGTCCATTTTGAAGAACGAACTCTGAAATTATTACGCAATAATTTAATTTTTCGGGCTATTGAATTTTATTTATATAAAATAGGTTTATGATGGATTGGTGGACAAAAAATAGTTAAAGGAACCTTGCAGCTCAAGGGATGAACACAGAGGTGGTCATATGGCATGCAGTATACTAATAATATAATATGACACACAACGTCAGTTGATTCCAAACTAGGCAATGTTGGACCAGATAGCTTATAAACGAATACTTACATCCATGTCTACATGTTCTACTGGTACGACTGGGTCCGTGGTCCAGTGGATAGTCTATCATCAGCCCCTTACAGTCCACTGCTGGACTAGGCCTCTTCTTTGAAAGGAGGAATTGGCCTACTTTACCACGCTGGCCAAACGGGTTGGTATAGCTTTTGTTTTAAGTTTTCCTTCTCTTACAGTGCTGTTCTCTGCATAGTATGGTCCCTCTGTCGGCTCGTACGACACCCCTGGGATGATATGGGGTGGTGACATTGCGTATTCTTAATCCGTCACCACAGGATAGTCTATGCGTCTGCTGATTAGGAGGTCTTGGATTCGATTCCACGTTTTTTCAAATGCTCAGTAGCAGCACAGTGTCTGACAAAGTGCCAGCAATGGCAATAGGCTCGCCCTCTATTGGGACGTGGGACCTTTAATTCATGACATGGCGAAATGTGGGTGTAAATTACACCTCTGCCTACGCCTTCGGGTATACAGGCGTTAGTCAGGCATAACATCGAATCCTACTTATCTCACAAAGATTTGTAAACTGAACTACCTTTACATTAAGTACTCTGAATATGTTCGTAATTAGGAAATTAGGTATATGAGGCAACTCGTTTAATATAACATACTTGAAGCGATAACTTATTCGCATCATTTTTATACGTAAAGATCTAATATAGCATGTCAAGAACTACCCAGAGAGCTTTATTACTGGTGGAATAGCAAGACTTATTTAGGGCTAGATATTCATAAATAAATTATACGCCTTGCCGGTTTCATTATACTCCGCTTGAATCAAATTTTGTTATTTATTTATTTTATTTTATCAGACCTACGTAACACTATACAGGTGGAGATAAATAAAACTATTACACAACTAAGAGAATAAATTTTATTTCAAAACATACAAAGTCTATACAACAAAAAATATATTCTAGAAGAGTTTACTAACCAGGATACTATATATGAAGCGATATGTATATCGGAGTCGTGGCTATCATTAGAAAAATTAAGTATCGTACAGAGATCTCTGGTTACAAAATTGCTTCATCCTACTGCCGAGTCAACCAAACGGGTGGCGGTGTGTGCATCCTACTGCGGGAAGACATCGAACACCACAAAATAGATGAAATCAATAACATATCCATCGAATATGTTGTAGAAGTGACTGCTTGTGAACTGGCTAAAGAAAATATATTGTTAGTAACTATATACTGGAATAGAAGGAGGAAGAGGTATTTCAAAATCAACTAAAAGGAATTCTAAATTTTATAAACAATAAATATTCAAGAACCAACGTAATTATAGGGAGGGATTTCAAGATTGTTGTTTTAATTAATAGCTTAAAGACTAACTTATTCCTTGACTTTATGTTAGAATCTAGGCTTATACAACACGTAAAAAATCTTACACATAGCTCATCAACAACTTCAATATGTTTAGATCTAATTTTCACAAATTTCTATGGATATAATTTACAAAAAAACGTCGAAGAATTAGGGTTCTCGGATCATTGCGGGACAGCTATCCACCTAACACTGGCACAACAAACTGAACATATTGGATGGTACATAAAGAAACGAATTTTCAGTAAATCTAATATGAACAAATTTAAGTCTGAATGAACCGATCTAAATTGGAACTCCATTTTATTATTAGACAATAACGTTAATACAAACTACAACTGAACACATTTAATAGAATACTAAAATCAATTCTTAACAAATACATGCCAATACGAAAAATAAAAGCTAAAACACTTTATAAAAATGTTTGGTTAACGGTAGGTTAGTTAGTTAGTTAGTCGTGAGTTTTCCGCACTTAGCCACTTATTTGGGCCATTGTGCGTAAGTGGCGTCTTGATTGACGCCGACTACTCATACCACGTTAGCTCCTTCCAGAAAGCCATTAGTTAGCTGGTGTCGTTCAAAGCCTCACACATGGTTCTGGTGTTGTTCAGCAGCTTTGCCCGTTGATCGCTCACACTTGTGCAGTGCAGAATGACATGAGCGGGTGTTTCTTCAGTTTCCCCTGCACGGTGGGCTGTCCGTAACGCCTATGTTGAATAGGTGCTTGTTGAATGGACAGTGCCCGGTTATTATACCTGTCAGATGCTTGAGTGTTTTTCTCTTTGAATGCAGCAGCTTGTGCGAGAGTCGCTTGTTCAACTTTTGTTTGACTGCATTCTTTTATCACGTAGCCATGTTTTGAGCTGGCTTGCCGGTATCGGTACAATCGGCTCGGGTCCCATTATCATTGTGTCCGATCCTTGCCGTGCCAGTTGGTCTGCGGCGTCATTGCCTGCGGAGATGCTGTGGCCTTTAATCCATTGCAGCGTAACCCGATTTTTCTCTGCAATCTTTTGCAGCTCTAGGTGGCATTCCATGATGAGGCCGCTGTTGAAGCAGTTGCTGCCGAGAGCTTGTAGTACTGAGGCACTGTCTATGATGATGCGTAAAGGCAGGTCGCTTACGTTTACATACGCGATTGCTGTTGCGGCTCTTGTGACCCCAACACACTCGGCTTGGAATATGGTGTTACGAGTACCAAGGGATGTTGAGATATTGATATTTAAGTCATGGGAGAATACGCCCGCACCCGTCCCATGCTTCGTTTTTGAGCTATATACTCTGACTTCGTGTATACCAGAGCTGTCTTTGTGTTCCTCCTGTAATTGGATGCGATATTTTTTGTCAAAGACAAAGGTTTTAGGGATAAGATCGCATGCGGCATCTAGCATCAGGATCTCTTTGGTTAAGGTCCCTTTTAGGCGTGCGTGGGTAATACGATCATCCTTTCTCCACAGCCCGGCTTGTCTAGACGGATTGCTGCAGCGCCAGTTTCCTGCTGGATCATTAGGTGCAGCGGTCTTAGGTCCAGTAGTATCTCCTGTGCGGCTGTTGGGGTGGTCTTCATGCAGCCTGTTGTGGCCAAGCAGGCTAGGCGTTAAAAGCTCTGTAGCTTTTTTATAATTGTGCTTAGTTGCGTGCGTGGCCACCACACAACTGCACCGTTTGTAAGCATGGGGCGTATAATGGCAGTGTAAAGCCACATGGTGATAGATGGATTGATACCACATTTCTTGCCTATGATTCGGCATTGCCAGAAGATTGTGCATGCTTTTGTTGTTTTAGTGCTGATGTGCTTACCCCAGTTTAGCTTATGGTCAAGTATTACGCCCAAATACTTGACTTCACTCAATAGGGTAAGCTCCGTTCCAAAGAGTTTTGGTATTTTGCACATATGGGTTTTCCTTTTGTTGGTGAAAAGTACTAGTTCCGTTTTGTTGGGGTTAACCGTCAGTTCATGTTGGTTGCACCATTCCTCCATGACCCTGATGGCTGCTTGCATCCGATTGCGGATCGTGTCTTCTGAGTCACCTTTGATCAGGATTGTACTGTCATCTGCATAGCCGACCGTGTAAAATCGTCTGTCGTTAAAGTTCCGTAACAGATCGTCCACCACAATGTTGCACAACGGGGGTGAGAGTACGCCTCCCTGGGGGCAGCCTTTTGCCACTATGCCCCTTGTGGTGGAGTTTACCGTGATTTGTATTGCCCTCTGTTTCAGGAGTTGATCAATCCAGCCACTAAGGGTTTGCTCAACTCCGAATTTTTCGAGGGCCCGGCTGATACTGTTTGTGGGACCGCTGCTGAGCTAAGCAAAACGTGACACTCGATGGAATGCGACGCGCCACCCGCGCGGCCCCTCAGTCTCAGCCCGACCGTTGTCTAGACTGTAAAGTTTTATTTAGGCTAAGTGAATATTGTGGAAAACCAATAGACATTGTTACAGTGAAATATATCTTTGATTTATCGCCCTAAATACCTCACACATAAATACACACATATAGACAGAGATACACAACAATTGGTGACCTCCGCCGGTAAAGTTATATATTCATTCGTCGTGAAAAGATAGGAACACGTTGTGCAAGGACTGTGGTACGCGTTAGTAGAACAGTGGCAACCTTGAAAATTTGGACAGTGATATACAAAGAGGAAACACGAAGTTTTGGACAGTGCGGGACGGTGGGGCAGAGATTCCCCACGGTATTTTTGTGGGTTAGTGAAAAAGACTGTAACAATGGCCATGGCAAACCCGAATTCACAAGGTCAAAGACCGTGCCAAACAGCAGCTTCGAGTAGTCAGCCGAGTGGTGACTTGGCGAGCATCAGCGTAGCGGCAAAAATACCTGAATTTTGGACAGACATGCCAAGGCTATGGTTCGCCCAATTTGATGCGGTTATGGACCCGCAAAAACAAGGAGACTCCGCAAAATACAATATGGTTGTTGCGAAGCTAGGACAACACGCTCTACAACAAGTAAGTGACCTGATATACTCACCACCGGGGGATGACAAATTTACGACAATTAAGGAACGTCTCCTTACGACTTTTGAAGAGAGCGCTGAGAAACAATTCGACAAGCTTGTGAGCGAGATGGAGCTAGGATCCCAGCGCCCCTCACAGCTTTTGAGAAAGATGTCGGCACTGGCTACTAACACGCAAGTTTCGGAAGAAGCATTGAAACGCCTATGGATCGCAAGGTTGCCGACGGAAGTGAAAACAGTTTTGTCAGTGGTACAGGATATGAAACTGGATGATATAGCAAAACTGGCTGACAAAATTATGGAAAATATGCGCACTGGTGAAGTTGCTGCCGTTACTGCCGCCGTACCTACCCCAGATATATCGGAGCAGTTAAGACAGGTGACCACGGAACTGCAGACGTTGCGTTTGGAAATAAACGAGATTAGAAGAAGAGATACCAACAGAGGCAGAACATGGAGTCAACCAAGGACACGATCACAGTCTCGAGGTGCACCGCGAACCCCAGAAAGCCCAAATTGGCTATGCGGGTTCCATTACCGCTGGAGGAACCGTGCGAGGATTTGCGAACAGCCCTGCAACTGGAAGAAAACCGCATCGACGGGAAACTAGATGCCGTGCAGTCCAGTTCGGTGGGGGACTGCAGGGAAGCGGCTGGAAATCACCGTCTCTGCGTGCTGGACAGAAAGAACAGGACTCGTTTCCTAGTGGATACAGGAGCAAATGTTTCAGTGCTACCCGTGAGTCAGTATAAAGGTGAGCGTTCAGTTAGTGAGTATAAATTATATGCAGCGAATAACTCGGAAATTAAAACTTACGGTGTCAAAACCTTAGAATTAGACTTAGGGCTGCGTAGAGTGTTCAGATGGACTTTTATTATATGTGGAGTTAAACAAGCGATATTAGGTGCCGATTTCATTGAGTATTACAAATTGATTATAGATTTATATCATAAAAGGCTTATAGATAGTGTAACAAAATTGCGCGCGGATGGGTCCATCATACGTTGTGACGAGCCTTCTATTAAGAGCATACGTAACGATAATCCATACAGTGATTTGTTAGAGGAATTTCACGATATCACAAAGCCGGTTGCATATAGGGATATTCCGTCACATTCTGTATACCATCACATAGTAACGTCCGGGCCACCAGTCTTTGCACGTCCGCGACAGCTTCCCCCCGATCGTTATAGAAAGGTCAAAGACGAGTCCCGTATCATGCAAGAAATGGGGATATGTAGACCCGGTCAGGGAGAGTGGGCTAGTCCTTTGAATGTTGTGCCAAAAAAGGATGAGCAGATTCGCCCCTGTGGTGATTATAGGGCGCTTAACGCCATAACTAAACCCGATAGATATCCCATGCCAAGGTTACAGGAATTCACATACATGTTGCCCAATAAACACGTATTTACCAGATTAGATTTAAATGGAGCTTACCATAATATAGCTATTGCACCCGAGGATGTAAAAAAAACAGCCATTACTACAACTTTTGGGCTCTTTGAATTTCCTCGCATGGGATTTGGACTAAGGAATGCAGCCCAGACATTCCAAAGATTCATGGACCAACAGGTCTTAAAAGGTATTGAACAGATGGGAACGTCAGACGAGGAACCAGAATCCACAATCTTTTGTTATATAGACGATATTTTGCTAGCGTCAGCAAACCCTAAGATACATAAATTACATTTAAGAGAGCTTTTCAAAAGACTGCTTAAAGGACCATGCCCATCTGTGCCCCAGAAATGCCCAGAGAAAGTAAATTACAAGATCGTCCTAATAAATGAAAACTAGAATTAAGTCGTTAATTTTGAAACCTAACAAGCCCTGGATAAAAAGAACGAAAAAAAAGACTTGTTTACTTTGCAGTACCTATGATAAATATTTTCTATGATATCTTCTTTGATATGATTTATATTTTATTTTGTTTCATTCATTCATGCACTAAAAGTGCAGTTTATTGTGGTCTGGAACCATCTTCTTAAACCGATTAATTAATTCCTTGTGATAGTGTTGCAGTTTTACGGAGTACTGTTTCCATATTATTATTTTCTCGAGTACCTACTTAAGTTTTGTATCTAACCAAATAGTTTTCACATTTATATAGATGGAGATACTATGGAGACAGACTATATAATTACAAATAACTGAAATGTTGTTGACATTTAAGTATATAAAAGAACACTGAGCTGGCCTAGCTTAAGTGATGATTATGAAGTTCCTAGTGGAAAACTAATAGCAATGCTGTTTGTAAACGATAAAATATATTAACAGTAGGCATTAGGCAGTTATTATGTCTTGTTTAACGTCCAATAACTTTTCAACCAGTGCTTTATATGACATTAATACTAGATATAATAAAAATACTGTTAATAAGTTATCGTATGACATAGAGCTGCAATTTGGGCATTGCAGGGCATTGCTGACTTTCGCCTCCATACTAATATGGGCATAGTCCTTTGGTATAACTATCAACCTAAGTAAGTGTATTTTCGGTAAAAAAGAAGTAGAATTTTTAGGATATACGGTTTCAGAAAACGGTATCAGACCAACAGTAGATAAGGTAAAAGCAATAACGGAATACCCCAGGCCGGATACAGTCGAGCAGCTTAGGCGTTTCATGGGAATGATTAATTTTTACAGGTCTCATTTACCCAACGCAGTTGAACATCAGGCGGAATTAAATAAGTTCTTACATAATACTAAGAAAAGAGACCAGACACAAATCGTGTGGGACGAGGCAAGCATAAAAGCGTTCGAGCAGTGCAAGGTAAGCCTAAAAAGCGCCGTTACACTGTCGCATCCTACTGCGTTTGCTCCTCTAGCTCTCATGACGGACGCCTCGGATACATGCATCGGAGCCGTGTTACAACAGAAAGTTAAAGGTAACTGGTCACCTATGGGATATTTTTCAAAAAAAATGTCTGATTCACAACGTAAGTACTGTACATATGATAAAGAATTAACCGCCATTTATTTAGCCATGGTACACTTTAGGAGTTTAATAGAGGGTCGGCAAATTACAGTCTTTACGGATCATAAACCGCTTATATTTGCTTTTACAAAAATAGGCACACATAAAGAAATACCCAGAAGGGCCAGGCAACTGTTGTATATCAGCGAATTCACTAGCGATATACAACATATTAGTGGCTTAGAGAACACAGTGGCGGACGCCTTATCACGGGTTGAGTCAATTTCCTGCCCGACGGCGATAGATTACAAAGAATTAGAGCGAGCACAAAAAGTTGAACCTTTAGATACAGCAAAATGTAATAGTAATTTAACCTTTCAAAGTTGTGTCATACCTAATACAAACATTTATGTTTATTGCGAAACTTCAACAGACAATGTACGGCCCTATTTACCTTCTAAATATAGAAAGTTAGCCTTCAATATTATACACAATATAAGCCACCCAGGCATTCGCACCACTCGACAAATGGTTACAAAAAGGTACTTTTGGCCTGGAATGAATAGAGACATCAATCAATGGTCCAAAATCAAAAGTAAACAGACACACGATTTCAGATTTAGCTAGTTTTCCTCCGTGCACGAGATTCGAACATATACATACAGATATTGTAGGGCCATTGCCGACATCGAAACATGAACATCGTTATTGTAAAACAATCATAGATCGTTTCACGCGTTGGCCTGAGGCTGTGCCAGTCTCCGACATATCAGCGGATACGGTTTCTAGGGTTATTTTTGAGCATTGGATTTGTAGATTTGGCTGTCCAAGTAGGATAACAACGGACCAGGGGAGGCAGTTCGAAAGCGATCTTTTTGAAATGAAATTTGTCGGGGTACAAAGGATGCGTACCACACCGTATCACCCCCAAAGTAATGGGTTAATAGAAAGGTGGCACCGTTCGTTGAAAAACGCGTTAACCGCGCGGCTAGCGACAAATAGTGATTGGGCAGAAGAGTTACCAACTGTTTTGTTAGGGTTGCGTGCAGCATGTAGGGCAGATACAGGCATAAGCACTGCCGAAATGGTATACGGAGCAACAATCAGACTCCCTGGCGATTTTTTCCATGTACAGAACAGAAACATTACGGATGACTATGTTTACTTAGGAAAGTTACGACAAATGATAGGTAGGATTAGGCCTCAATTACGAGCGGAAAGCGACGCGCGTAAAATATTTGTTAGTAAAAGTTTAAAGACGTGTACACATGTATTTATTAGAAACGATGTTTTAAAAAAGTCTTTATGTCCAGCTTATGATGGCCCATATCCCGTACTGAGTAGGAGCGATAAAAATTTTAAGGTAAAATTACCAAACAGAATCATACAGATATCAATTGATAGGCTTAAGCCAGCGTACATACTAAACGAAGAAAACAGTTTTACTAACAGTTCACATGTAGATAATAAGATAGAAGTAAAAAGTAGCGATGTTAATAATAAAGCGGTCACAAAACCGCTTCCGCTTGTGAACAAAACCACACGCTGCGGGAGGCACGTAAAGTAGCCTGTGCGGTTTTTGATATAGCGTAACCTACTTACGATAATTTAAACAATTTTCATTTAAGCTTACTTACAGAGAAAGAATTTGTAAACATATTGTATCTAATTTACTACTTATATTCTGGCCGTATAACTAGTAACACGTTACACTTGTAATTGATCGTACATCTTTAAATTGTAAAGTTGGTACCTATAAAGTGTATAACTAATAATCATGGGCTACAATCAATCTAAAGAAGAAGAGACAGTTATAATTACGCAGCAAGGGGGAAACGAACACAAATTTAGTGAGATAGAGGAGAAATTGGAACGGCATGGAATTGTTATTATACTGGTAGTAGCTGCAGTTATATTATTTTGTGTGTGTATATCAGGAAAGCATTGTTGTAAACGCCTCCAAAAGCACGCTAAAAAGGAGATGATGTCGTGGTGGTCTGAGGGACAGGCGGCCCATGTTACCTCACAACAAGCCACGCAAACATGTTGTCAAAATCCATGTTAGATGGACCGTAACCATAGGCAAGTTACAGGTTTTGTATTTAGTAATAAGACATAATTTGTGTAAGCAGTCGGGATTATCATATTTGTAGCGTGAGAAAACCTTAGGGGTATTTAAAATTTTGTGTGAAGGAGTTGTGTTAAATTAAATACAATAAGATATTGGTTTATATAAATTTATTATGAAGTAGAACTTCACATTGTAATATGACACAGTGTTTATATGACGTAGATATTCTCAGAAGGCCCGATGTCGGAGCGCGTTCAATTTGCCACTCAGCACATTCCTGTGTGCCTTGTGCGCTGTATTATGTGTTTTAGTTTTATAACATTGGTAATGATATTGTAATTTTTTAATAGAAATATGGATTTGCTCAAAAATTATTTTTAACAAGGGGAGGATTGTGGGTCCGCTGCGGAGCTAAGCAAAACGTGACACTCGATGGAATGCGACGCGCCACCCGCGCGGCCCCTCAGTCTCAGCCCGACCGTTGTCTAGACTGTAAAGTTTTATTTAGGCTAAGTGAATATTGTGGAAAACCAATAGACATTGTTACAGTGAAATATATCTTTGATTTATCGCCCTAAATACCTCACACATAAATACACACATATAGGCAGAGATACACAACACTGTTGAACTTAGTTTTGTCGAAGGCACCTTCTATGTCGACGAAGGGCCCCAGTGTCATTAACTTGTTGGTAAGCGCTGTTTCAATGGCTCCCACAACGGAATGCAGCGCCGATTCAGTTGACCTGCCACTTTTGTAGGCGTGTTGATGTGGGTGTAGTGGCTTGCGCAATAATGCGCCCTCACGGAGGTATCGGTCCGCAAGTCTCTCCAGCGTTTTCAGTAAGAAGGAGGTCAAGCTGATAGGTCTATATGCTTTCGCTTGCGAGTAGTCGGTTTTGCCAGGTTTTGGGAGGAATATGACTTTAACTTGCTGGTTTCAGCGTGAATGGGCCGGCTCGACCGGGGAAGTACTACCCTCTCACAGAAAATCGTCAAGTAACGGTACCTAAACTGTTGCGTTTCGTTCGGTGAGTGAGAGTGCCTGAGGCCCTATCCCCTATTCCTTTTCCCTCATCCCACTCCTCATCCTATCCCCATTCCCAACCCCAAGGGGCGGCAACGCACTTGTGACTCCTGTGGTGTTGCTTGTGTCCATGAGCGGCGGTAATTGCTTACCATCAGGCAATCCGTCTGCTCGTTTGCCGCCTATTAACATAAAAAAATAACTTCCCTCCACCTGCAAGGTATATATCTATGTGCTATTGAGGCCCTGTAGATTTCGAGCAGGTGCGGTACAATCGTAGTGTATCCCCATTGTAAGAATGCTGGTATGATTTCATCCAGGCCTGCGGATTTGAATGCCTGGAAGCTGTCTATTGCCCATTTCAGCCGGTATGTGGTGACCACATTTTCGGCTACCAGCCAGTCTGTTTGGGTCGGTGGTCTGTAGTCTGACTCGTCCCACAGACGGTCAATGGTTACTTCACAACCTGGGAAGTGAGTTTCAATTAGCACTTGGCTAATTTCAGCGTCCGTAGTTGCGTAGGTTCCGTCTTGCTTTTTAATGGCGCCACGGGTTTTGTTGCTGTCCTGAGACAAGATCTTTTTCACCCTGGCTGCTTCATTCATGGTGTTTATACTGCTGCAGAAACGCCGCCAGGACTCGCCTCTGCGGAATCTTATGCGTTTCTTGTAGTGTGACTGGGCTTCTTTATATTTGAGCCAGTCTGCTTCCATTCTCGTGTTTTAACCTCTTGTATGCCGGAATGCCAGACACAATGAAAAAGCTATTGTGTCTCGCGTAGATCTGCGTTCCGGCATACAAGGGGTTAAGACCTGTTAAAGAGTTTCCTCAGGAATTGCCTGAGTCCCTCTAGTTCTCTTCCCCACCACTGGGTTTTACTAAACGACTTTGGGAGTGTGGGTGCACCGGCTTGCTGGTAACTTGTTTGTATACATTCTGTTAGTAAGTTGGTGTTATGCTCTATGTTGTCAGTGCTGGTTGACATGTCCTTGAAATAGGACTTGTCAACCTGTGATGCGAGAAGCGTCTTGTATTTCGCGATGTTTGTTCTGCGAGGGTTGCGCCTAGGTTGTGGGACTTTCTCTTGCACACGTATATCATAGCAGATTTGTCTGTGGTCTGCAAAGGATGGCTCAGCGGACACATGCCAGTTTGTGACAAGTTCCGCGGCCCCATCCGATGCTAGCGTGATGTCTACTATGGTTTGGTATCTAGAGCTAACAAAAGTGGGCTCCGAACCGTTGTTAACTACAGATAGGTTTGTTGAAAAGATATATTCAGACAAGATCTCACCTCGTCTATTTGCATCGGGGCTTCCCCACAGCGGATGGTGCGCGTTCGCGTCCGCCGAGATGATTACCTGCCAGCCGTGGTCCTCACAGTGCTGCACCAGCTCGGCCAGCTCTTTTGATGGGATGTCCTTATCGCCAGGCATGTAAACCGAAGTCAGTACTAACATCTGTTTGTTGGGTCCTGTTTAGAGTCCTACGGCAGTGAGGTCTCTAGAACAGAAGTTGGTTAGCAGCAGTGCTGGTATTGTTCGGGGAATGTATATGCATGTTCTCGGTTTAATGACCGAGCAGTTGTGCAGTAGCTTACCTCCGATGTTGTTTAGACCACATAATTATGTTGTCGCCTCTAATCCACGGCTCCTGGATTAGGACTATTGTCTGCTGATTAACCTCCAGCAGCCTGCGTAGGGTAGCCGTTGCAATTTGCTTATGCTGGAGGTTAGTTTGTGGGTAGTTCTTCAGAAACAACACTTACGATGTCTATGGGAATATTTCTGTAACCAACTAACAAAACGATCTGTAATTTATTGTACAGTTTTAGCTTAATCCGTATATTGGCCAAATTATATATTTGAAATAATTGCAGTCTTACTATGTACAAAAAAAAGTATTTGAACTTCGTTCTTCTGATTTATACGTCGTGTCCGTCTGCCATTGTGCGTTGTATGACTCTAGTCTGACGAAGAGTCGAGAACATTGCTGTCCATGGACTCCACGTCAGACGAGTCATGCTCGTCTTTTGCGTCCATCGCAGCGGTGGGTGTTTGTGTAGTCGCTGCGGGCGTCGGTGTAATGCGGGCTATGCCCGAGGTGCTTGGGATGGCTGGTACAGCTCGTCCCGCTGTGTCCTTACCTTCACTCGGCGTCTCCTTGGGCCCTACAGCCACCGAGCTCTCCCCCCCGCTGGAAGCGTGGAACATTACGTACACGCTGCCAGCGAAGAAGGAAACCCGACGGCCGCGTCCCGTGATCTTGGGAATCTCGGGTTCCGGGATGCCCAAGGTGAGGTAGACTCCGTACTCCTGCAGTGATGCACCGTACAATTGCCACGTTTGTACGGTCTACTAGGGGTTCTGGGCAATGAGGAGATGGTGGATCTTGGGTAGCTCCAGTGTGATCGTCTTCAGCAGCCATAGCGCTGCGCGTACGCGCTTCGTGATGTCTGTCTGCCTGATGACGACCAACCTAGTTCCCTCAATCGGTGATCTTGTTTTGGCTACAGTGGTTTTGAGCCACGTTAATGAGTCTTCGTTCTCGCACCATAGCTTCAGGACACCGTCCACTGCAAGAGGTTTGCCCCTAAAGGAAGGTGCGAGTGCCGGCCCGTTATTCGGTGGTGTGGCGAAGGCAGTCTCAACTATGCTCTCTTCAATTGAGAGTTCGAGCTGCTTCGCCTGTTCCACCGTCAGGTCCGTGGCAGGGGTAGTAGTGATGGCTACCATCAGGTGCGAGTTTGTCGCCTCTGCGTAGCTCCTACCGCTCTTTGGTGTGGCGTCTGTTTTCGCCCGTTTCGACCCGGCGCTGGGTGGTGTGGAGTCTTCAGGACGATCCCTCTTCGTGTTTGGTGTCGGAGTGGGCTGTCCTGATGGCGCCGGACCGCGTCTTCTTGGGCCGCGTTTGTGGTGCGGCTCCTTGTTTCCTCACGGCGGCTGCGCAGCGTTACCAATCCCCACCGGAGGAGCGCGATGGGGCGCCCCGGGAGCAGCCGCAGTTGGTGCGCCGTCCGCAGGCGGGAGTGCGCTGACTGTTACTGCAGTCGCGCTTTTTGCCGTCAGCGGTGCAGCATAACCGTCCAGTTGCGTCATCTGGGGCGGACCGTCCGCTCCACCGGTCGAGGTTTGGTCGCCGCGCTGGTTGTTTTTACCAGCCGTCGTGGTTGCAATCGGGAGTGCGCTAGCCGAGTTACTCGATGCGCTATCACCCGACTGTGTTGCTTGCTCACGTGAGCGTTTGTAGCGACGGTAGCGTTTACCGCCTCGTCTACGGATTCGCAGTCGACGCGGAGTCAACGTCGGTCTTTTGGGGTGCGTTTGCTCGACGCGGAGCGATGTTCCAGGAGGTGGATGCTGTATGTGTTGCACGAGGCATGGCGTTGGCCAGGTCATGCAGATTTAAAATGTCTTCTTGCCTTTGTGAAACATTGCCCCCCCCCCAGAATACGTGGGGCAGCCTGCACTCGATGGTGCAGGGAGGGATTCTCCAGCATCACGGACGCTGGTACCCTCCTGGGGTACGCTACTATTTTGTTTCACTTCCATTTTTTTCCTTATGTGTTTGGTATGAGTTTGTGTTGAGTATGTGTTTGTGTATGTGTGTGAGTGTGTGGAGCGGTGCGTAGGTGTGTGTATGTGTGTTACTGTGCGTGTGTATGTGTGTGGGTATGGGTGAATGTGTCTGCTTGCGCGCGTGTTTTTGTGTGTGTCCACACGCTGTGTGTGTGGCGGCTGGAGGTTTTGGTTACGTCTGTTTCTTAAGGAACCAGACCAACAACGGGCGCCAACTCGGAAGGATAGTCCACCAGCCTTGTCTTAGGGATCTGCACGACCTGTGCTACACCTATGACCATTCGCCAAACTCTGCATCGGACGCAGATGCAAAGAGTAGAAGTATGTCTAAGTCACTGATAAATAAAACTGTGAGTTAGATCCCCTTCCGCCTAGGTAACGGTAGGTATACAGCAATCTTGTAGAAATAAAAGACTACTAAAAATTCTTGCTTTAAAATCAAACAGCCCCATTATCACGAATTACTATAAAAAATATGAAAAGATACTTAAAAGAACTGTTTTAACAGTAATATGATTACACTACAAAAATAGAACTTCAATAGCTGACAATAAAGTCAAATCCGTGTGGGCTCTAAACGAGCGAACTAACAAAAAAACAAAAAAAAAGCGGAACATAGATTTAGACATAAATAATAATAAAACCACTGACCCTAGTGAAATAGCAAACTATTTTAATAACTTTTTTTTGCATCTTTTGGAGAGAACTCACAGCAGACTTCAAATAGCAACCAAACGCTGAACGTGTCCACCACTCGATAGAAAACACGATATTTATCAGTCCAGTAGAGTCCTATGAAGTTCGTACAAAATTAAAAACTCTTAAAAATAAACAAAGCCATAGTATAGATGACCTCCCACCTACCTTAGTAAAACACTGCGCAGATTAACTAACCTTGCCATTTTATTTATTAATTAATCAATCCTTTCAAGAAGGCTTAGTCCCCGACCAATTAAAACATAGCTTAGTAAAACCAATACACAAGAAAAACTCAAAAACTGACCCTAACAATTACCGACTCATTGCCCATTTGCCAACAGATTCCAAGATTTTTTTTAAAACCAATGACAAATAGATTGTATAACTTCTGCGCAAAATATAAAATATTAGACGAGTGCCAAAACGGATTTCGGGAAAAATACGACATTAGCAGTATTATATCCAAGAATATCTAAATATTATAAATATGGGCAATACGCAGTAGGTATTTTATTGTACATGAGCAAAGCCTGCTTAAGGTTCAACTTAATCTTTTATTGGATAAGCTGTACGCAATTGGAATCCGAGGAACATAAATCCAAGCTTACGAATGGCTTCAGTCATATCTTACAGGTAGAGAACAAACAGTAGAACTAGAATACTACAACAAAAACACACGTCAAATACAAAAAATCCATTCCTATAAGAAAAATATAAAAGCCTCCATTCCTTAAGGTAGTGTGATAGGGTGCCTTTTGTTTATAATATACTTAAACGAACGATCCAAAACAATAAACGGGCCATGTGTATTATTTGCGGATGATATATCTATGCTAACTTGGTGTAAAAATAACGCAAATATAAATGAAAACCTGTATCAAACTTTCAGTAAAACAGTTGACTGGATACAATAACAACCTAAAAATAAATTGCTCAAAACAAAATTAATAACTGTCTACCCCCTTCAAAAATCTGCTATGGACATACAATTCACCTTTAATGGAATAAACATAGAAGAATTAAACGAATTCAGCTTACTTGGGTTAACCATCGATACCCATATAAATTGGAAGGCGCACGTTAAAAAGGTGAGAATAGAAGGTGCGAAAAGAATTTGAATATCTAGCTTTGCCTATGCCCTACGCGAAATTAAAAGGACCACAAATCTATCTACTGCGCTTGTTACGCACTATGCCTACGCATATTCGTTGCTCAGCTATGGCATTATTCTGTGGGGTAATAGTACCGATGCCCCCACTATCTTTACTCAGCAAAAGAAATGAATAAGAATTTTAGTAAACATACAAAATACCGACTCATGTAAACCACACATTCAAACCCAAGCATTTATATTTTAGAAATATGTAAATTCGTCCGTAAATATCAAGAACACTTCACCAGAAACGCCAAGTATAGAGGCTGGTTATACTCCTCAGACTTAACCTGCCGCAGCGTTTGTAAGTGGTCTATAATACTATAGCCTTTACGGAGACACGCTTGTTCGGAAGGCTGGAAGTGGAAATTTGTCGAGTATTGTCTCACTTCTACTTACCGGACATACGTTACACTTGGTCTCGAGATGATTTGTGACGACCCCTGAAAACAACTTATAGACGTGACTCAGGAGTGAGAGGGTCTGTAGTTCTTCAAAAGGGTTTTATCGCCTTTCTTGACGAAAAGCACCACCACTCTGTGACATGCCTGTGGCGTTTTGCCCTCGACTATGACAGAATTTAATAACTTTCGAATGCCGTCATCACCTGGTGCCTAGTTGGTTTTGAGTTGATTTAGGGCCACTCTTATCTCGTGCATGCTGACGGAATGTCATGTCCGGGATATCTTCGGTATAGTGTCGGGACAATCCAGCTCTAGGGTCAGTGACTGGAGTAGTAACAGGTGGTCGTGTAGTCGTCTATAGCTGTCCAGTTCGATCTCTTCCAGGAGCCTCAGCTCCTCCGCCTCAGCTTAATAAACAGATTAGAGATCTGTTTATTAAGCTCTCTCTGATTCGCGATCTCCGCCAATAAAACACTAAGTGTGTTCAAGAAGCAATCGAGCAGAATACGGTTCCTAAGTGTTCAAAAGAGATCTGTCTATCGGGCAGGTCAGCTGACAAGGCTGAAGACGAATGTTGACAGAATTATCTCGTCCAGACTGAGGTCTGGACGAGATAATTCTGTCACCATTTGTCTTGAACACACTTAGTGTTGTATTGGCGGAGATCGCGGCTCAGAGACTTAGAGATCTCTTTATTAAGTCGCCGATACTTTGGCATATCGTGGGAGGCATGCAGAAGCATCTTACGCCTTTCCTGTATAAGCTCAAGGATCGGACCAGAGATTTTATGGGCTCTTTTAATCGTCATGGGCTTTAAGAACTTGAAGCCTGTTGTATGGACAGCATTCACTAACCTGTCACTAAAATCGTCCACATCTACGCATGCTCCCAGGCATTTTAAGCGGTTTTGCAGCTCAAGCTGAAAGCTCTCGGGGTTTTAGATTTGAACTGGCGCTGGTAGGAGCGTAGACTTCATCAATCTCGACCGTTCGAAGCTGGGACTAATATTCAATGTGCCTCTTACCATTCAGTGACCGCGGCCCGCTTTATTCGAACTGATCACAGAGACATAATTAAATATAAACCTCTTCATTGACTAAGAAATCGATCTCATTTTTGGTGACACCATCTGGACTTATCCAGGTCCATTTGCGGCATTCTAGCTTTTTGAAAAAGGAATTCATCATGAAGAGCCCTTCCTTCTCCATGAAGCTAACCAGCAAGTGGCCCCGCGAGTTCCGGTGTCCATATCCAAATTGCTCCACCCTCAGCTCATCACCGCTCGTTTGCCTAGTTTCGCGTTAAAATCTCTCATGACAACGGTGTAATGGGTTTTTAAGCTATGTATAGCCCGAGATATGTCCTCATACATAGCTTCTACATCCTCATCGGAGTGTGATGAATGAAATGAAATATTGCGACAAATCTCTGCCGGAGGTTTATCGCACCCTTGCCCCGCCGTCACCATGGCAGGAATAGCGGGGCCGCCGGGAAATAGAGGCTGTTTTTTCGTGTGTGGCTCATTTTCGGGAGATTTCGCTTTGATCGCCACGCTTGGCAGACGGATTGGCAATCGTAGTGGCGGAAGTCTTTGGTATTTAATGCTGCTGCCTACATAGTATCTTACCTTTTACTCTCGCCTTACTTTGGGTGGTTTGACCGCCACCTTCCGGTTGACTGACTGCAATGGTGGATCCGAGGCTACTCTCATCAAGTTTCTGCCCTTCAAAGGTAGTCACTCCACCTAGTTAATCTGCGGGATAATAGCAAACCAACAAAGCAGTGATAATAATTTTAGAAATATGACTAATTGGTGATGGTCTGCTATTTTTCCATCAAACTCGGTGGAGATATTCAGGAAGATAATGTTAACCCTTAATCAAACAAACTTTTTTTTTTGAGTAATTTGAAAGCTGGTCACGGCTTTTAGGTAAGTGGGTGCTATAGATTTCGAAAAATAACTTCGTTTTTTTATAAAGAGGGGGGAAACCCCCAGTTCTGCGGTGGGAAATTATTTCCCAGTATCCGGTATTTCAAAGCAAAATATAATAAAGTGGGAAATTATTTCCTACTATCCGGAACAGCTCTCAATTTTTGATACGTTTTACTACAAGACATACATGTCAGTTGCTCCTACTTTGCTTGTTTCTTTTTTTATCTTATACAATAAAATTAAAAAGAAAACAAGCAATGTATCATGAGTGACAAATGAAAGACAAAAAAAATGAGAGACAAATTATTTATTGTATATACAGAAATTTGTGATTTTTCAATGCAGGAACGAACAATGGGAAATTATTTCCCACTTATTTAAACCTAAGAAAATATAACAAATATCAATGCTGCGAGGCCAAAAACCATTAGAAGCATTCAGAAAACAAGTGTAGTTTAGAAAAATATTGTGTTTCTGCACTTATCAGATTTTTTTTTTCATAAACTTTTAAATCTTCCGCCAGAACCGGTTTTTTTACAAAATATTTCAAACTGTGTTTTTGACATTGACATACGATGGCAGTTCACGTCTTCAGACAAAATGTTGCAAATAAAAAATATTTAAAAACTCTGTACGATTATTTTGTTCCTGAGGTAGGTACTGATTAGAGTTACCAATAAAGAAATAAAACTGAAATTTTACGGTAGCGTCAAGTGGGAAATAATTTCCCAATATTTGATTAAGGGTTAATAAAGTATTACACAAATATTTTCGAATTTTACCTCTTATTGTTCCCCGACATATTTGAGTTTTTGCGGGAACACGATGCGATGACGCACGCTTGCACGCTATAAGCTCTCCGAGCGGAATGGCAAACCTCCCTGCGCGCATATCCCATCCTCGCACGCATATGGCATCCCTGCACACTCCCGAAATTAATGAAGCGCGAGAAACGGATAAAGTGTTTCTAGTTAGGGAACGTGGGCTAGCCGTTATTAAGTTAAGAATTACAAATATTTTTTTGAACAAATTCCATGTTAGAAGTAAATAACGCTTTTTTTAACGAATTGTTTTGAGCAAATTGCAATATTGATTACTTGGCAAAAATACCGTTATGGTCGTCTAACCAGAATTAAGATAAGGTTTTCATCATAAATAGTCTATAGCATTGTTTTTATTCCTGTTTTATCAAAATTGATCCTTAACTATAAACAAGTTATAGGCTCTTAGTGTATTTGTAGTCAAGAATATTCAATTAACGTAGTTTGAGCTTATAAAAAATGAAAAAAATATTAGGCGAATTTTGAAACTAAGATACTTTAACGTGCATTAAGCTAAGAAGCGTGGTGTAGTCACTTTTTAGTCAAGCATGTGTTGCATATTTTGTCATTTAACGGTAAATCATGTTTTAATATCTCTATAACCGTAAGTGATAGAGATATGGTTCTTAGACAGAAAGATAGAGAATTTAAAACTGTATTAATTTGCATTTAAAACTCAAAATCGATCATTTGAGGGTTAACGGGGTTCTAGTTAAAGGACGGCAGTAATGCCTAGGGTTAGGTGCGACGAACTAAATAAATAGGTTATGTTAGGTTCTCTTTTGACCCTTAACCCAAAAATAGGAGCCCCGTCAACTTAGCCCACATTCTTCACACTAGTTTAATAACCTGAAGTTATTATTTAATTATTATTTATTTATTGCAGTTTTACAATACATATATTAATAGTGCTCCACAAAACCGGTTTAGCGGTTTGACTGTGGAAGAGTCATAATACTATTTTATTTTTTATTTTTTTATTTATTTAACTTTCTGCACAACACAAAAAATATGTGGTACATAGGCGGACTTAATGCCTTAGGCATTCTCTACCAGTCAACCTAGGGTGATGCAGAGATAGTTGATAGTAGGTGCGTGATTATTATAAAATTATTATTTGGTATTAGATAATAATTACTAGATATATATAAGTAAATTACTACTTAAACTATATACATATACTTAAATATATACATTTAATATATAGGTACACATATAAAGAATAAATAAGTATAAATACATATATATATTTTACATACCTATATATTTTAACAAATGTTATTTAACAAATATTTTTTTAGTTTTTGTTTAAATTTAATTTTATCGTTTTCATGTCTGATGTCCGCGGGCAATCTGTTCAACAGATATGGTACACGTTTTTTCAATGTTTTGTCGCCGTAGTAATTTGTTACTCTGGGAACGTTAAATTTACCTGCGGTCATCAGACGTGTGTTATGCATATTGGTAACCAGTGATAGGTTATGCTAGTTTTTACCATGTTGATTTAATAACAGAAGATATTTATGTTTCATACCTACTGGTAGGATGTTACATATTTTGAATAATTTACGGTAGTCGCCCCTACAATTCTCTTTTGTTTTTTCTGTTACTAGTAATTTAAGAAATCGTATTTGTAGTGATTCTAATTTATCTATATAACTTTTAAACGTTAGTCCATAAGTATCCAGAGCATAACTGATCACTGATTCATCTAGAGTTAAATATAGGCACCTTATTATATTAATAGGAACCTTGTAACTTAAGTGATAGAACTTACTTAGTAATATTCTTAATTTACAGCAAATAAAATCTATATGTTGAGACCAAGAGAAGCTTTGATCTATTTTTACACCCAAATATGTAACAGATTTTACAGTTTCTATAGGTTTACAATTGCAGGCTACTAAGTTGTTATGTAGACATATGTATTCATGCGTAAACAAATTAGGTGGAGAGACATTAAGCTGTAAATATGGTGAGCGAACGATTAAACATTTGTTTTTTTCTGAATTTAGAACTGTCCCGTTGTCGTGCGACTATTTAACGACTGCATTTATGTCCTGTTGAACTAATTGGATAGTTCTGTATATGTCAGTGCCAGCACGCAGCACGCACAGGTCGTCTGCGAACATGTATGCCGAGCAATGCCGCAGCACTCCACACAAGCTGTTTACGTGCATAAGGTAACAAATAGGACCAGTTACCGATCCTTGGGGCACCCCGCTGCGCACCAGCATCCTGTCACTGAGTGTTTCACCCACATTAATACGGCAGGAGCGCCCCGTGAGGTAATCTCTGAACCATTGGTTCAGTGGTTCTCCCACGCCGCACTCCTCCATCGCATTAAGAAGGGTATGTTTTTGCAGGGTATCAAATGCTTTTTTATAGTCGAACATTATTATTACAACATTTTTTTTATGTTCTAAGTAATTATTAACGTTGACAGAGCCCTGCTTCGCATGGCTTCTATTTTCAGATTAAGGGTCAAAGGAGAACCTAACATAACCTATTTAGTTACTGGAATTACAGTCTGACCTAACCCTAGGCACTCGAAAGCAAAGAAATCATTATTAGGGTAGGGGTGTGCAAGATTGCGCAGTGTATAAGATTGCGCAGAGCGATTATCCAATCAGGAAGCAGTTGTTGGCGGCAATCTTCAGTTGAAAGCGTCTTACCGACATTCTAACTGTACCGGCACAAAAATTTACGTTTTTAATACAATTTCCTTAAATTTATTTGAAAATAACTAAATTTGATACCAGACTTACATAATTTAGGTCTTTTATAAACGTGGTTGCAGTAAATATAAACCAGATAAGCTGTTCTTATCTATTTATTTCTATCAAATTACTCTCGAAGTGTGTATCGCCTGAGCCAGTACGACATTCAAGTCAATAGATGGCACTTGTGGTATTTTGAAGCTGTATAATACTCATTGTGCAAGAATGCGCATAGCTATCGTGTACAAGACTGCGCGCGAATTCTTGTACACTGAATCATATTTTATTTAGAATTCGTTTTTCATTAGCTATATGTAAGCTGTTAAGCTTATTAATAGCTAAAAAGAAAAGTGTAAAGCCTTTACCTAAAAAGAATAAGACTGTTAAGCCAAAAAAGCCAGCCGATGCACCCAAGAAAAAAATATGGTCATGTTCAGGTTGCTCATAAGTGTACATTGAGCCAATTACCGAAGACTGGATTGAGTGTATTTGTTGCAAAAAATGGTGGCACGACAAATGCACAGCATAAGTGGATCGCGGGAAACTCCAATGGGATGTTTGTGAGTAGGTAATGCGCATTGACCAATATGCGCAAATTTGCACACCGGGGCTGCGCACTCTTGTCCGCATACTTTGTGCAAGAGTGCGCATTTAGGACGCAGCAATTTTTTGAAATATTTCCTTAAATGTTACCTTTATATTTTTTATAATATTTTGTCTCAATAGGCAGATAACCTAAATAAACGAATAAAGACTGAAGTTGATTCTAAACTGCTGCGTATTTTTTGTAGAAATCATAGTAGCTAAAGTGCGCAGTCCTGCACACCCCTACCCTAGTCTAGTGAAACATTATTTTAAATAAAATTAGTGCATTTGAAAATACGGTCAAATGATAATTATGGCATGTGATAATTAGGGCTTACAATGATTATGACAAATGATGTTATGGTAAGTTACTTTAGCAAATAAGAGTTGAGCAATTGAATATTTTTTTTATTTTTTTATTTAACGTATGTTGTCCCACTGCTGGGCAAAGGTCTTCCTTACACTCCTCCAAGCATCCCTATCTTCTATAAATGAATATTACGTCATATAATATTAAAAAATAATATTATAATTCTTAATCCAATCGTTATCTTTCATAAAAAAATAAAAAAGTAATTAAATTATGTATCTTCATAACAAAAAATCTTTGAAAAATCAATATTACGATAGAAGCATTGACAACAACTTTCCCCAATTCTATCTACTTATAATGATAATATCAAAGTAATGCCTGTTGTGTGTGAAAATTGTTCGAGTGAATAGTTTCCTCAGTTATATGTTACCTGACCTACTTTGCACTAGTTTTTAGTTTACTATGAATCTTTTATGAGTCCTCAACTTACGACGGTACCTTACGACGGTACCGACGTACCCCATTTTATATTTAGGCTTTTTACCGCCTCTGTGGGTGGTTTTAGAAGTTTTTACAACTTTTATAAGAGTTTGTTGGGTATAAAATTATATGTTTGCTTTTTTGTAATTGCTATGGAAAGGGTTTTTATGAGGTTGATTGCAACGGTTGTATTGTAAGAATATCGATGTCGGTTCTCAGGACTGACCAGTATTAAACCCAACCGGGAGTCCAACCCAGGATCTCCTAATTGCGACGCTATAGATTGGACCACGAAGGCCACGAATGTTAAAATATAAGATTTTTTATAGTTATAAAAAATCTTATATTTTAACATAGTAATATTCGGTAGGTAGTGTAGGTAGAGATGGAGTCAGTCCGGGGGCAAATTCTACTACATTCATAAAATCAATGTCTGTATGTCATCTAATTAAGTTATTGTAAAAGGCCTGAACCAGAAGACCGAATATTGGTAATTATATGTGGCCGGCTGCCTCCACATTTTGTGTGACGTTCATGCTATGGGCGAAAGGAAACAATTAGTCGCGTATCCTCGCCGTGAATTGGCGTCGGTCTCGTAATGGAATGTTATGATACCAGTCAGTGACGTAGGTAATTTACTGGCGAAGAGCTAATAAATTTACTCGTGAAGAACAAATATATTTTTTTGTTGACGCTGTAGATACCTATTGAAAATATCTGCACTTTATGATTCAAGTTCGGTCCAGCGAGAAGGAATATGAGGGGCTCTCTGCATATTTGTTCGGTGCTTTCGCACATATTATTCTGCAGGCCGCCGTGGTCTTTTTTTCACCCCTTAGTGGTGCAGTCCTAAATTTGCCGTTGTGGTATGGAGTGCGTTACTTCTCTAGCATTAGTTTTGTGGAAGCAAATACAAACAAGATTACAAGAATCTTAGGCAGCACTTGCCATAAGTATGTATTTAAGATAGATTGTGCAATGACTTCCGTATCATTTAAGTATTTTGGGCGTCTTATACGTTTTATATAATGTGATTAATCTTTTTTTTATGTCATAAGCGACAAAAGAGCAGACGGATCGCCTGATGGTGAGCAATTACCGTCGCCTATGGACACAAGCAACAGAATGGGATAAGCGGGGGAGTAAGATGAGGGAGAAGGAATAGGGGACGGGGGTCTCTGGCCCTCTCACTCACAGAACGAAACGAAACAATATGGGCTCTGTTACTAAACTTTACGTCGATTACTCGTCGATACTTTCTGTAAAAGGTTATAATACTTCCCCGGTCAAGCCAGCCCATTCATGCTGTAATCAGCAAAGCTCTACTACCTTTAAAGTTTTTTCTGAGAAGTAAAAATATGTTTTTACGTTTAAAGATTCCATTACAGTATCTGTTAATACTTAATCTTGGAGACAATAATAAAATCCAATTAAGCATACAAGACTACAATCAAAAGGTACCTAGGGGACAGCAATCTTTAATTTACTTCATTCCTTTTATCTGAAACCGACAAAATAATGATTAATATATACTCGTAGAAAACTGTTGGTGTACATTTAAACGATATTGTGAGTTTTCTACTTGATATATTTTCAAATATTATTCACAAATACTTTTTGGTGTGAAATCTATTCTTGTTACTTTTTGATGAAGTACAATAAACTATATTTTATCTCGTATTATGAGATATAAACTTACGAATATTCTTTATACCTACTTCAATTTTGACAAAATAATTATTTTCTAACTAAAAACATACTTTTATTTGTATTCATTGCCACTCCAAGGTTTCGTCTCTTGCCGTCTTGCCTCTATCGTGTGACTATAATTTCTTATTGATACCTAATCTTCACATTTTTGCAAAGTTTCATTTTAATTATAAAAATAATTGTAAGAGGAGGTTAATTATCGCTTGCTAATCGGTGAAGGAAAACATCGTGAGGAAACCTGCATGTCTGAGAGTTCTCCATAATGTTTTCGAAAGACATGTGAAGTCTGCCAACCCGCACTTGGCCAGCGTGGTGGACTATGGCCTTACCCTTCTCATATACTGAAAAGAGGCCCGGGCCCAGCAGTGGGACAGTAAAGGGCTGATGATGATGATGAAGAGGTCCAGCGCCGCAGTTTTTATTACATAGTGAGTTATAGCTACAGTAACAGGAACTGACTAATAAAAAAAATCAGACGCGTAATTGGATGTGAACATTAAAACGTTGACGGTGAGAACAATAGCTCTCATTTTGATATTCTGTTCATGCGGTACAGGACGTTTAAGAGCAGGTTTGAAAATTATCGCAATGGCGCTGAGAGACTTATTCGATTCCACAAACACTGAATTTCATTGTATTACGCATGTTAGACATATATTCATAAAACGATCATACATACTGCCTTTGGAACGAGCCCAAAAAGCTATTTTAAAGGTAGCAACCCTTCCCCTTTCATTTTTCCCACTTATGAGTTATATCAGTCTACCGGAGTTCTAACTGTGCACCAATTATTCATTCTACGCACCATACTAAAAAACACACCCTTCTTCTTTATACACCAATCCCATCAGGCAAAAGGCGGCAAGGCAGAAAGTCTGCATCAAACCTCGATGTAAACATATTTATGTAAATATATTCTTTCCTCGGACCTTTCCTATACACCGCTATTTTTTAATTAGTACAAAAAATTTAATGGGGCTCTAGGCATCTTTAACTTATCATATATATGTATGTAAAAAATAAAAATACTAAGTTCCAAAACTGTCCCAAAACTGTCCACAAAAATACGTAATGTTTGGTAAATGCATAACTAAATACTATGTTGTCGTAGTAATTTTACGCGCCACTACTCCATTGATAAATTTGTGCAAACTGGAAGCTCGCCACCCCCTGTCCCTCTGCGCGCGCGCCGCAGTGCTAAATTGAAGGCGATAGCGAGCGGATGTTTTTTCGTGGAAACAATTATTTTTTGTTTACGTTTGCCCAACGGGATGGCTTATTAGTTCACATCACGCGAGTGCAGCTATGCGTTTGTACAGGGAAGTGTTTGGAAGCCAGTGGATCGGTCGAGGCGGGTCGTAGCTTGGCCTCCATGCTCACCACTGTGTACAAAAGTGAGCCGTTGTGAGTGTGAGTGTCGAATAATTTAAACAGTGCATATTGGACGCTTTTGACGCAGTGAAAAGTCAGAGAAGCTTACTTATCTCGTTAAAAAACAATTAAATAAAACGTGCTATGTATTGACAATAGTGATGGATATTTCGAAGAACAATTGAAATACTTGTAAGTAAAGTAAATATTACCTACTTAACTAAATAATAATTTGATGCGGGCGGCTCAAAAACGGTCTGTGTGGAGAACCTTGAGGGAGGCCTATGTCCAGCAGTGGACGTCTCTAGGCTGACGTGATGACGATTTAATAGTAATTGTAAATAGCAGCCGATTCTAACTTCATAAATACGCCAAAATTACTCTTTTCTTTTATTACAGAATACTTTCTTTTATTTTGATATGACGTGTTTGCTTTCTAATTACATACCTACCTCCGTATTTAATTACTTGTAAAACGGTAAATTTTGCCGGTCCTAAGACAGGATGAAGTATGAAGGAGTGGGTAGAATTTAAAAAAATAAAAAATATCTACCTACACTTATTATTTTGCTTCATTTTATTGTCTACGGCTACCTGCATTATAAGTGCGACGGAAAGAATGCGTAAGAGTAGGACGGAAAGTAAGTACTATCAATGAAGTAGTGAATGGATTGTAAAATATGTCTATGATTTGGGTGAGATTTTCTACAAAAAACAAATGATTATAACTTTGTTATTTATAGATATTATGAAATTCTTACGTCACTTATATGATAATAATGTCTTCGCTAATATGCCCTTAAAGTTTTTGTACTAATTAAAAAATAACGGTGTATAATAAATTAAATAAAACCTTAGATTTATATATCATAAGTTAAAAGCAGTGTCACCTTATTGTTACAAAACATCTAATGACAATGACCTACTCTGATACAGAGAATTTGCTTACAGTTATAAAATAGTTTTTAAGTACCTACTCTAAGTTACAATAAATCATATTAGGTCTATTTCCTATTACATATTAGCAGTTCATGATTATTTTGTAAAAACATAGCCCTATAATATTATTATATACGATTTTTCCTGAATCACAGGTGTAACAGCCTAGTTCAGGTAAACATTAAATAGCTATATTTACCAAATATAATGTTTTACCCTTATAAATAAAGTACATACGCATGAATGTACAATTTAACAAAAGCACTTATCACAGACATTATACTTAGTAATAACATTTTATTATTTTTAATGTAATACTTTCCTATGTAACATGTGACGTTTATTTTATTGAATAAAGTTTATTATTATTATTCATCTCTTTCCTAAACAAAACCAGCTGAAGTTACGGACTGCGTATGGCCGAGAAAGATATGTTTTTCTTATCCACCCCTCAAAGAGACACACACGAGGTGTATTAGAACTCGTCCTACGTTAACGTTAACAAGAAAGCATAATATGTTCTCTCTAAGCATAACAATTTAGGCTTATAAGTAGTACATAGTCTATGGTCGCAAAACTAGGTTTAAAGTTAAGTAAACGACCATAGAATAGTAAACTAATTTTAATTCAAGTATTTACATAAAGCTCAGAGTTTACTTATAATATTTTAGTTTAAGCAGAATGTTTAACAATTTAGCAGTGTTAGCTTTCAGTTTTCGCTAAAGCTAGAAACTTTGGGATAGAATTAATATCGTTTTTACAATTATGTTAATTTTTAGATTATTGTCTAACTGCGTTTGAATAAAAAGTATTCAGTCAGAAATGATAATTTAATGTATTTTCACATTTGTCGTCGTTATATTTAACTGTCGACCTTGAGAAAAGTGAGGGTGACTAAATTCAAACTTTAACCTGATGCTCAAACTAACTTTTATGCATTTTTTAAATATTGGAAGCCAATTGAAACTAAGCCTTTTTCTTTAGCTGTGAAAATTCTTTCAGTCTAATCATTCATTTGCATTTTATATTTTACATCCGCTCTAAAAATTTCTGCAAATTTTGTATCGCGGAGGATTTTATAAGCATTCCATAAACGGACATAAAAGGTACACAAATTCAAAATAAAAATTGGTCAAAACTATGGTAAAGGTCGTCAAACTTACCCAATTAAAGTAAAAATATATGTATACAGTTTAAAAATTCTCGCGACTGCCACTCGTGTTTCACAGTATAAAATAGTTTTACTAAGTTTTCAAATGTGCCTCAGTATTATGCCCATATTGATATTACACACGCTGAAATATTTCTACGAACCGTTCGACCAATTGTTACATCGAGTTTATTAAAAAAGTAACGAAGCGGAGATATTAAAATTAAGATTTTGTCCTCGTTTTCACTGCGTTCATGGATATTTAATAACCTACAAGGGAATTGATGTCAATAAAGTGATTTGAATGAAGATTAATTTCTAGAGAAAAGTTTTTGTTCGGCACTTCTTGCTAGCAATAATAATATCAAGTTTCATCCGCTCTAGGTTCGCTTTCTAGTCTAAAACGTTATGAAGGAATGTTAGCTGGCTATTAATTTCAAGTGCCTCTGTACGTAATTCTATAAAAGTAATACTCTAATTTTCGTGATAATTTTATAGGGTACATGCCTAAATCGATATAATTAATAATTAATGATGTTTTCTTGACTAAATGCTAAGCTATTTCTCAAATAACGATTATGTTATAAGCTCAATATGAAACTAACGGCTATACTTTTTACCTTTTCACTTACCCCGAGTAAATACTGTTGTGATTGTAAACAAAAAATAAGGTATTGATAATAATAAAAGGGCAAACAAGATACATCACCGGTATATCTTCCAGGCAAATTGTAAGATAGCCTTAAAGGGAAAGAAATTTAATGGTTCAGAAAATTGCTCAAAGGTTAAGAGCTTGCAATCTATTATTTTTTAAGTAAAATACATTTTGAGTACGTGCCTGGTGTTTTACAGCTGTCGTAATTTTTGTGTTTATATTCTTGTACCGTTTGGGATTGTTTTGTATCAAATTTCATATTCTTAGCTTGTCCAAAAAGCTGCATACACAATATGATTGTTGGCCATCCCCTCAGAGATACAAATGCAAATAATTTTGAATGCTAGGTTTACAGCTTGGAAGAAAGTTAATTTAAATATTTTTGCGTTTGGGTTGAGTTTAGAGATTTCGTAATTTAATCAAATTGGATTATTTTCACGAAACTACTGCGTGTACTGAATGTTGACGTGAATGCTTAAATCTGGAAGTTATAAAATCGCATCTCTTTCACACAATATGTCTGCTATTGGGTTTTTTTATAAACCATTTTGGGATTTATTTTAGTATTTATAGCCGTGTGGTTGACGGCATAGAATACAAGTGTCACCACCCCTTATCTTCCCGTGGATGTCGTAAGAGGCGACTAGGGGATAACACGATGCAAATACCATCTTTGCGTAGAGACAGAAAACTCAACATCAAACCCTATACGACTGCCTCGTTGGTCTCGCGGCATAAATGTGCGCGTGGGATCCCGGGTTCGATTTCTGGGTCGGGCAGTGTTATTGCGTTTTTCTGTCAAGAAATTCTCAGTAGCAGCACGGAGTCTGGAAATGTGCCCGGTACGGCAATAGGCTCGCCCCTTATTATGTGGGACTAAGGTATATCTGGCGAAAAGTGGGTGTAGAAATACACCTCTGCCTACCTCTTCGGGGTTATACTGCCGTCACACGGATAAAGGGCGCATCTAACATTTTTTTGAAAATTGAGTTATATAGTGATTCGGAATCAGCAGAAAACGGCGCATCTACTAGTATTTTTTAATGTTGTGAAATCTGAATACCCTTGCTTTTATTAGTAACGAAAAAGAACTTATCTACAAAATTTATTGTGGATTACTAAATTGGAAATACAAAGACATAAAGAGACATAAAGACATTTATTTCTGCATTTTGGTTGTTTACAACACTTATACATGTCAAAACCCTATTCTAGATGATGCCGGCTTTTCCTAGCTAAATGACTTCTTGAGAAGAAAGGCCGAAACAAACTCAGAGTCATTTTTTTTGTCACTTCAATTTGTTTAGTATTTTCTTCATCTTTTAAAGTCCAGACAAAAGAAAAAGGGTTTAGTTTGCAAGTACAATGCAGGAAATCATCTGACGCTTTTGACTGACTCGGCCCACTGATGGCCCGCATTCAACAGCAATCGTACGGCTCAACCGTGATTGAGGGAGCCAGCACGATCTCTATGCCTCCACGCCATCAGAAGGTGTATGCATAAGCATGTCAGCCTAAGCCATCAGACAGGTTGCCACAACTATTTGTTTATATGTTTAATAATGCCCACATCATACTCACAACTTTACATGCTAATACATAGTAAAATACATGTTGCAAACAATATGTAAAAATAATAAAATTTTAACAATAATATGTCATATTATATTTAAAATGTCAGAAAATATTATTGAATGTCAATTCAGGAATAATAATATATTACTTAAGTAATTTTAAAAATGGTAAAAATTTAAACAATAAAATTTCATATATTTAAAATGTCAGAAAATATTATTGAATGTCAGTTTAAAAATAATAATATATTACTTAGGTAATTTTAAATGTCAAAAGAAAATAAATAAAATAACAATGTTAAATCAAACAATGTCAAAACATAGTAAATAAAATTACAAATGTCAAATTAAAAATGTCAAAATGTAAAAATATAAGTATTACAAATGTAAATAAAAATATCTTGTCACTAATTTCAAAATGTCAAAATTCATAATTTTTAAAATCAATTCCAGGCATTTTTGTCTGCTAAATAATCTTTAACTGTGTAATAAGCTTTTGAACACAAGCTCTGTTTAATAAATACTTTAAATTTATTAATACTTAGTTCCTGAATATTGCCTGGAATTTTGTTGTAAAAACGTATGCTTTGACACTTGTAGGAGTTACTTATTTTTTGTAGTCTAGTTGAAGGTAGAACAAGTTTGTTTTTATTTCGTGTGTTTAATTTATGAATATCGCTGAATTTGGAAAACATATTTATATTTTTCCTGACATATAACAAGTTCTCATAAATGTATTGAGATGCGACAGTCATTATCTTAATTTCTTTAAATTTTTCCCTCAGTGAATGCCTTGAACCAAGACTATAGATTGCACGAATAGCCCGCTTCTGCAGTACAAACACAGTTTGAATGTCAGCTGCGTTGCCCCATAATAAAATGCCATATGACATTATGCTGTGGAAATAACTAAAATATACTAATCTGGCCGTATCTATATCAGTTAACTGACGAATTTTATAAACCGCGTACGCTGCAGAGCTAAGTCTATTCGACAACTGACCTATATGTGGGCCCCACTGTAGCTTAGAATCTAAGGTTATGCCTAAGAATACGGTGTTATCTATAAGATCCAACTCTTCTCCATTCAAACATATGTTAGGTTTAACTTGTTTTACATTCGGTCTTGAAAATCGTATACATTTTGTTTTTCTTTCATTTAACAGTAAATTGTTAGCAGTAAACCATTGAACTACTTTAGAGAGAGCGTTATTTACATCGTCATTATTTGATTGTTGTCGTCTAAGTTTAAAAATAAGTGATGTATCATCAGTAAATAACACTATCTCTTCATTATTTTGCATAATGTGTGTATGGCAAATCATTAATATATACAAGGAAAAGGAATGGACCAAGAATTGAAACTTGCGGCACTCCCATTGTGACCACTGAACCCATAGAAACTTTTCCATTTACCTCAACACTCTGTATCCTATTACTCAAATATGATGTTAGGAGATCTAAAGCAGTGTTCTTAACTCCATAGTAATGTAATTTCCTGATCAATGTTTCATGAAAAACGCAATCAAAAGCCTTTGATAAGTTACAAAAGACTCCCAGAGCATCATGCGACTCCTCCCAGGCATCAGAAATACTATCTAAAAGCTCAACTCCAGCATCGGTAGTTGAGCGACCCCTAGTAAAACCAAATTGTTTTTCATGTAGCAGCTTATTGTTATTAAAATGAATTTGAAGCTGACCTAGAATTAATTTTTCAAAAATTTTACTAAACGTGGGTAGCACAGATATTGGCCTATAATTTGTGGGGTCAGATGTGCTACCTGATTTAAATAACGGAATTACTTAACTACTTTTCATTTGATCAGGAAACACACCACAGTCAATGCATCTATCAAAAATCATTGCCAGTTCAAGTGCTACTGTGTTGATACGTTTCTGTAATAGACTTAAATGAAAAGGCGTAACTAAGTAGAAGAGTCTTATTCGTTTATAAAATATATTAATGTTCTTAGGTTGATATGGCGTAACTACACGATACTAAGAAGAGAAGACGCTCCTGAGTAGATGTTTCTTTTCATCTAAGTATTACGAGAGTCAGTAAGGCGTATATGGCAGGAGCGCTTCTTCTACTTAGTGTTTCTAGGTGTGGGGGGATGAGTGTTCATAGGTTGAAATAACGTATCTGCATGATACTAAAAAGAAAAAACGCATCTGAGTAGATGCGTCTTACCATCTAAGTATTACAAAAATTAATAAGGCGTACGTGGCAGTAGCGTCTTCTCTATTTAGTATTGTTGCGTGTGCGCGGGGAAGTGGGAGCTGCGGTAAAGAACATATTCCACCAGTTGCGTCCAGATACTCAAAGCGAACTCAAAGCGCGCGCGGCTTTCTGCTTCACTTTTACGAGATCATGGTACATTGATGACATTGGTTATATAAAATTATTTTATGCATTTGTAACGATCGTTTCTATTTAGAAATTATATTTTAAGAAGAGATTAATTGTAATATCGTTTTTTTATTATTTACACATATAAATAATAAAATACAATTCATTAATTGTATTGAGTCGTGGTAGCCTTCTGGCATGAACGTCGCTTCACATACGTGAGTTCGGCGGTTCAAAACCGGGCAGGCGCACACCTCTGGATTTTGTAAAAATCTATGTATGGATTAATATACCACTTACTATGCGGTGAAGGACAACATCGTGAGAAAACCTGCATATACCTGAGAAGGATTTCTAAGGTTGTGTGAAGTCAATCAACCCGCACTTGGCCAGCGTGGTTGACTAAGGCCTAGTCACTATGATTCAGTGTAGCAGGCTTGAGCCCTTCGGTGAGGATATTATATGAGCTGTTAATGAATTGTATTTTGGTATTTACACGTGTAAATAATAAAATACAATTAATACTGGTACGCATAAATAACAAGTCTTTTGTTATCAATATCTGTGCGAATCTTATTGAAATAGTAGGTATTCTATTTCTCATATGAAAATTCTAATTGATAAATCGTAGTATTTTTTATTGTTACAGACTGATAAAAAAAGACTTTCACGTACTTCAAAAATAAAGTCGATGGCACCAAAAGTGTCTTCCTCACAGAAGTCTACTTCAGATCTTATTTTACCTACGTCTTCCAAGGAAAACATATCATTGATTAATGACATTGACTCTGATCTTGATTTTGATGCGGATTATTCCGTGTTTGAAAAGGATTATGTACTTTCAAGTATAGAACAAGAAATATCTTCAGCAGACTCAGATTGTTCCATGGATTTAATCCCTAACTCACACCCAATTCACATTACTGTCCCTGAGTCAGCCGAAGTCTCGATCGACGAACTTGAACCTAGTGCTTCAAAAGACAAACTTGATCCAAGGGCCACAAACCACGAACTCGAACCTGAAGTCACAAACCGCAATCTTGAGCCCGTAGTCTTAAACAACGAACTCGTGCCTGAAGTAACAAATCGCGAGCTCGAACCCGGAGTCATAAACCACAAACTCGAGCCCGAAGTAACAAACCGCGAACTCGAGCCCGGAGTCATAAACCACGAACTCGAGCCCAAAGTCACAAACCGTTAACTCGAGCCCGAAGTCTTAAACAACGAACTCGAGCCCGAAGTCACAAACCGTTAACTCGAGCCCGAAGTCTTTAAAAACGAACTCAAGCCCGAAGTAACAAACCGTGAACTTGAGCCCGACCTCTTAAACAACGAACTCCAGCCCGAAGTAACAAACCGCCAACTTGAGCCTGAAGTCTCAAACAACGAACTCGAGCCTGTCGTCTCAAACAACGAAGTCGAAACCCCGAAAAATCTGACAAAAAATTGGTTGCCCAGAATACGTTGAAGACTGCTCTTCAGTGTACAAGCTACAAAATTCTTCTCCTAGGGCATATTTAGCTGATATGTGTCAAGTGACATTCACCAGGGCGACCACGTCATACGAATTACGATACAAGACTGCCTTTTATGAAGAAAATTAATTTTATTTGGACCTTTTGAAGTTGAAGAATATTCAATCAGGAATACCTCTTCCAAAGCCTAGCACACGACGCAGAGGCATTACCCTGAAGCGCAAGACGGAGATTATTCAGAAGTTGACACCGTTAATGCCTGAAAACAGGAGAGCCTTTTGGCGTGATCTGCCAGTTAATATGAGGAGTGTAGATCTTACGTGATTTCATGAAGACTGATTTGTATTAAGAATAGAAAGCGATCAATTTTCGCGTTTAAGGTTGTGATTATATTTAAGTTTTAGATACAATGATTTCATTCATGTTGAGAAGATATTTTTATCGTTATGTTTGCTAAAGAGTAAAATTTAAGTTCTGGACACAGTTTATTTTTATTGAGAACGTAATATTTATAAAGAATTAGCTCTTTAATTGCAATGGCTGTTTAGAGGTAAAGAAGTAGTTTTGATTACATTTTATACTTGATGATTGATATTGTAATGATTGTTAGAGATGTATATTTTGGACACAATTCATTTTTTATTGAGAAGTCATTAGTTTTTAAGAATTAGCTCTTTAATTACAATGGGTGTATTAAAGATGGGTGTATTTTGGTTTAATTTGGATACTATTTATTTTTTATTGAGAAAGAAATATTTGTTAAGATTTAGGTTTTTAATTAGGTACAAATTTAGTTTTGGAAACATTTAACTGACTACGAGTAGATTGTAAGTCAATGAAACGCAACTGTGATTATGATTCCTATTAGTTCTAATAAAAACACCTGTTTGAGTTAAATTAGAAGTTTTTTAAGGTAAATAAGATTGTTAAAGAAGTGACATTCAACTTTTATTTTGTATTTATTTTTGGAAGAGAAAGTCATATTATTTAAAAATTAGGTTTTAGTGAAAAAACTACTGGTAATTAACAAAACTGTGATTATGTTCCTATTCATTCTAATATAAACATGTGTGTAATAAATAATAATTAGATTTTTAGGGTTCCGTACCTCACAAGGTAAAAAAAGGAACCCTTATCAGATCACTTTCTTGTTTAAAGTGAATACAATTTAATTGCATAAAAAATATCTTCGTATTATTATCAAACCATCATAGAAAAATATCCTTAAACTTAAAAGATTGCTCATTAATAACAAAAAATGGAGGGCGTTTATAGAAACATTATCTTAAAATTGGTGTCGCAATACTAAGTAAAAAAGTAGTAAATGGCTAAATACGCCCTTTTTGATTTAGCCCGAATCACATTTAAATTCAATGAAAAAGCGTTCGTAAAATTACATACATACATACATACATATCGTCACGCCTTTTATCCCCGAAGGGGTAGGCAGAGGTGTATTCTACACCCACTTTTCGCCAGATATACTTTAGTCCCACGTAATAAGGGGCGAGCCTATTGCCGTACCGGGCACATTTCCAGACTCCGTGCTGCTACTGAGAATTTCGTGACAGAAAAACCCAATAACACTGCCCGACCCAGGAATCGAACCCGGAACCTCCCGATCTCACGTGCACATTTATGCCGCGAGACCAACGAGGCAGTCGTATAGGGTTTGATGTCGAGTTTTCCGTCTCTACGCAAAGATGGTATTTGCATCGTGTTATCCCTTAGTCGCCTCTCACGACACCCATGGGAAGATAGGGGGTGGTGACACTTGTATTCTATGCCGTCAACCACACGGCCTAAAATTAGTAAAATTAGTACGTTGAAAAGTCGTATCTAGCCAGAAACGTCTTTTCAATGAAGTATTGCGGATTTCTTTGGATTTTTTTTACTAAAAAGAAAAGGAAAATTGCGTTTTTTTAATAAATAATATTAATAAAATTTAATTTAATTCATATGTCCTGATACCTTAGTATACAAGTTTTCAAATTGCAAACTTAATAAAATACATATTTTCTACTAAGCAGCAACGTTTTTCATTTCAAAATCACAAAATATTTTTTTTCTCCGTTTCCAATTGTATGTAGAAGCGCCTTTTTTCCGTATGACGGCAGTATAGGCCTGAGACTATGTATGTATGTATGCATTTTAGTATAATGGAGATAAAAATCAACTCACCCAGATACAAATTTGCTGAAGACTCGACTTAAAAACATGATCGAATAGAGTCATATCGTGAATTTTTGTGTATATCATATCTTAATATATAAAATCCTTGCGTTACTGACTGACTGACAGACACGCTACAGCCGAAACTATTGGGCGCAGGAAGCTGAAATTTGGCATGTATGTTCCTTGGGGACCGTAGGGGTGCACTAAGAAGGGATTTCCCCGAAATTCCCACGGGATTGGCCAAAACGGGTAAATTTAAATAAAACGCAGGCGTAGCTGCTGGCATCCTCTAGTCTTATAATATTAATAGGGGAAACCTGCGGCTACGTCCGCACATTATTTCCCATTTTGCCCAATACAGTAGGACCTTCGTGAAATTCCTACTAACATACAATATGAATAATTTTCAAGTTATAGTATAGTTATAGTATTTCTGATCAAAAAAATATTTTGTCTGCCTTTTCTCACGTGAAATTAGCTTTTGGTTCCTATTTTGAAAGAAAAAAAGTAAAATCTCATGTATGCCATTTATGAAGGTTGGAGTATGGAACAGAATTAATTTGAAGAATAATTTTGCCTATCTATTCATACTCAACTTGTACGCTTTTACGATACAATACAAGTAACTAAATGCCACTGACTCCGCCGCATGGCCGTCGGTTATCGTAACCAAAGGTGGGCCATGTGGCATTCTAGTGTACAGGCTGTATTCCCGCATTTTTTTTCATGTCTTGTTCCGTAGATTTCCCGTGAAAGAGAAACAAATAATCATACATCCATACATCCTTCGATCCTGGCAAACTTTCGCGTTTATAGTATACACAACGACAAAAAAGAAACTTGTAATTTTGACTCGACGTAGAAAATGTCTTATTATATTACGACGAAATGAAGAAACATTTTCTTGGAAATTTCTCTTTTCATAAGAAAACTTCCTACCTATGAGAATATTACCTACCTTATACCTGTTACCTAACACTTTCTAACTAATACAACAGGAAAAACCTTTACACCCAGCGATAAACCAACCAGTCGAAGTGAATACTTAACTGAACACGCACTTATTAGGATATTCCCCCTGTACCCCTCCCGTGACGTATGCCACCCCCTTTCCTGTAGGCTGTTGTAACGTTGATATATTGCGTTGTTGCTCTAACCATGTTAAATAAGGAGTGATGGAGTGAACAGTAATTTGTTCTGCGAGGTTCAACTTTTTTATCATATTTAGTTATCTTCAGTAAAATGAACTTAAACAGATATGATTTTTTCATGCGTGTGGGAACTATGAATTGATTTTGTGGATGCTGCTTTTTGGCACATGAAAGGAATGGTGCCATCTTGCTAGATTAATCGCATCTTGAGTGGACGTACTGTATTTTGCATTGATATTATTTATACTACTGACCTGACTTACCGTTCGTAATAGACCTTGCTGGTCTATTACGAACGGTAAGTCAGGTCAGGTGTTAAGCAACACTTTCTCAGATCACCAGTTGGATGGCGCGTAGCTGGTGTGTTGGATGAATGTATTTTATGTATCTCGACAACACCTATCGGGTTAACCTACCGCCTACATGTAGCCCTACAAAGTCCTCTATCTTTCAGTGATAGATAGACAGATACTCCAATTTTATTTATATGTATAGACTAGAGGACGCCAGCAGCTACGCCTGCATTTTTTTAAATTTACCCGTTTTGGCCGATCCCGTGGGAATTTTGGGAAATCCCTTCTTAGTGCACCCCTACGGTCCCCTAGGAACATACATGCCAAATTTCAGCTTCCTGCGCCCAATAGTTTCGGCTGTAGCGTGTCTGTCAGTCAGTCAGTAACGCAAGGATTTTATATATTAAGATAATTATGAATTCTAAATATAGATAATTGAATTTTGTGCCTAGAGCACTTCCACGTAACTACGAGGGTATTTTTGTTTAGCTCTCTAAACACCATACATTTTACATGAATAGTTCGTTGATGGCTATTTCACAAGTGCATAGATATGAAGTTTATTGTAAACATTTAAGAAAATTGCGCTTTTCGCTCTTTTCATGTGAAAAGTGGGCATGCATTCAATACGTTTTTGCATTGAAAGGATATAATACAGTGTTTTAAATTCACAGTTTTGGCGACAACATTTTGGTGCTAGCATTTTAAATTTATACATTTTTGATATTCAGTTCGTGGAATATGTTCAGGGAATATACATATACATATTTTCATAAGGATAATTAAAGCTGATTGGTTCGGCGTTACACCGAAACCGGTATGTTCCTAGTCGATTTGGGAAAACTGTTAATATTGTGGACTGTAGGATTTTGGTTCTTATCGACTAGGAAGTGAGGAAAGGAAAAGATGAAGTGGATAGGAGCCAAATAGACGGGGTGTGGGAACACGCCTTACCTTGTACGTCAATCCTCTTTCCTTGCAAATGGCAGCCTCCTGGTGTCTTCGAGAATCCTGAAGCTGTTTGAATCACTACACTACACAAATCACTTTCACTCGCGGGCGGTTTTGATAGGTTTTTGGTATAAAGCGGGAGCGGTAAAATTATGGCGGTGTGGTACAGTTCGTCGCGACGCGGATTATTCTAGGCTGTCTCTCGCGTCGATGAACGCGGCGACCAATCTGCGGGAGGCGTGCCCCTTCTAGGGAATGGGATAGACAGGGACGGAAACAAAAGGCATCGCTCGCATTGGACAAGCAAGCGTGGAACGATTGACGTTGATGTGATTAGTTCTCGATGGAAAGGTAGATGGCGTTACCATATACCCCCGGCCCTAAAGGGTTGCCTTTAAAAGAAATAGAATTGAACTTAGCTATGTTGGGTGTACTACAGCATAACCCATCAATAGGCTAAGACAGCGATATGACAATAAAATTAATCTAAATTAACTTTAGCGAAAACTACAAACGCAATAACAGTGAAAACTACAAACTAAATACTTAAACTAAGAGGTAGATCCAACTTCAGGATAGATCTCACTGAGTTGGAAGCGGACAGAGACGTACAACAGGGCGCACGTAGCTCCCCTTCGCGGTTTTCACGGTAACAACGCGGGTTGTATCGTCCTTGAAAGTATGCAGTTTCTCTACGATGGCTAACGGCCATGAAAGCGGCGGAGCATTATCGTGTATTATGACGACCAACATACCCTCCTGTATGGGGGATGCAGAACTATTCCACTTGGATCTAGCCTGAAGCTGGTGTAGATATTCCGCACGCCAGCGCCGCCAGAACGACTGCACGAGTTTATCCAGCAGAGTATGTCTCTGGAGCAAGCTTGAAGAGTCTGCTTCAGGAGCCGGAAATGACGATAATGGCACTGTGTTCAGAAAATGTGCAGGGCTTAACGCGGATGGTTCTGCAGGGTCACTACTCAATGCCGTGAGCGGACGCGAGTTGATCAGTGCCTCGACTTGTGCAAGGACAGTTAAAAGCTCTTCGTAAGAGAGGATCTGTTGACCTATAACTTTGAAGAGATGCGTTTTAATTACTTTGACCATGCTTTCCCAACATCCACCGAAATGTGGTGATGCTGGTGGAATAAACTTCCAGTCAATATGATCTATGGAAAGTTCTTCCTGAAGACGAGTACGATAACCCGCGACGTGATTGAAACAAGTAGCGGGAACAAGTTCAATCAATTTACTAACGCGGTTGGCGACAAAAGTCTGCCAGCGGTGAGGAGATGAATAAATCCAAGCGAGCACTACTTTGGAGTCGGAAAATGCGTATATTTTATTAATAGGGTAGTGGGGCAAAACTGTGTCTTGAACCTTGCGGAGCAACTGAGACAACAGAAGAGCCGCGCACAACTCCAGTCTCGCAACCGAAATGGTTTTAACAGGCGAGACCTGTTGACCTGGCACAAACTAACTGCACCGAGTAGTTAGAACCAATGCGGACTTGCAGATATACGACTCCGCCGTAAGCACGCTCGCTGGCGTCAGCGAAACCTATTAAGTTGATGGTACATCCATCTACCAACCCAAGATGACACGGAATAGTAATTTGATTGAGCGCGGTAAGCTCAATATAAAACTGGCCCCAAGCGGCGACAATATGGTCAGGGGGTGTTTTATCCCACTCACACTTTGATAGCCAAAGTTCCTTGATCAAGAGCTTGGCGTACAAAATTGTGGGAGCCACAAAACCCATTATGTCCCATATTCGAGCCACTGTGGACAGCATACTGCGTTTAGTGCACTTGTCATCTGGCGGTGAGACGTCAAACTGAAAACTATCAAAGGATTTGTCCCAGCGTAAACCGAGAACCTTATGCGGTACAGACTTCTCAAACTCAATGTCTGGAGAAGCTTTATGAGAATCTGGTATGCGTGCGAGAACCTCCTTAGAGTTGCTTGTCCATTTGACAAGATCAAACTGGCCTCGCTGGAAAAGCTGAATAAGCTCTTCACAAAGCGAAATTGCTTGCGGAGCGGATATGACACTACAGGCAATGTCATCCATATACAAAGCGGAAGTGTAGTATAGTATAGTGTAGCGTAGCGTAGCGTAGCGTAGCTTACCATAGCATAGCATAGCGTAGCATAGCGTAGCATAGCGTAGCATAGCGTAGCATAGCGTAGCATAGCGTAGCATAGCGTAGCATAGCGTAGCATAGCGTAGCATAGCGTAGCATAGCGTAGCATAGCATATGAGTGGTGTCGTTGATTACATGAACGACATCTCGTCTTACTAGAACAATCACTAGTTTGATGCTTTATACTTAAGCAATTAATACATGCTTTGTTGTCTTTTACGTACTTGTAACGAGCAGTTGGATTTAGACCATTGAAGGCGGGACACTTATAGAAATGGTCGTGCACTTTTTTACTGCACATACACTTCTGTGAATTATTACTATTAGATTCCGAGCATGTTACGTAAGATTGTGGATTAGGGACCGAGTTATTATTACTATTTCGCGATTTATTCAACCTTTGTTTGCTGCTGTTAGTGTTAGACGGGCTAGGTGAAGTAGGCTGCGTATTATGAAATATTCGACACTGATCTTTGATGAACGAAATAAAACTATCTAGTGTAGGTATTTTATTATTGCGTTCCGTCATTTCGAAAGCACGAATTGTTTTAGTGTCAAACTTTTTAAAGCGAGTTGAAGCAACATAAAGTCGGAAAGATCTTCCAATTTTAAGTTCCTAAGAGAATTTACCGCGGTTACGAAGTTATCTATAAACAGCTGGACATTCGAGACAGATGCGGCACCGGACAGTTTAAGATTTAAAGCTTGATCAAAGTAGGTAGACGCTAGGACGCGCGTGTCTTGATATCTATCAAGTAGTGACTGAAATATGACCTGATAATTCTCAGCACTGGGTGTGACACCTGCAAATACGGACTGGACCTTCTGTGACAGTTTACCTATTAAATAGTACAACCTGTCAGCACCTGTCAGAGAACCATTATTGTGCACTGTGGACTTAAAACTCGCATAAAATAACGGCCAATTTCGTATATCTCCGTCAAACGACATAATCTCGATTGGCGGTAATCTCGGTTTGCGGGCCGCTGCAACGGGCTGTGCCGAATATTTACCCTCCAATTGCGACTGTATACGCTTAATAATACAATAAAGATCTTCGAATGAGGTGTACGCCTGATAATTCGGTTGTTCATCAGGATTGATAGAAAGTAATCTTGTGTTATAATCGTCTAACAACTTATGAAAATCTGTTCGGATATTATCTACTGTCATACAATAACTAAGGAATGATTCCCTATTACTATCAGAAACGGCTGCGGTCTTTGAACGCTCGTAAATGTTTTGAATGCGCTTGTAGTGGCTGTGCTGACACATCAATTGCATTGTATTGTGTGAAGTTCTCATAATTCGTCACGCCAGTCGTTCCGTAACGCGCACTACCGACACACGCGACATCTACGCGTACCTTGTAATACTGTGTTGACTTAACGTAATAAACATTTTGGTTTTTCGGCCTTGAGACTTTGATTCATCTCCCGGCACACAACCCAGGACACACGAACACGCATATAGAGATACACGCCCCACACAAACCACAATATTGGTGACCTCCGAACTTGTTCCTGCAAATCTTCGACAACTTTCGTTGTAACAAAAGTGACTTCTAGAAACAGTGCAAATTACGACGTAACTCAGTGAATTGTTGTGTGCTCGGGGTATGACGAAATAAAACGGACGACTCAAATTTCACGTCGGTAGTGTCGCGCATAAATTAATATATTTGATTACAATATTTGTAATCCGTAACAAAATGGCGTCCGAAGACAGGGCAAAAGTTTAAGAGTACCATTTATCATCGATTTCGGTAACGGCAAGAATTCCTGAATTTTGGAAGAAATCACCTCGAACATGGTTCATACAAGCAGAAGCAGTTTTATACTCTCTCTCAAAAAATGTCCGACGAAGCAAAATATCAGGTCGTCATTTCCAAATTGAGTCAAGACGCGATCGAACAAGTCACCGATATATTATTGAAGCCGAGACTAAGAAATATGAGACCTTGAAACAAAAGCTCATATCCATATACGAAGAATCGGAAGACCGTCAGATAAAAAAACTCATCGGAGACATGGAACTAGGTGACCAGAAGCCATCACAGCTAATGCGCAGAATGCAAGATCTGGCTAGAGGACGGGTGATGGATGAAACTTTGTCAATCTTATGGCAAAACCATCTGCCATCGCCGGTGCGAAGTGTACTCGCCGTAGCTGACGCAAAAGACATGGAGACTCGTGCAACAATAGCAGACAAGGTAATGGAAACTTTGACACCGGTATCAAGTATTTCAAGCGTGCAGCAACAATCAACCTCAGGCAGCAACGCGGATATCATAGCGGAGATCAGCAAATTGGGCGATCGGTTAGAAAAATTAGAAACAAGATCCAGAAGTTACAATAGGCGAAGTTATAACAGGAGACGATTTCAACCAAGATCAAGATCACGCAGTCGTTCTCGTACATCAGAGGATCCGAATTGGCTATGCTATTTCCATTACAAATTCAGAAACAAGGCCAACAAATGCGTCGAACCATGCAATGGGAATAAGAAGAAGGAGAACCAGGCGGAAAACTAGAGTCGGTGCAGTCTGCGACGGGAGGCTGCGACCGTGTGCTGTCCCAACACCGTCTTAGCGTCATGGATAGAAAAACGGGTTTGAACTTCTTGATAGACAGTGGTGCTAACGTATCAGTGTTACCTCGAAAATTTGTGCATAAACAGGTGAGCGTAAATAGTGATAAATATAAACTGTATGCTGCCAATGGCACGGAAATAAGTACCTACGGTACACATTTTATGTCTTTACATTTAGGTCTTAGACGAGCCTTCAAATGGTTATTTATATTAGCGGACGTTCAGCAACCAATCCTAGGAGCTGACTTCTTAGCTAATTATAAGCTGTTAATTGACTTGAATGGACGAAGGTTAATCGATCAGATAACTAATTTAAGCATAAAAGGTAACATTTCCAATTCTAGGGAGCCCACTGTAAAAACCATAATAGATAATTGTCTTTACTATAATGTGTTAAATAAATTTCCAGAGCTAACCAAGCCCATCTCGTACAAAGAAACGCCCAAACATAGCACGTACCATCACATCGAGACGACAGGACCCCCAGTGCACGCGAAAGCCAGACCGCTACCACCAGACAGGTATGTCAAAGCTAAAAATGAGTTTAGGATCATGCAGGAGCTAGGGATCTGTAGACCGAGTCGCAGTGCTTGGGCAAGTCCCTTGCATATTGTACCTAAGAAGGACGGTAACATTAGACCTTGTGGGGACTATAGACGTTTAAATTCAATTACAAAACCAGATAGGTATCCTGTTCCGCATCTACATGATTTCACTTACAGCCTAGTTAATAAGAAAATCTTTTCAAAAATTGATATCAATAGAGCTTACAACTGCATACCCGTGGCAGAAAGTGACATTGAAAAGACAGCTGTTATAACACCTTTTGGTTTATACGAATTTGTGCGCATGCCTTTTGGATTACGCAATGCTGCACAAATCTTTTAACGTTTTATGGACCACACAGTACTGCAAAGATTAGATTTTTTATTAAATTTTGCTGACGACACCATTATCACATCAGAAAACAAAACAGAACAAAGACAACATTTAGAAAAGGTTTTTCAAAGATTTAATGAGTATGGTATTACAATTAACTTCTCAAAATGTAGTTTTGGTAAAGAAAAATTAGAATTTTTAGGTTACGAACTATCTACCGAGGGCATTAGACCTTTAGAAAATAAAGTACAGGCCTTTACTTTATTTTCTAATGCCCTCGGCATTAGACCTTTAGAAAATAAAGTACAGGCAATAATCAATTTTCCAAAACCAAACACTGTCGAAGAACTTAGAAGATTTTTAGGTATGCTTAACTTTTATAGATCGCACATACCACATTGCGCTGAGCACCAATCGGTATTAAATAAGTATTTAGGTAACTCAAAACGTAAAGAGAAAAGTATAATTAACTGGACTAAAGAGGCAGAGCATAACTTTGAGCAATGTAAACAAGATCTAAAAACTGCAGTCATTTTATCTTATCCATTACCAGATACACAATTATCCTTAATGTGCGACGCTTCGGAAACATGTGTAGGTGCAGTATTACAGCAAAAACATGACAATAAATGGCAACCTTTAGGATATTTTTCGAAGAAACTAACAGAAGCCCAAAGAAAATATAGTACGTATGACAGAGAATTATCAGCTATCTACTTAGCCATAATTCACTTTAGAAATTTAATTGAAGGTCGCGAATTAATCATATTTACAGACCACAAGCCTCTTACGTTTGCATTAAGTAAAATCGGCACAAACAGAGGAACAGCACGTAGGGCTAGGCAAATCATGTTCATTAGAGAATTTAGTACAGACATAGGATATATTAGCGGAAATGATAATATAGTTGCAGACACGTTATCCAGAATAGAAACCATTTCTTGTCCCATAGCGTTAGGATTCTCAGAACTTGCCTTGGCACAGGAAACTGATAAACAGCTTGCAAAAGTGTTAGCCGAGCAACATGATAACATAGTATTAAAACGTATCACAGTACCAGGTAGCGATAGGTATGTTGTTTGCGAAACAAGTACAGATAAGGCACGTCCATACTTACCGGAAAATTTCAGACGTTTAGCTTTTAACTCCTTGCATAATTTAAGTCACCATGGCATCAAACAGACTAGGAAAATAATCAGTGAATCGTATTTTTGGCCTAACATGAACAGCGATGTAAACACTTGGTCTAAAAATTGCATAAGCTGTCAGAAATCAAAAAATTCAAAGAAACACTGTATCAGAATTAGGTAAATTAAAACATACACAGCGTTTTGAGCAAATTCATATTGATATCATAGGACCATTGCCAACCTCTCCAGAAGGCTTTAGGTATTGCTTAACAATAATAGATAGATTCACTCGTTGGCCCTAAGCTTTTCCTATTAAGGAAATTACCGCAGAAACAGTAGCTAAAACATTATATGAAGGCTGGATCAGTCGTTTTGGTTGTGTAAGCAAAATTACAACGGACGAAAGTAACCTATTTAAAAACTTAATGTCTTGAATGGGAATACAAAAGTCACGAACAACACCGTACCACCCTCAGTGCAACGGTATTATTTAACGTTTTCATAGATCATTAAAATCTGCATTGACGGCGAGGTTAAACTGTAAATCTTGGGTTGATGAACTAGCCACAGTAATGTTGGGGTTACGTGCATCTGTTAGAAATGAAATAGGCGTAACCGCAGCACAAATGTTGTATGGCACTAACATTAAACTCCCAGGAGATTTCTTTGACAATAGTTATATTAAACCTTGTGATGAACATACTTCCGTTAGCAAATTGAAAGAAATCATAAACGAATTGAAACCCAGTAGCAGAGAAAACAAATTATCTAGAAACATATTTGTTCATAAAGATTTGCACACGTGTGACTATGTATTTTTAAGAAATGACGCAGTACGGAAACCGCTACAACCTCCTTACGACGGACCGTATCGTGTCATAAGTAGAAGTAACAAAGTATTCTGTGTACAGTTGCCAGACAGGCGAGCCAATATTTCAATTGATCGTTTAAAGCCCGCATACGTATTAGTAGAGAACGAAGAGCAAATGCAACCCACTCATGGTAACGACAAACAAATAATAAAAAAATCTAATAAAAAGGTAACATTTCAGACAGACGAAACCAGTGCAAAATATTATACTACATAATCTGGGCGTCTAAGCAAAAGCAAAAGCCAATAAAATTCTTGCGAAACGATTACGCATACTCTGTAAATCATCGTAAATATTGACCTAGTTTACTTTACTTATGTACAACAAATTATTACTAATAAATCGTCATTATTACATCTATTACCGTACATCCAACTCGTGTGAAATAAAACTTACAAAATGAGTTCTAAACAAACCAAACAAAATGTAATTATCAACGAAAATATTGATAATATATCGCAAGTGAACAACGCAATAAATACGTTGAGTATTGTCACTATAATAATTATAGTCATATTAATCATTTTATTTGGATACATATTGCATAAAAGGTGCAAAGACGGCTTACGTAAATGGGTAAGCAGACAAGTAGTTGTGAGTTCGACAGCTTTACCTACTATTAAGGTGGAAATTATACAACATCAACCGTCAACAGCCCAAGTTGTATATTAAACGGTTTAATGGTATTCAATGGTAACTAAGTGTATATTATAAGATTAATCAGTAATCTGACCGATTAAACAATCGTGTATTCAAGCTATTATGTATATGCATATGTAATCGTGTTATAATTGTGCATGTGTAACAATTTGACTGTGTAATAATTATACGATGTAATTCTGTTATAATTGTGCTTATGGTATTGTATTTTACTGTGCCACCATAGGACTTTCTGCAGAGATTGTGTTGCTGGTTGCTACCGCAATGACGCCAAGGGAGTACAGTAGAATACAACCCACCAATCTTTATCTCATTGTGTAATCGTATTTTCTTGTAATTGTGTAATAACATAACAAATATTAAAAACCATATTCGTAAAACTATATTTTCGTATTAAGGCAATGAATGTAACAGTATGTGTATTACGTTAATAATTTAACTGCAGCCGTGTTATGTAAACAATATTATAATCTAACCTTGACTTGACTTACCTATAAATGATGTATTTGGTCATAATTCCTACAATCAGGCCGCATACAAGCCGCAAAAGGTAGTAGTCACTAGTACCTAGTAGGTAGTATTCATAAGTACCTAGGTACATATAGCACACTGACGCTTCTCTAAAATTATCTTTTAGTCACTTTTAACACCACATTCGACACATCCTATTTAAATATATTTACTATATTATATATACTCGCATATTCTCCACAACGATATACACTTTATTTACTTTAATCTACATAATTATAAACACTCCGGCGCCGACGCCAATAAAATGGATTGCGCAGAATACCAGTGTTGTGGCTTAGTAACCGCAACGTAAACTGAGCGTTGTCCAATTTCTGGCACTGATGAGACACACACTTCTGTGTCTTATTTGATACTTAATTAATAAATAAATTTAAATGTTTTTTTGATTGATATCGCTACTCACTGACACTTATTTATTATTGTATTTTATTATTTATTATTATTGTACCATTTCCGGCTCCGCTTTCCGCTGTGATTTATGCCGGCTCCCAGTTGGTTGGCCGGGTAAGCATGGTGTTGCCAGTGAGCAGCAAAAAATATTCCACCATACGAAAATGTTACTTTGGTGTTTTTATTTTCTGTTTTAATTTAATCTTTTGTTTTAAGTTTGTATTACTTTATTTTATATTTAGTTTTCCCTTTTTTTATTTATAGTGTGTGCCATTTGTGACAGAAATAAATATTTGCTTTTGCTTTTTTTTAACTTATTATTCCTTCAGTGGATTGACGTCAAACTTTGTATATTTGGTCCTCAAATCATGATAGTGAACACTAAGAATTTGTTTCTTTGCAAATTCCTCCCTTACCCCCTGTAAGATTGAGGGTCAAAGTTTTTATGGAACTTTTATTCCTTTTATGGATTGACTTCAAACTTTGTATGTTGGTTCCTCAAACAACGATAGTGAACACTAAGAATTTGTTTTTTGAAAATTCCTACCCTTAGGAGGTAAGATAGGTGTTCAGTGTGTATTAAACGAAACTTATTATTCCTTCTGTGGATTGACTTCAAACTTTGTATATTGTTTTCTCTAATGGTCTTAGTAAATATTAAGAAAACCTTTTTGGAATTTCTTACCCTAAAGAGTTAAAAAGGGGAGTCGGAATTTGTATGAAGCCTTTATATTCCTTCATTGGATTAACTTCAAACTTTGTTAATTGGTTGCTCAAATGAAGTTAGTGAAGACTAAGAACGTCTTTTTTGCAATTCTTACCCTCAGTGGATGAAAGGGGGAGTCATAATTTGCATAGAACCTTTTATGCTTTTAAGGGATTAACTTCATACTTTGTTTATTGGATCCGCAAATGACGTTAGCGAACGCAATGACATTTATTTTGGAAAATTTCCCCTAAGAGGGTGAAAAAGGGATTCAGTGTTTCTGTAAAAACTTTTATTTTTTCAATGGAATCACTTCAATCTGTATATGTTAGTAATTTTATTATAAATAAATAGATACGTCCTTAAAAGAGCGAAAGCGTTTGGCAAAGCTTGTATTGACTGACGGGACTGGTAGTCTGTACACGCTACGTACGTCTTTGGGTTGTATGTAGATAAGTTGTAAGATAATTTTGGACATTCTAGATTTATGTATAGCTTACAAGTTTCTTTCATCGAACAATTTTTCGTAGTCCACTGCTTGATGAGGTAGTAGTGACAAAATCACTGAGTGTAGAAGCTAAATACAAGATCATACACTGCGTCTTGTGTAGGCTTTGGGATGTTCCATCTTCGTCAAGCCCCGACTATGAAATACTTATGGTTAGGTTTGCAATCTCCAACCAGCGATATCCCAGTAGAGAGACCGACAGACTACTACGCTGAGGATATCGGGTTGGAATCCACCGAGCGCACCCATGACTTATTTTTCTGGCTTTGGAGGTGATTGCCACAGGATGATTGAATTTTTTCTTTTGCCATTTAGATTTTAATGATAATTTTGTCTTTTGCAATTTTTGGTCATGGTATAGCAATGAAGCTTACAATATGTTACGTTAAAGTAACATGGAAATCGCTGCGTAGAAATATGAATATGTCATAAATCCAATAAATTCCTCATATGGAACTTAAGGAGATAAAACTAAGTATTCCATTTCAAGCATCAGCTGCATTCATCTGAAATAATAGAAATAGACATGATTGTCTTATAGTGAATAGGCAATAAGATAGAAACGGTACAAAGCCATTATTATGTAGTGTATCACCACAAATGTGGCCCACGAATTCGCCACAAGATAGTTGCCGAGGTTGAGCTAAGCGGGCTGATGCAAAAGTATCCCAAAGCAAGTACAACTTCATCGGGGACGATGATGGGAACGCAGCACCCTCTGGAGCTACTACAAACGCCGCCAAGAACATTCCGCGTAAATAGCCTTGTCTTAATGAATTATTTTCCTTTTCCATACTTTTAATTTAACGCTGATTCTGTTTCTTTTAAGTTTACGCCACAGTAACTTTGTTATACTAGTTATTTAATCTTTTTATGACACCCTCTTCTTGTAAAATGTTTTGTTTACGTTTTAACGTTTCTCATTAAGAGTTGTCAAAGTTGTCAACTTATTTTTGACAATAGAGTGGCGTTCGGAAATATGTATTTTTTATTTCAAGTTTGCGTTTAGTTTATAGTAATTTTATTTTTCTTAAACATTAGTACTGTTTTGTGTATGTGTCTGCTGGCGGGTGGTGCAGCGATAAGGCATTGCATCTATACGCGTGCTTGCCCTTTTCTATAAGTGCATACCGTATTATATTCCTGCATAGTTTATTTAAATATTAGTTTATTATATATTTATATTAAGTATATTTATTCTATGTCATCTGATGGTGATTCGTTTCACTCCGCTAACGATTCTGCTTGTTCCTCAAACAATGACAGTTTTTGCTCATTCACTGAGTCGCTTGGGGACTTTGTCAAGCGTACATTCGACCAACCTACCAAAAACTTATTAAATGTGTGTCACATCAATGCGCAGAGCATACCTAGTCACTACAGCGACCTATATGATACTTTCAGTAATGCTAACGTTCATGGCATTCTGATTTCAGAGAGCTGGCTGAAACCTCATCGTCCTTCTGCCACCGACTCTCTTCCTGGTTTCGTTCTGATTCGTAACGACAGGGTGGACCGGAGAGGGGGTGGTGTGGCTATATACCTACGTAGCTCATTTTCTTTCAAAATTATCTTGTCTTCACCACCTAATTATACTGCTTCAGCAGAGTATCTTTTCCTCGAGGTTTCAGTCAATGGAGCCAAACCACTCCTTGGAGTGGTTTATTGCCCTCCAACCATCAACTACTTCTCCAGTCTCGAATCGATTCTGGAATCTTTAGGGTCAGAATATGCACATCATATCATCATAGGAGATTTTAATACCGACCTTCTTGCCGCCAGTTCACCACGTTCCCTTCGACTCCTAAAAATAATTGAGTCTGCCAGTCTACATACCCTTCCTCTTGGCGCCACTCACCACAACACTGAAGGTGTAGACACTTGGCTAGACTTAATTATTACATCTGACCCATCCTTGATCGTTCTCATGGCCAATTCCCTGCTCCCGGTTTTTCTCACCATGATCTCCTCTTCCTTTCTTATAACCTTAAACACCCTAAACACCGTCCTAAGGTTCTGCACAGGCGTTGTTTTGGACTTATAGATCGCGACAGCTTGGAAAAGGATGCTTCGGAACTTAACTTGTATCAGTTTTACACCGCTGACACTGTAGACGTTAAGGTGGACATTTTCAATAACACTGTTCTGAACCTTTATAACAGACATGCCCCTATCAGGAAGGTTAAATTAAAACGTCCCCCTGCTCCATGGCTTACTAGAGGCGTACAAATGACAATGAGGCGCAGGGATCGAGCATTCCGTCTATTCAGAAAGGATCGGACCGACGAAAGCTGGAGCCTTTTCAAAACTGCAAGGAATCGGTTTAATCAGATGGTACGCAACGCCAAACGCCGTCATATTCTAGAAAACATAATTTTTTCTTCCTTTGCCAATATCTGGAAGTTCCTCGGGACCCTAGGTATTGGCAAACAACATTGATTCTCAGATGCCGGTTGGTTTGGATGATCTAAACCAACATTTCTCCTCTACTGCTCAGTTGGATCTTCAAACCAGACGTCGCACTGTTGATCAATTTGCTGGTCTACCTCGGGCCGACGTAACTCCCCTCAATTTTTCTTCAGTCATTCCAGGTGAGGTCAAGAAAAATATCCTTTCCATAAAGTCCAACGCGGTGGAATATGATGGCATAAGTCGTCGTATCATCACCCTTATCCTTGATCACCTCATCCTTCCTTTATCCCACATCTTTAATTTTTCCATTGACAACGGCACGTTTCCCTCCTTGTGGCGCAAAGCCTTTGTTATCCCCTTGCCAAAAATTCCAAATCCTACACTCCCTAGTCATTTTCGACCTATCTCCATTTTACCGTTTTTAGCCAAAGTGCTTGTGTCAATAAGCAGCTGTCCAACTTTATACACCAAAACAAGCTTCTAAGTCCGTACCAATCTGGCTTCAGACCTGGACAAAGCACTTCTACGGCTCTCCTAAAGTGACTTGCGATATTAGGGCGGGCATGGAGGAGACTAAGGTCACAGTGTTGGCCTTAGTTGACTTTTCGAACGCCTTTAATACCGTCAGTCATGATATCCTTCCATCAATCCTTTCCTATCTCATGATCCCACCTGGTTTGCTGGAATGGTTCTCAACGTATCTTCAGGGACGTCAGCAGGCTGTCCGCAATGATGAAACCTCATCAAGTTGGCGTAACCTTAGCTCTGGCGTGTCTCAAGGTGGCATACTCTCTCCTTTACTATTTTCTATTTTTATCAACTTCTTGACCCCTAAACTTCGATGTTGGTATCATCTTTACGCCGACGACTTCCAGTTATATCCCCAGGCGAGAGTGGAGGACGTGACATTAGCGATAGCTCGGATACCAGATACAACGTCGAATGACGCGGCCTATCAAGCGAGATAAACATCCGGCGGTAAATAGACAACCTATCTAAATGCCCTACATTAGAGGTGTTACGGATAAAATAGGAGTAAAGTTAAAAAACTACTCCATTCCGGCTGTATTTACACCAGGGGCCAAAGTATACAACATGGTGGGCACACCAAAGGATGTTCTACCGCTACAAACCCCAGGTGTCTATAAAATCAACTGCAGCTGCGGAAGCTCTTACATAGGGCAAACGAAGCGGACCATCGCTGAACGTATAAAGGAGCACATCGCAGCTGTAAAGAACCGTCAAACGAACAAATCGGCGATTGCGGAACATTTACTTCAATCGGGCACCAATCACTGGATTGAATTTCATCGTCCCCAAGTCCTCTCCACGAAACGCCACTTTTACCCAAGAGTTGTGCGTGAAGCGATCAAAATCAGAAAACATAAAAATTTCAATCGGGAAGAGGGCTTCAAATTGTCATCGGCGTGGAATCCAGTGATCCGGTTAACAACACTCTACTTTAATACAGCACATGTTCAATATACAGATACGGTTAGTGTGTTTTGCGCCGGCACTTCGAAAATCAACAACGCGGGGGTAGAAATAGAATCTTCTACCTCGCACTCGGAGACGTGACATCGCTACACCAGCCAGCTTGCGACCACGGAACGTGCAACCGTCTCGAAACGTCAAGCAATAATAAGGTATGTAAATACCTAATGCATGTTCGCGTTGATTCCCGTATAGATATATTCTTAAACATGCAACGCGAGTGTTTAAAAGTTTCTATTAGCAATAGCTGATGTGAACAGAGACCTGAAAACCATCCTGGCTTGGTGCAATGATTTCGGCCTTGACGTTAACCCAGCTAAATGTCAGGCTATAATAGTAGGCAGTCAGCGCATGACAAACAGGTTAAACCTAACATCCCTACCGCCAGACACATTCAATGGGTTAATAATTCCATTCAGCCCAGTCGTCAAAGACCCTGGGACTGTATATAGATGCCACTCTTGACTGGAAGCCCCAGGTCACCGACGTAAGTCAGGGAGTCACCGGTACCCTTCGGGCTTTATATCGTCTCAAGAATTTCCTGCCGCCCAAAACCAAGACTATGCTTGTGCAGACCTTAATATTTCCCTTAATCGACTATGGTGATGTGTGCTATTATGACCTGAATGCAGAATATCTCAACAAGTATGACCGGCTTCTAAATAACTGCATTCGATTCATATACAATCTTCGTAAGTATGATCATGTATCTACTTTTCGTTCCGAACTAAAATGGTTACCTATTCGTCAGCGCCGTAGTTTGCATGCACTTATTACACTCTTTTCTTTTCTTCACTCTTCTTCTCCCTCTGATTACCTGACCAAATACTTTCAATATCTCTCTTCTACTCATGATAGAGCCCTTCGTTCCTCTCATAATTTACTTCTTGCCTGTCCCACACATTCTTCTGTTTTCGTTAACTTCTTCTTTCATAGTACAAGCTGTACTGCTTTGGAATAGACTCCCTCCTGAAGTCAGAATATCCACCAACCGTTATGCATTTAAAATGAAATGTCCAGGTGTTAAAGGCGTCAAGTTATCCGTGTCCATAGTGTCAATTGAACAAAGCGGTCTAGAATTCAGGCACGCCTCTATTTGACAAAGCAGGGTGCTCATTTCTTCAAATGTTAAATTATGGGTTAAAATTATTTTCATATGATGCTTCATCGACTTCACCCCTGCTTCCCATAGGCCACCGATATGTGGACTGTAGGCTGGTATGAAATGCCATTGTGTTCCATCTAAAGCCAAAGTCTCTGCTATTGGGCCCTCTAGTTGAAACTGCGTTTGCTTCCACGCCTCTGCCAGCTCCTTATTGGCTCCTACGAAATTTCTGCCCTGGTCACTCCACATCTGAGAGCATCTTCCACGTCTGGCAACAAACCTCTTGAAAGCTCCAATAAAAGACTCAGCGGTAAGGTCACCGACCAGTTCCAAATGAATAGCTTTAGTGGCCATGCAGACGAATACAGCTACGTATGCTTTGTTGGTTCTGATTCCACGGCCCTTGGATGCTAAAACTTGATAAGGTCCAGCGAAGTCTACACCACTGTTCAGAAAGGGTTTTGCTGGAGTCACCCTGACCTTGGGTAAGTCGCCCATAAGTTGATTTCTGATGGCAGCACTGTGCTTAGAGCATATTAGGTACTTACTCACTCGATTTTTAATTAAATTCTTTTTTCTTGCCTTGATTATCCAAAACTTTGTTCTAATGTAGGCCATCATCATTTGAATGCCGCCATGCAGTGTTTTGTAGTGAGCATCTTTTACTATAAGAGTTGATAGATTGCTATAGGTATCCAATATTATTGGATGTTTCGTTTCTTCAGCTAACTCGGCGTGACGTAATCTACCGCCCTCCCTAAGTATATTTTCCTTGTCTAGGTATGGTTTCAATGATTTCAATCTACTATTTCCTTTTACTTCTTGACTTTCCTTTAAATTTATGATGTCTTCAAAAAAATTATCCTTTTGTGAAATTCTTATACAGGCCTTGATTGCTTCATCTAACTCTTCAGTGGATATAATTGTATCTTTGTATTCCATATTTCTTCCTCTCAGAAATCTTTTGCAATAAACTACGGTTTTCAAAAGTTCATCTAGTGTTTCAAATTCTTCAAATTTTGCTTCGAAACTCTCTTGACAATCTACTTTCATATTAGTATGTATCACTTCTCTCTTTTCTAAATTTGTAGTTAGGTTGTCTGGTCTATTGTACGATATGTTTTTCTTTCTTAGCCAATCTGGGCCGCTCCACCATTTTTGATCTTCTTTGAAATCTAGAACAGGCTCTCCTCGTGAAGCGACATCTGCGGGGTTATCAGCTGTTTGTACATGAAACCATTTTGTTCCTATGTTGTCTAGAATTTCTACAACACGATTCCTTACAAATACTTGCCATCTAGTTGGATCGCCAAGTAACCATGACAGAACAATAGTGGAGTCTGTCAATGCGTATACGTCATCATCGGGTATCCTCATCGCAGTTTTTATTTGTTTCAGCAGCCTGGATAGTAGTACAGCACCACATAGTTCTAGTCGTGGCAAAGAGACTGGTTTTACTGACGCCACTCGAGATTTTGCTGCAATTATTTGTGTTTTTGTTTCAGCCTCATTTTGCACTACTCTGACGTAGGCAACAGCGTCGTAAGCCTTGTTGGAAGCATCACAGAATCCATGAACTTCTATCTTTGTTTTCTTATAGTTTTTGATTCCTAACCATCTGGGTATTTTAATGTCGTTGAGATGTTGAAGACTGTCTCGTAAAGCTATCCAGTCTTGTCTAATGGTAGGGTCTATTTCTTCATCCCATCCAATTCCTTGTAACCATAGCTTTTGTATCAACAACTTTGTAGGCAACATAGCTGGCGTTAACCATCCTAGAGGATCAAACAGCCGTTAGATATCAGCGAGGATGGTGCGTTTTGTAATCGTCCTACTCACAGGCGGTAATGTGAGTCTATATTCGAACGCATCTGTTCCCATATTCCAACGAAGAGCCAAAGCTGTGATGGTGCCGTAGATGTTGATATCTAAACTTGCATGAGATGTTCGTTTTCAGGTTCAAATTGTTGTAAAAAATTATAGTCATTGGAACCCCATTTCTGTAGCGTGAATCCTCCCTTCTGCAGTATAATTTCGATGGATTTTGCTGCATCTATTGCTTCTTCTAGAGTGTCCTTTGATGACATCAAATCATCGACGTAAAAGTCTTTTTTAATGATTTTAGCAGCATCAGGGTTTATACTTCCTTCATCATCTGCAATTTGGTGTAAAGTTCGAATGGCTAAGTATGGAGCCGATGCGGTGCCAAAGGTAACACGTGTAATTCGATAATCCTTTACTGATGTACTTGGGTCGTTTCTCCACAGTATTATTTGCAGGTCTTTATCTTCTTCTGTTACTAAAACCATGCGATACATTCCTTGTACGTCGGCCACGAAGCAAATCTTACTCCTACGCCATCTCATGATAAGACTTCTCATGTCAGTTTGAAGTTGAGGTCCGATTAGCAGCTCGTCATGCAGGGATATATTGTTGTTACCCTTTTGCGATGCATTGAAGACAATTTTAACCTTCGTAGTTTCCTTTTCTTCTCTTACTACTGGATGGTGAGGCAAGTAGACGCTATCTTTATATATTTCTTCCTTTGGTATTTCTTCCATATGATTCAGGCTTATATATTCATTCATGACCTTCGCATATTCTGTTCTTAGAGTAAGATTCTTCTCTAGTCGTTTTTCCAACTGATGAAGTCGTTTCATAGCGATGTCTCTCGTTCCTCCTTGTTTTGATAGTAATTTGTTAGTTTTGGTTGGTAATTTAACTATATAATGTCCATCTTGATTTCTAGTGTGAGTGGCTTTATAAATTTCTTCACATTTTTTTTCTTCTGATGTTAATATGCTTCTATCTTCATTATCTAACTCCCACATAGCCTTCAGCATTTTGTCTAACTCTAAGGTATGATGCATTACGATAAATTCTTGATCATTGGCTTCTTTTTGTATATTCCCAAATAGAATTCACCCAAGGCTGGTATGTTGCGCGCAAGGAGAACCTTGGGGACCCTTGATAATATCTCCTTTCATAATTTGGGCACATACTTCGACACCTAGTAGCAAATCTATTTGTCCTCGCTTGTTAAAATCTGGATCAGCTAACTTCAGACCTTCCAAATGAGACCAGGTGTTGGTAGAAATGGTATGCGTTGGTAGATGTGTTGTGAGACGCGTAGACATGATATAAGCTTTCACTTTCAACTCAAAATTGTCTTCGTGTCTTGATTTCAAAATGATATATGTAGCTTGTTTGACAGCAGTTGTGGTCGAACCAATCCCAGTGATTGTACCGTGGGCAGGCACTCTCTTGACTCTCAAAAGCTGAGCAGCTCTCTAGCCAGTGGCGGCCTTAGGGGGTGGCGAACAGGGCAATCGCCCAGGGCCTCGCTCTTACAGGGGCCTCGCGTAACAACCCAAGCAAATTTAAAAAAATATATTTTTTTAACTATTTTTTTTATTTACAACTTTTGATTTTGATCCTTAATTACTTATTAAGGTTATAACATACGGTAAATTAAAATTAAGTCAGTTAACTTATTAATTGATACAAAAATAATTAAAAAATTCATTATGTACACAGAGATTTTTTTCGATAACCGTAAGTACAAAAAAATACATGTCCGCGATTCGAAGTTTATAAGTACAAATCTTATTACCTAATAACGACTGAGCCTACTCAGTCGTTGCCGTCCTAAATCCCTTATCCTTTTAGAGGAGTTCGGTATTGTCAACCTTTTTCTATTGCAATAGTTGGGGTGGTCAATCCGAGGGTGCGTGGTGGGTTCCTCTTTCCTTCCATTAGGTTACAATGGAGTTCCGCCAAGTAACGACTGATTCAATCAACTATAACAAATCTTATTTTTTACCTTGTGGGAGTCATAGCTGGAATCTCATCCTAGGAGATGCAGCATCGTCTTGTGTCCAAGCAAAATCTTTTTTTGGTTTGCTACTAATTATCGAGAAAATGGTTTTCAGTCATCCCTTGTAACAGCAAGAGAAATAGCCGAGAAAAATGATATTGACAGACAGTTCAAAGAAGTCAGAAGACGACGTAAAAAAAGGCATTTTAATTATGAAGGGGAAGATGAAACTCATGAATTGAAAGCGGAAGAAATTTTCAAAATAAACTATTTTTATGTCATTGTCGACAATGTGCGCGCAAGCTGTTATCCTAGGTTTGAGGCTCTTAAACATCATGAGAGCATATTTTGTTTCATGTAAAAATTAAAGGAAATCAATGATAGTGAACTTTTAAAGCAATGCAGCGACTTGCAAATATCTTTGACAGTAGGAGAATCATGCCCGTGATAATGTGTTTCGTCGACTACAGCAAGGCTTTCGACTGTGTTAACTGGGGTTGCTTATGGAAGGTCCTACACGAACTTGGAGTGCCGAATCACCTCATCGCGCATCGCCCTACTGCGTACCTTATATGGCTCAAGTCAGGGAGTCGTAAGAGTCGATAGTTCAACCTCAGAACCCTTCAAATTCCACCGAGGAGTGCGGCAGGGTTGCATTCTCTCACCTATACTGTTCAATACCTATGGGGAGTACATCATGACATGTACCTGTGAGAATTGGGAGGCAGGATTGGCATCATAGTTGGTGGCGTAAAAATTACCAACTTGCACTACGCCGATGACACTACTCTTCTTGGGGCAAATGATCGGAAATGGTAGCACTTTTGGACCGGATGGAGCGAGTTAGTGAGGAGATGGGGCTGTCTGTAAATAGGTCCAAAACGAAAGTCATGGTGGTGGATAGAACCGAGAAAATGACTCTCATGAATCACTGGCACTTTGGAAACGATGGAAAACTTTATTTATCTAGGTTCCAACATCAGCAACGATGGGTCGTGCGATAAGGAAGTTCGCAGGAGAATTGGCATGGCTAAGAGCGCCATGTCCCAGCTCGCTTGGAAAAATCTGGAGGGACCGTAACATCACCATAAAAACCAAGACCAAGCTGGTACGGACTCTAGTCTTCTCGATCTTTTCGTATGGCGCTGAGGCATGGACGTTAAAAGCCGCAGACCGTAAGCGCATTGACGCGTTTGAGATGTGGTGCTGGACAGCATTTCGGACCAACGTCTCCATATTGCGAGAACTCAACATCTCCTCACGGTTGCTGTCTGAGTGTCTGCGTAAAATTCTAAAATACTTCGGTCACATTGCAAGAAAAGACGGTGGTAATCTTGAGAAGCTCATTGTGACCGGCAAAGTAGAGGGGAAAAGACCTCGTGGACGCAGCCCAATACGTTGGTCCGACCAGATCCGCACCACTCTTGACTCCACAGTCCATGACGCCCTTCACACCGCCAGAGACTGAATTAAATGGAGGAAAATTGTTGAGAAAGTGATGAAGAGGGGAGGTCACGACCCTCAGCACTGAGGAATACGAAGCAAGGAGGAGGAGAATCATGTGATATTGATGCACATGAATTGTATGAAGAACTGAATATGTTCATCCGTGTGTATGAAGGAAACGATGACATTATCTCGGTGCTAAAATAATTTTTTTTTTTCTAACCTATACTGTCCCATTGTTGGGCAAAGGTCTCCTCTACACTTCTCCAAAGCTCCCTGTCGCCAGCTATTTCTGTCCATGTTTTTGAGAATGCATCTAGCTCATCTCGCCAACGCTTCCTGGGTCTAAAAAAAAAATCGCTGATGCCCGTTTTAATGCGTATGGCTGTGTTACGGATTCGGTCTGTTAGTTTAATCCCCAATACGCTCCTTTATACATTAGAAAATAAATTAACTGTAGTTTACCCCACTATCGAAATAGTCCTGAGAATTATTGCTACCACACCTGTTACAGTTGCGTCTGCTGAAAATAGTTTTCGAGGCTTAAATGAGGAATATGATGACACAAGATCGGCCCTTGACCCTTGCTATTCTTTCAATCGAAAATGACGTAGATTATTCGTTAGATTATTGTGCTTTAATTAAAGATTTTAGTCTTAGGAAAAGCCGCAAACATCAATTTTAAAATTTATCATCTCTGTATTTGTTTATTTTGTTAATCTTTCAATGTAAAATATTTTAAAACTCAAGTATGATTTATTTGTATAATTTTAGCATTTCTCCTTAAACATGACAAATACCTAAACCAAACAACCAGACCTACTTTCGCATCACATACTTTCACGAAGGACAAAGGGCCTCGCAAAGACCTACCGCCCGGAGCCTCGCAATGGGTAAGGCCGCCTCTGTCTCTAGCTAATGTATGTGGCTTGTGACCCTTGATCCACTAATGCACGCAGTATGGTCACCCTTCCCGACTCTCCCCTGACAGGTAGTAATGCTGTGGCCAATAATGCTGTGGTAGCGCTGGTGGTGCAGTGTGACAAAAGCTCAACATCTTCATTTAATTCTTCCTGTTCAATTTGTTCTTCGATTTGACATGTTTCAGCTTGTATTTGATTTGTTTGATTGTTACTTCTTGGCATATGTTGGTGCACGAGTGAATGGTGACGTTTTTGACATATGCGGCAGGACATGTTTAAACGATACTTGCTAGCTGAATGTCCTGGTGCTAGGCAATTGTAACACAGTTGGGTTGTCTTAACATATTCACACCTCTCTGTTGGTTCCATTTTGGAAAACTCCTTACAGTGCGATAGCTTATGATTGTCTTTACACATCACACAGCTTCTCGGTTTGTTCGCGGCTGGGGTTGTAGAAACGTGGACAGTATATTCTTTCTTTCTTGATGATCTCTCTGTGCTTGCCGGGGCGATAAGCTCTTAAGTGCGGAACTTTGCTTGTAAGAATTTCACACAATTTTCCCATGTAGGTAGGTCATCTAAGTTTTCTTTATATGCAAATTCTTCCCATTCTCTATGTGTGTCTGGGTCTAATTTCTGCACAGTTAGAAAAATAACCATTGGATCCCAAGAATCAGTAGAAATATTTAGATTTTTCAAACTGTTTAAGCATTCGCTAGTTGTCCTACTAATCCTACTAATATTATAAATGTGAAAGTTTGTGAAGATGTATGTAAGGATGTTTGTTACTCTTTCACGCAAAAACTACTGAATGGATTTGGATGAAACTTTACAGTAATATAGTTTATACATCAGAATAACACATAGGCTACAATTTAAAACATTTTTGGATAATGTTGCCATAATATAAGGAAAAGTATCAACTAAGTCGGCAAAAATCCTGAGCTCTGAAAGCTATTAATTGGAATTTTACCCCCTTCCTGATGACAGATTGATCTGATTTTTGGTATACACTCATATTGTCATCAAGATTTAAAAGAATTTAAATGATTGTAAATTCAAGATGGCCGCCGATACAAAATGGCAGATTACATATTACTTCACAACAACCTCAATATGGGTATCAAATGAAAGGGCTTGATTGGTAGAAAAGAGCTCACTATGAAAAATCCAAGATGGCCGCCGCCACAAAATGGCGGATTACTTATTTTCCACAAATACTTCAATATGGGTATCAAATGAAAGGACTTGATTCGTGGAATAGAGCTCACTATGAAAAATTCAAGATGGCCGCCGCGACAAAATGGTGGATTTCTTATTTTCCTCAAACAGTTCAATATGGGTATCAAATGAAAGGGCTTGATTCGTAGAATAGAGCTCACTATGAAAAATCCAAGATGGCTGTCACCGCAAAATGGCGGATTACATATTTTCCACAAATACCTCAATATGGGTATCGAATGAAAGGGTTTAATTGGTAGAATAGAGCTCACTATGAAAAATCCAAGATGGCCGCCGCCACAAAATGGCGGATTACTTATTTTCCACCAATACTTCAATATAGGTATCAAATGAAAGGGCTTGATTCGTAGAATAGAGCTCACTATGAAAAATTCAAGATGGCCGCCGCGACAAAATGGTGGATTTTTTATTTTCCTCAAACAGTTCAATATGGGTATCAAATGAAAAGGCTTGATTCGTAGTATATAGCTCATTATGAAAAATCCAAGATGGCTGTCGCTGCAAAATGGCGGATTACATATTTTCCACAAATACCTCAATATGGGTATCAAATGAAAGGGTTCGATTGATAGAATAGAGCTCACTATGAATAATTCAAGATGGCTGCCACAACAAAATGGCGAATTACCTATATTCCACAAATACCTCAATATGGGTATCGAACGACAGGGCCTGATTGGTAGCAAAGGGATCACTATGAAAAGAAAATGAGAAGTATCAACTAACAACAAAAACAAAAACTTGAAAATAAAATTAACTAAAAAAAATCGTTTTGGGCGTAGCATATTATCCAGAGTAAACATTATGATAGAAATTTCGCTTGCCCAACTATTTTATATTTGTCTGATCAATACCCCACATTGATGAGAGCATTAGTGCGATCTGGTAGCTAGGACTTACCGAATAAATTTTAGCTTTTAGTACATAACCTCTAACTACATAATTTTTATTGTAATAAAACAGTTTAACATAAAAAAATGTTTTTTACAATGCTCATTGTAGAGTAGTTATCAAATTGATAGATTTATTGCCTTCAGTATTTAATGTATATGAACTTTGTCTTTTACAGTAAGTAGTTTGGACCTGTTTATATGTATGCTACACGGCTAATGTGCAGATCCGTTTGAGATGAAATTTGATATGGATAGTCTGAAGCCTGGGGAAGTACAAAGGCAACTCTTTATTTCACATTCATGCGGGCGAAGCCGCGGGCGAAAGCTAGTATTATAAATTTGAAAGTTTGTGAAGATGTATGTATGTATGTTTGTTACTCTTTCACGCAAAAACTACTGAACGGATTTGGATGAAACTTTACAATAATATAGTTTATACATCAAAATAACACATAGGCTACAATTTATAAAGGTTTTGTATAATGTTGCCATAGTATAAGGAAAATTATCAACTAAGTCGGCAAAAATCCTGTATTATCTTTATTTGTTTGTAATTGGAATTTTACCCCCTTCCTGATGACAGATTGATCTGATATTTGGTATAAGTATACGCTCATATTGTCATCAAGATTAAAAGATCATATTTAAATGATTGTAAATTCAAGATGGCCACCGATAAAAAATGGCGGATCACATATTACTTCACAACAACCTCAATATGGGTATCAAATGAAAGGGTTTGAATGGTAGAATGGAGCTCACTATGAAAAATCCAATATGGCCGCCGCCACAAAATGGCGGATAACCTATTTTCCACAAATACCTCAATATGGGTATCAAATGAAAGGGATTGATTTGTAGAATAGAGCTCCCTATGAAAAATCTAAGATGGCTGTCGCCGCAAGATGGCGGATTACATATTTTCCACAAATAACTCAAAATGTGTATCGAATGAAAGGGCTTGATTGGTAGAATAGGGCTCACAATGAAAAACTCAAGATGGCGGCCACCACAAAATGGCAGATTACCTATTTTCCAAAAATACCTCAATATGGATATCGAATGACAGGGCTTGATTGGTAGAAAAGGGGTCACTATGAAAAATCCAAGATGGCCGCCGCGACAAAATGGCGGATTACTTTTTTCCACAAATACTTCAATATAGGTATCAAATAAAAGGGCTTAATTCGTAGAATAGAGCTGTCGCCGCAAGATGGCGGATTACATATTTTCCACAAATAACTCAAAATGTGTATCGAATGAAAGGGCTTGATTGGTAGAATAGGGCTCACTATGAAAAATCCAAGATAGCTGTCGCCGCAAAATGGCGGATTACTTATTTGCCACAAATACCTATAAATACCTCAATATGGGTATCGAATGAAAGGGCTTCATTGGTAGAATACGGCTCACTATAAAAAATCCAAGATGGCTGCTGCACAAAATGGCGGATTACATATTTTCCACAAATACCTCAATGTGGGTATCAAATGAAAGGGTTTGATTGGTAGAATAGAGCTTACTATGAAAAATCCAAGATGGCCGCCGCCACAAAATGGTGGATTACCTATTTGCCACAAATACCTCAATATGGGTATCAACTACAAGGCCTGATTGGTAGAAAGGGATCACTATGAAAAGAGAATGAGAAGTATCAACTAACAACAAAACTAAAAACTTGAAAATACACATTCATTAAAATTGTTTTGGGCGTATCGTATCCAGAGTAAACATTATGATAGAAATTTCACTTACCCAACAATTTTATATTTGTCTGATCAATACCCCAGATTGATGAGAACATTAGTGCGATCTGGGTAGCTAGGACTTACCGAATTAATTATTAGCTTTTAGTACATAACCTAACTACATAATTTTTATTGTAATTAAACAGTATAAAAAAAAATGTTTTTTACAATGCTCATTCTAGAGTAGTTATCAAATTGTTTTCAAAATTGATAGATTTATTGCCTTCAATATTAAATGTAGATGAACTTTGCCTTTTACAGTAAGTAGTTTGGACGAATAGTTTAAAAGTTCATCATCATCAGCCCCTTACAGTCCACTGCTGGACTAGGCCTCTCCTTTGAAAGGAGGAATTGGCCTACTAAGTATACCATGCTAGCCAAACGGCTTGGTATAGGGTTTGTTTTAAGTTTTCCTTCTCTTACAGTGCTGTTCTCTGCATAGTTTGGTCCCTCTGTCGGCTCTTACGACACCAATGGGATGATATGGGGTGGTGACATTGCGTATTCTTAATCCGTCACCACACGCACAGTTAAGTTTAAAAGTTATCACGATTATATTTAACCAAAGCGCAGCGTTATGAAAAGCGCTTACTAATAGTTGGCGCGCTTAAGCGCAGCGGGGCGGGGGTGCGGTCTGATTATGTACTTTGTGGTAGTGCTTTCAGTTTTTATTTTTGCTGCTGTTCTATTCAGTAGGTATATAAGCTCTTCATAACTTCAATAATATACCTACACAATGAAAACAAAAGTAATTTTAAGTACTATTTGTTTATATTTATACTACACGGCTAATGTGTAGATCCGTTTGTGATGAAATTTTATAATTATGGATAGTCTGAAATCTGGGAAGTACAAAGGCTACTCTTTATTTAAATTACATGCGGGCGAAGCCGCGGGCGAAAGCTAGTATCTAATAAACCTTTAATATGACTTGCACTTTGAGATGGAATCTTCTTTTGCGTGAATAGTTTTCTTAACAGGGAATTCACGATAAGCCGCTTGTTGCCGAAGCGTTCTCGCAATAAATCCCGCGCTTGGTCATAGTTAGATTCAGTTACCTGGATATGCTTCAACAACGATTCAGCTTCGCCAGTAATACTGCTCTTCAAATAGTGAAGTTTTTGCACTTTAGATAATTTGTTGTTACTGTGCACTAACGCCGTGAACAAATCGTTGAACGTAGTCCAATCTTCGTAACTTCCAGAAAATATCGGCAGCTGGATTCGAGGCAGTTTGACATCGCCTGCAATATTTCCCTGAGTAACTTCTGCGACATCACTCGGTTTCGACAAACTCATATTTGTCAAAAGATACTTTATATCACCTTTCAAAGATAAATATAAATCTTCAACTTTAAAATAGTCTTCATTTACGAAATATGCAATCTCTTTTTTCTTTTCTTTGGGTACCGCCTTAAGTAAATTGTAATGCACCGAAGTAAATCTCTGCCAATAATCTTCGATCGATTGTAAACGAGTTTCTAAGTATCCTTTCGTTAGCCGTTGTTTTGGGCATTTCTTCAAGTTAGATTGCGCCTTTTGCAATAATAACGCCACATCTTCTAACTCCGAAATTAATTGTTCCACTGTGGTAGACATAATTCCAAAGCACGATCCAATACAGCTCACGAAATGTCCAAATTACTAGAAAACGTAATGTTTGTGTTCACTTAGTTCATTAGTTTTAACGCATTGTGCGTTATATTTGGTTTTTATTTTCGGTATTATAATTTTGTAGCAAACAAGTTTTTCTTAGAAATATTGGCCTATTGTTCTCGGGTCGATCGCCGGTTCACTCAGGTAGTCGTCTTGATCCGGCTCGAAGGACCATATGTTGACGAGTTTAGATGAGATTTGATTGTAAGGTTTCTTGATTAGTTAAAGAGGTGTTGCTTGTAACGATTTATTTTGCATACTGACTTACATTAGACACATATTACTTGAATGATGAATGACAGATACATGCTTAAAGTGAACTCTTTAGGTAGGTACGATCATAAACTAATATAATTGATTTAACGGTTGAACAAATGTAATTATGTATTTACTTCATTTATACAATTGTTTCGCTCACTCTATTTAACTTCATTCGTTTTTACGTACTAAAATACTCTTCTATTATTGTATAATATCCTTTTACTTTAAAAATTCTACACTATGTTAAATGCACCTACCAAACTTATCTCTCCACCACCCAGGTTGACTGGTAGATAATACCATAAGGCATTAAGTCCGAATATGTACTCATCTTTTGTGCATAAAGAAATAAAATAATAAATAAATAAATAAGTATGTGGGTATATGAAATATTAACAGCTTGGGCCGCTTATTCACACACTTTTTCCGGCTTGAAAGTCTACGGCAAATTTGCCGTGTGTATGCGTGTCAGTGTTGTATTGGTCACTGTGGAAGCTTGTTAACATACACGAGGGCGCTTGTATACGCTCAGTAAAATTCAGCTCTGCCTCAGATAATACCCGAACCATCATCTAGACGGTAAGGTACTTTTCGGATCTGGATACGAACATTTTTCAACGTTCACGCGTCGTGTCTATGACAAAATATTTTTCTTAGTCAGAGCCGATGTATCATGTAGAGACGACACGAATTCCTGCGTAGGCCCGGTGACTTTTCTAAGTGAGTAGAAGCTCTCGTATTCATCATGATATTCGTCAGTGTTGTATTGCAGTCTATGCGACGATGCCATTTTATTAATCGTACGGCTAACTTGCCGTACGGTTAAGAAAACGTGCCGTGTACAAGAGGCCTTACTGGCTATCTTTTCAAGAGCTACGTATAAGAAATTAATCACTTAGTAATAACGACTCCCACAGCTACGTTTCAAAGTCATTGCCAGACTTTCTCTGAAAATGTGTCCGTGAGCTCGGGCTTATGGACACAATTCCAGAGATTCAGCTGAAAATTTTTAACATTGTCAAAAAACCAAACCTGAGCGCTAAAGACCATCTACAAAGTAAAAGAAATTGTTAATTTCATTTACCAATCAGCAATTATACTGAGCGTTTAGTGATCACCAACTCTGTATCTCTGAAAATATAATGATATCAGGCAAGCTTACAAACAAAACAAAATAATCCCAAGCTTTATCCTTATCATCAAAGACAGCTAGCTAGCTACACGGTTACTTTAATAATCTAAACTAGTAACAATAAAAGTAATGCCTCAAACCGTAGTTACGCGCCTGCCAGAGACAGCCATTTAAAATTTCTACCTAAAGTGCCCTTTCGTTATATCTATACCTGGCTAGATTTGCAGACGAGCCCTTTTATAATCCCTTTATTTTTGCCCAAAAACCAGCTTTGTTCTATTTCAACATTCCAATTAAATGTACGCAACGAAAAGGTATTTTTTAAGTGAATGAGAATTTAATCTGTTGATGATATCTGTTATGTTGGGAATATGAGGATTATATTGTAACGTACGCAGTGGTTATTTGCTTGTGAATGGTTAGGGCAATATCACGTGTCATGAGTATATAGAAACGGTTGTGTATTGAGTTTCATCGAGAGCTTTTCAGCTTCCATACGATTCTTTCTTCGTTACATCCCTAGTTTTTGTAGGTATTTAATCGATCGTTTGAGTATTTGACCATTAATAATGGCATAATATTTTGGGGAAATGCTACAGACAAAGAACTTGCCTTCAGAGCCCAAAAGAGATGCCTTAGAGCAGTCTGTGGCATTCGCATTCCAGACAGCTGTTTGCCCCATTTAAAAAAATTGGAAATTCTAACTATGACTGCGTTATATGTTTTTGAGGTGGCAACTTTTGTCAAAACAATTAAAACCATGTTCGGTAAACTTTGCTCGCGTAGACATGTTGACAAAATCGCAAATAATCAATCCAAAACAGCTCTTTTTTCAAAAAGTTTTTTTTGCATGTCGTCACGCATTTATAATAAGATACCAAAGAAAATAAGAGAAATTAATGACATAAAAAACTTCAAAAAATCATTAAAGGATTTCCTAGTAAGTAGACCCTATTACACAATCCAAGAATTTCTACTTGACTCTTTCGGAAATTGAGCCAATATTTCATTTAATTGTATCTAATTATTTCTCTTGTTTAATTGAAGTGGATGATTAATTTACTACATATATTTTTTAATTTTGTTTGTAAATTTATTATAATGATATTGTACGCCTTACACGGCCGAGCAGTGTGATTCTATAGCAATTACATGCTATTTAGCTGTAACAACACCCTGTAACCACTGTTTTTACAATAAAACATTTGATTGATTGATTGATAATATTTTATTTACTAAGTAACGGCGGTATTTCCCATTTGAAAAACAGAGTGAAATGGCTTATGTGGGCCCGGATGTTTCGACGTTTAACACCAAAAGTGGTCACGAGATGATTAATACGTGATTATGGCGTGATTTTTCGTAAAAGACACGCTATTATATTTGGCACTTGAATTTTGAGAGACCCTCTCAACATTCATCTGCGGAGAAAAGCTTGCGAGAAGACTATGTGCAGTTGAAATCTCTTAGTTCCAATTATTGCTGTGTCAGCAAAAGTCAACTGAAACTGGCTTTATGTATTGCATCGTCACCGAATCCAAGCAAGACAACATTGTCGCATGTTGAGTCTAAAAAATCTGTCATATCCACAATCGTTTTAAATAGGTTTACTGGCCTCCCAGTGACTTTTTGATGCCTCTTTTGACGACATAAAGCCCAAACGTTTGTCACAGTGAACGACTAAAAATGCTGTATGCAAATTTTGTGATGAATATTGGAATACCTTGTTTAACACTGTGTTCATTTATGTTCGCTTTTAGTTTAACTAACCGAGTAGACAAAAATAATTCGGACATTTCATTTTTGGTTTGGAAAATATTTTTGTTGTAGGTGCTTTTAATATGTGGCTATACGTTTTTTCTTTATTAATCAATGTTTTATACTATGTAATGATAAGGTAGAGAGCCAATTAGAGAAAGTGAAATTAAGGAAGAGGGGGGGGGGGATCTAGTTAATGGAAAAGGGAGCGGAGAAGAGTAAAAAGGAGAGTAGGCAAAAAATACCAAAAGAGCGACCACTTGAGCAAGCGGAATAAAACAGAGGAAATGAGATAGAGAGAGAAGGCTTTGAGCTACCCTGAAACTCTACTGATACCACATTCAATTATCACACTCCTGTTACTAATGATCATTGCTGATGTTAAATTTTAACACCAAATCGTCTGTTGGGCAGTAGCCATACATTTAAAGTCAAGTGAACATATTGTATAAGTCAATGGCATAATACACAGAACTCATACGTGCGAATAGTTAGCGATAGAAACTGAAGTAAAATACAATTATGATATTTCACGGATTACTTATGAAACTGAACGCCTATCTTTTAAATAAGCGTAGCGAGACAATTGCCGAGCGTTCCACGCAAACCTTTGGTTGTAGTATTCGATTGACGTGACACACAAAATACGCCAAAGAGTCTTATGATACGTTGGTGCCAAAGATAATAATTATGCCGCGCGATGTGAGGTTGTTTCAGGTTATGTGCCGTTGGAGATTTGAAAAATACTACGAGCGTGTTCAACGATGGTAGATGACGTAGTCGTGTTCCTAGTATAAGTGTACTCCTAGTTATTATATTGAAGGCCGATAATGCTGTCCAAAGCTCTTATCACGTTGGTCAGTTGTAACAAAACGTAGCCTGTGTAGTATTTTCTTGTGCAAACTAAAGTGTCATTGAACGCCATTCAGTATCATTTGCGTGCAAGAAAAACCACTCTTCCATCTATATTCTCTTGTATATATTTTTATAACTGTCATCGTCATTGGTTGCATCCTATACTTTGGAGCTCGTGGTCCATTTTCTAACCAGTTTGATAGATAAATTATAGTTTTCATCGCAGAGCGGCTCCCATTTGACCTTCGCAACCCAAAGTAATAGTAATATTCTACGGCTTAGACCAGTGTCAGTATATTCAAGGGAACTGATTTCCTATAACGGTAGTCAAAGATCTTCATGACTGCCCGGATCAATGGCTGATGGTGCTCTCCAAGGCATGGGGCTAACGATAATAGCAATTTCTCAATTCCTGCGCGCTATGCGATTGAGTCCAATACACTTTGCACGGCTGTCTGTTATTTTTCCAGCATAATGAAGTTGTTGTGGTTGTTTTCCAAACATATAAGGTAAAGATTTTGTTGTTTGAAACAATAGTCAGATATTTATAAATTTAATATGTAAACAGAGTACATAGGCAAGTGAATTCTTACAAGACAACAAGGTAGACTTAAATAAAGGAACATTAACAAAAATAATAAACATTTTATTTTGTCACACAAAACAAATAAGGCTTAGCAAGGTTAGGTGTGCTAAAAATAATAATTAGATTAGGTACAATGATACAGAAAACCGACTGTAGCACACTGCATAAATTGAAAGTGCTTATTAATAGGTTCAGAAAATATAAGACGACTTAAGTGTAATTAATAATATTAAATTAAAAGGGCGGAAGCCCGTGCACCTCATTTCATTTCAACTCCATTGAACTGCACTGACTTCCACTCTATGCATTCGCGTCCATTGCAGAGTTTGGCGAATGGCCTTAGGGGAGAGCGCAAGTCGTGTAGATCCCTAAGGCAAGGCTGGTTGACTATCCTTCCCAAGGTTGCCGCCCGTTCTTGGTCTGGTTCCTTATGAAACAGACGTAACGAAAACCTCCAGCCGCCCTCACCCACACACATGCACAAGCACGTACACACATACATTCACTACACTAACCCAATCATTCATACGGACGCGCACACACACACTTACAAACACCACACCTACATAGAAACACATACACATACGCCCACGCACACGCTCATATGGAGCCAAAAAACAAATATGGATGTGGAACACAAGAATAAACTACCCCAGGAGGGTACCAGCGTCCGTGACGCTGGAGAATCCCTCCCTGCACCCTCGGGTCCAGGCTGCCCCACGTATTCTGGGGGGGGGGGCAATGTTTCACGCGAAAGAAGTTTAGACCTGCATGACCTGGCAAATGCCATGCCTCGTACAGAACACATCACCAACACCTCCTGGACGGTTGTACCGCGTCGAGCAGACGAACGCCGCAAGGCAAACGTTAGCTCCGCTGCAACCGCAACCGGTAGAGGTAAACACCGTGGAAAGCGCTCCCGTCATCATAGACGTCAGCGTGAGTACGCAGCGCACGCGGGAAGTAGCGAACCGACAACGTCGGCGAACGCACCCCCCGCGGGAGGTAGCGAACCGACAACGTTGGCGAACGCACCCCTCGCGGTAGGTAGCGAACCGACTACATCGGCGAACGCACTCCCCGCGAGACAACAAACAGATGGTGCAACGCACCAGCTGGTGGACGCAGCAGCTCAGGCTTGCAAGCGGAAACCACGTGGACGGCGAAGAGTGAGCCTTCGGGCTCGCTCCCGCCGGCTGCACGCGCCGCTCCGGCCGGTGCAGCGCCGGGCACCCCCCGTTGCGCCCCTTCGACGGCAGTCGGAGATGCGGAACCAACAGCCCTATGGGGCACAACCGGGCCACGCCGCAAAAGCGGCCCCAGAAAAGGCGGACCCAGGCACGCACCGACCAATCCGGCGCTCTCGGGACGGCCCACTTCGGCGACACCGTCGAAGAGGAACCGTCACGACGATAAACCACCAAGCGCCACGACGAAGCGTGCGAGAGTGGACGCAACACCGAAGAGGGCAACGATGGGCTACGCCGATGCGACTAACTCGCATCTGATGGTGGCCGTCGTTGCCACTCCACCCACAGACCTGACGGTGGAACAAGCACGGCAGCTCGAGCTCTCCATAGAGGAGCGCATCATGGAAGCAGCCTCTGCACCACCGTCAAACAACGAGCCCGCACTCGCGCCATCCTTTAGAGGCAAACCGCTCGCAGAAGGAGGAGTCCTAAAGCTATGGTGCGAGGACGAAAAATCGCTGGCGTGGCTCAAACGAACGGTAGCGGGACTGCAGTCACCGATCGAAGGAACCAGGCTGGCTGTCATCGGCCAGACGGACCTCGCGAAGCGCGTACGCGCATCGCTCTGGCTGCCGAGGTCGACCAAACTGGAACTCGCGAAGATCCACCAACTCCTAGCTGCCCAAAACCCATGGTACGCTGTCCAGACGTGGCAACTGTACAGCGCTACCATGCAAGAGCATGGCCTATACTTGTCCTTGGGCATCCCCGAATCGGAGGTCCCGAGAATCGAGGCGCGCGACCGCCGAGTCTCTTTCTTCACCGGCAGCGTGTACGTACTGTTCCGCGCTGCCGGGGCAGGGGCTGGCAGGACGGTTGCCGCGCCCAGGGAAATGCCGCCCGCCAGCGGGCATACACAGGGACGAGAGACAACATCGGCCGTTCCCAGCACGTCGGGCACAGCCCGTGCACACACAACACCCGCAGCGACAAAGAGCGCTGTGACGGCAGTTGACGACGAGCACGACTCGTCTGACGGGGAGTCCGTGGACAGCAATGTTCTCGGATCTTCGTCAGACTAGAGTCGTACAGACCAACCTCCAGCACAAGCAAATTGCAACGGCTACCCTACGCAGGCTGCTGGAGGTTAACCACCACACAATAGCCCTAATCCAGGAGCCGTGGATTAGAGGCGATACCATATGTGGACTCAACAACATTGGAGGTAAGATATTGCACTGGAGCTCGGCTCCTAAGCCGAGAACATGCATATACATTCCCCGAACAGTACCAGCATTGCTGCTGACTAACTTTTGTTCTAGAGATCTCACAGCCGTGGGAATACGAACAGGGCCCAGTGATCAGATGCTTGTACTAGCTTCGGTCTACATGCCCGGTGATGAGGAGATCCCATCGAAGAAGCTGGCCGAGCTGGTGCAGCACTGTGAGGACCGCGGCTGGCCAATAATACTCTCGGCAGATGCTAACGCCCACCATCCACTGTGGGGGAGCCCCGACGCAAATAAACGAGGTGAGATCCTAACCGAATACATCTACACAACAACACTAACGGTAATCAACAAAGGCTCAGAGGCTCAGGCTTAGCTCCAGATATCAAACCATAGTAGACATTACACTGGCATCAGATGGGGCCGCGGAACTTGTCACGAACTGGCATGTGTCCGCCGAACCATCATTTGCCGACCACAGACGTATCTGCTATGACATACGAGTGCAAGAGAGGGTCATACAACCAAAACGCAACCCACGTAATACCGACATTGCGAGATACAAGACCCTGCTCGAACAAGAAATAGCCATGTAAAATTTCAACGACATGAACACAAGCACTACACACATAGAACATAACACTAACTTACTAACAAAATGCATACAACGCAGCTACCAACAAGCCTGCCCCACCAAACTACCGAAAACGAGTAGTAAAACCCAATGGTGGGGATCGGAACTGGAGAAACTCAGGCGCAATCTGAGACAACTCTTCAACCGGGCCAAAAATACAAGGAAAGACACGGACTGGGACAAATACAAAGAAGCCCAGTCGCACTACAAGAAACGCATATGATTCCGCAGGGGAGAATCCTGGTGAAATTTCTGCACCAACATTAATTCCACATGCGAGGCAGCCAAGGTAAAAAAGATCATATCCCAGGACAGCAACAAGACCCTAGGCTCCATAAGAAAGCCTGATGGCACCTACACAACCACAGACATGGAAATAAGCCAAATACTAATCGAAACGCACTTCCCAGGTTGCACTGTGACCGACGACTGTGATTGGGAAGAATCAGAACACAGACCATCGACCCAGACAGACTGGACGATAGCCAACAACAAGGTTACCGGGGACCGGCTGAAATGGGCAATTGACAGCTTCCAGCCGTACAAATCTGCAGGCCTGGACGAAATAACACCAGCACTTCTACAATGGGCTGCACAACGATTGTGTCACAGCTACTCAGCATATATAGAGCATCTATAGCGCACAATTACATACCACGAAGGTGGAGGGAAGTAAAAGTCATATTTCTCCCAAAACTGGGAAAAACGGATTATACGCAAGCAAAATCGTTTAGACCTATCAGTTTGACCTCCTTCTTGCTAAAAACGCTGGAAAGGCTCGCTGACAGATACCTGCGGGAAGGCGCACTGCTACGCAGACCACTACACCCGCAACAACACGCCTGCAGAAGTGGTAGATCAACGGAATCAGCGCTTCACTCCGTAGTGGGGACCATAGAGACAGCGCTATCTGACAAACTAATGACCTTAGGCGCCTTCATTGACATAGAGGGCGCCTTCGACAAGACTAAATTCACCAGCATTAGCCGGGCCCTTAACAAGTTCCGAGTTGAACAAACCGTCAGTGGATGGATTGATCAACTCCTGAAACAAAGGGCTATTCAGTTCACGGTTAATACCACCACAAGGGGGATAGTAGCAAAGGGAGGTGTCCTATCACCCCTGCTTTGGAACATAGTGGTAGACGATCTGTTGAGAAGTCTGAATGACAAATGCTTCTTCACGGTCGGCTACGCAGATGATATTACCATCCTAATCAAAGGAAACTCAGAAGACATGAACCATTATCGGATGCAAGCAGCCATCAGGATCATGGAACAATGGTGCAACCACCATGAACTGACGGTCGGTCAAGCCAAATAAAACGGAGCTAGTACTTTTCACCAACAAAAGGAACACCCGTATGACCAGAAAACCAAAACTTTTTGGCACGCAGCTTAACTTATCGAGTGAAGTCAAGTACCTGGGCGTAACACTCGACCACAAACTCAACTAGAATAAACACATCACCACTAAAACCACAAAAGCATGTACAATCTTCTGGCAGTGCAGGAGAATAATAGGCAAGAAATGGGGTTTAAAACCATTCATCACCCTATGGATCTACACTGCCATTATACGCCCTATGCTCACATACGGTGCAGTAGTGTACGTATTCTATTAACATAAATCCAAAACATATATATAATATTTACAGAATCTATTTTACATTTTATTCACATATGCCTACTACTATCAATTATAACTATAACACAAACACAGCTAAACTATATCTTCTTTATACACTATACATACAAAAATTGACCTTCCAGACACAAAATGAAAAATAGCAAGTGCTTAAAGTTTGGTTTATTCAATGCCGGCTCCCTTGCAACCAATCAAGACGAATTTTTAATGTCTATGGACCGGCATGCTGTTGACATACTAGCGGTTAATGAGACATGGCTGCGACCGGGTGAAGATGGACGCGCTCCCTGTGTGCCAGGCTACAAGCTCAAGCATATTCCGAGACCAAACAGCATAAAGTCCGGACGAGGCGGAGGTGTAGCTTTTTACATAAGGACAGGTATCAATGCGCGAGTGAAACCCCATCCCGAACAGCCGGACATCGAGCAATTGTGGCTGTCTACAACAGTCAATGGCCAGAGGCTACTTATTGGTACAGCATACCGTCCACCCTGGTTCAACATTGACAGGTTCTTTGAGGGACTAACAGAAATTATTAGCTCATTGGCCCCTTATGATAGTGTGATACTTTTAGGAGACTTCAACATAAATATGTTAGATATTAGTAATTCGAAAACAAGAGCTATTAACGAGTTTTTATGTACTCTTAATCTAAGACAGGTTGTGCCAACAGCAACACACTATGTGGGAGACAGCAGTACACTTATAGATGTTATATGTACTGACATAAGTGTACAAAACATTGTGGTAGACACCAATAGTGACCTTGGTCATCACGCATTTATCACTTGTGAGTCACTGTTTAAAAAGTCAAAACCTTGCCCGAAAACGATCTGTCACATCCCTATTTCCTATATAAAATTGCCGACTTGCATTATGCCGATTGACGTCAATAGCTTAGTGCAATTCAGCAATATTTTTCCTATAAAATCCGGTGTCTTTAAGTAAAACGCGCTTGTTATTATTCTAGTGCAGTTGTAATTTTGGTCATTAGGACCAATACCCAACTTGTTGGTGTTCTGCTAAACCTAGAATAATAATTTCGGGTCAGCCTGTCCTTCGCAGGACAGTCGTGCTGAAATCTAAGTTCGCGACCAAGTTTGTGAGTGTAGTCCAAGTACTACTTAACTGTGTGATTGACCTTGTGTAGAATTTTGGTAACTTTGTATTAAAGTAAATAAACGTTGTGTGACCTTCAGTGCTGTTTTTTTTATAAGTGCTGAGTCGCCCGATCTAACATTTGGTGTCAGAAGAAAAGGGGATTTTGTAAAGTCCTCTGGTCCGCCTGCTCTACACATCGCCTGGTTTAGGCCCACGAATTTGGGCTACTAGGAAGGTCACCGCTGTCTTCGCTGTATCCGCCGTCTCGCTGTCCGCGAGGTGCGATACTCTCCAAGGTCACCCGAATTTGGATAGCATCTACGACGTGTCGCCGTGCCCAACGTGCCTGAGGGTTTACGGCCCAGCACCAAGCACGTATTCACGCCGTCCATACACTCAACGCCGACCCGAAAAGCCAAATCTACGACGCTGCAAATTCCGTCGCCACATCGTCGCCGCCGCTTCGGTAACCCGACGCTCCGCCGCTTCAATGTCATCGTGTGAACTACTACTAATACTGTGAGTGTTTTGCCCGCTTATAATACATTATTTTAACTTGTGTCATTCACGTAATTTTGCGATTGGATTATCGTTATTTTCTCTTTATTCCTACATTCTTACCATATCCTACTACTTCTCTCGCGTAGTTTTCTATATCTTTTCACATAATAAACGATCAAAATGGTTAACGAGAGTGCCAAACTTGAAAAGAAAGCCGTACAAGGTTCAAGTTCACAGTGCACAAACGTAGAGGAGTTAAGCTTTTCTGTTCTAACTAAATTTATTAAAAGTTTTGACGGTGATAGAAATAAATTATCGCCATTTATACGAAATTGCGAAAATGCCCTCAATTTGGCCACTACGTCACAACAAAATATTTTATTAAAATACATAATTTCCCAATTAGAAGGCAAGGCCGAGTCTGCCTGTTCCCTTAAAATCTTCGATAATTGGTCAGAGCTGAAACAGTTTTTAAAATTAACTTTTGGCGAAACTAAACATAGAGACCATCTATTATTGGACCTCCAAAGTTGCAAAATCAAAGCTAATGAAACCATAACTCAATTTAGCTTACGAGTAGAGACATATTTAACACGTTTACAAACGGACATCATGCACTCTACTAGGGATACTTGCGAGATTAAAGGGCGTATCGCTAGTACTGAGGACATGGCGTTACACGCATTTCTGTTGGGATTGCCTAGCAATATCTCCAACATTCTAAGGTGTCGCAATCCCTCCACCTTGCAAGAGGCTATTAACCTGGCTATACAAGAGGAAAAGTTACAAAATTATATCCAATCTACGCCGAATGCTTATAAGCCTGCCGAATCCAAACCAAAATGTAAGGTGTGCGGTAAAATAGGTCATACAGACAAAACTTGTTTCAAAAACCGCCAGCGTCCTATTAATGCCATTCCTCCCAATCTCTCTCAGCCGTCTACCTCGTTATTCTGCCGCTATTGCAAAAATCCTGGCCATGATATTTGGCATTGTAAAAAACGCGAATTTAATAATAATAATCAAAAAACCGCTTCTCCTATGCCAAGGCAGGTACATAACCTCACAGAGCTAAATAATACAGATAATTTTAACTATTCTAATTCATATAATTCTGACTCTTGTAACGATTCTAATAATGCTATTTCCAGTTCACATGATCATGATCATTTAAACTAAATATGGTTCCGGTCCCGCGTCGTACGGAATCGTCAACTCAAACCGACGCTAATGATTTTCTAGTTCCATTTAGGCAATCTAATTCTAATTTTATTAAGCCTAGTTATTTTAATACTAATTCTACTAATTCTTCTAATTCTAATGTATTTCATGTTACACGACAGGGTAACCAGCCCCAAAAAGGAAACATGAGTAATTCTATTTCATGTACAACTCAACCGCAGTTGTTGAGTCATAATAATATTTTTACATCTCGAGCTATTAAGCCGAGTTCTACTATTTCCTATGCATCTCAACCAAAGCAGTTGAGTCCTGAATGTAATTATATTACTAAATCATTTACATCTCAGTTGCCCAAAACGGAGCTGAGTCCTACTATTTCTAATACTAATTCCTTGCCTCAATTACCCAATGCGGAACTGAATTTTACTAAATCTAATTCTAGTTCTTACAATAATACAAACTCTAATAAGAATTTACCTTGTAAAAATGAACTTCAAATTCCAGTTTTTGCAATTAGTTATAATAAAAGGGTACATTTACCCCATGTTTACATTAAATCTAAGTATTCCAATAGAATGCTAGTCCTATTAATTGATTCTGGAGCTGGCATATCCCTTATAAAGAAATCTTCATTGCATTTCCAGCCCACACTAATTCCTGAAATCATTCAATTCAAAGGAATTGATAAGAATGCAGAACTTTCCAAAAGCCTTGGTCATTTTCAATTAGATTTTATATGTAATGATAATAACACTGTTTTAGGAAAATTCCACTTAATATCAGACTGTGTTGACATAGAATTTGACGGTATAATCGGTAGCGATTACCTCAACTCAAATAATTGTAGCATTAATTATGAACATAAAATCCTTGACATAAAAGGATATTTATTTCAAATTTATTTTACTAAACTTGAATATGACATTCCAGCACGTTCTGAAATGATCATAGAATGTAATGTTCTAAACCCTGAAACAAATACTGGGTATATCAATAAAACTGAAATCCAGAAAGGTGTATTCTTATCAAGTTGTCTAGTTACTTTAAAAGAAAATAATCATGTTAATGTTTCAGTCCTAAATACCAATGATAAAAGTGTTACTATCAAACATCTCAATGTCGAATTAATTCCATGTGACCTCCAAGATGATTTCTCGCATTCTATCAATTCAATTAACTCTTCTAGTTCTAATTCAAATAGTAATAAAAATATTTCGAATAGGTGTGAACAAATCCGCAAACAAATACGGACTTCACATCTCAATTCTGAAGAAGCTGATGCTTTACTTAGTTTATGTTATGAATATTCTGATTTATTCTATTTAGATGGAGACCCCTTAACTTGTACTAATACCTTAGAGCATAGAATAAAAACCACTAGTTCTCAGCCTATTCATGTAAAAACTTATAGATATCCCGAATGCCATAAGGATGAAGTTAATAAACAAGTGAAGAAAATGCTTGAACAAGGCATAATAAGACCCTCTGATTCCCCCTGGTCTTCTCCCATCTGGGTTGTCCCCAAAAAGCAAGATGCTTCTGGTCAAAAGAAATGGCGTATTGTTGTGGATTATAGGAAGCTCAACGACATCACTGTCGGAGATGCCTATCCTATTCCTAACATTACAGACATCTTAGACCAGTTAGGCCATAGTAAATATTTCAGTACATTAGACCTGGTGTCAGGTTTCCATCAAATTTGTATGAGTGCGGAGGATGCACCTAAAACTGCGTTTTCAGTACCTAATGGTCACTTTGAATATACTCGAATGCCTTTCGGTTTAAAAAATGCGCCTGCTACATTCCAAAGACTAATGAATACTGTTCTCTCTGGTCTTCAAGGTCTCCATTGCTTCATTTGTTTGGATGACATTATCTGCTATTCGCACTCCCTGATCTCGCATACTGATAAGCTTAGACTAATATTCGAAGCTCTTAGAAAGCACAATCTCAAATTGCAGCCTGACAAGTGCGAATTTTTAAGGAAAGAAGTCGCATATCTAGGTCATATCATTACAGACAAGGGTGTATCGCCTAATCCCGACAAAGTCAAGGCTGTTACAAATTATCCTACACCTAGGACCCCTAAAGAGATAAAATCTTTTCTAGGGCTAATAGGTTACTATAGGAAGTTCATAAAAGATTTTTCTAAAATTACTAAGCCCCTAACATCATTACTTCGTAAAGACATTCAATTGGTCACAAGATCAAGAAAACGCTTTTAATACTCTTAAATCTATGCTAACAAGTGCTCCCATTCTTCAATATCCTGACTTCTCCAAGGACTTCATTCTTACTACTGACGCTTCGAATTATGCCTTAGGCGCAATACTATCCCAAGGAGAGATAGGCAAGGATCTCCCCATCGCATATGCTTCCCGGACTCTTAATAGAGCCGAAGGAAATTACAGCACCACAGAAAAGGAACTTCTAGCAATTTTATTTGGCGTTAAAACCTTCAGACCCTATCTATATGGCCGCAAATTCAAGATCGTCACCGATCATCGTCCTCTTGTTTGGTTGTTTAACTGTAAAGATCCTAGTAGTAAACTAGTCCGATGGCGCCTAAAATTGGAAGAATATGACTATGAAATTATTTATAAATCTGGTAAAACAAATTTAAATGCTGATGCCCTATCTCGTCCTCCCATATATAATATTAATGATGTAGACCTTAATAATAATCTTACATACAATGATTTCCTTAGATCTCGCTCTAATCCTACTAATTTTAATACCGAAATTTGTGATTATAATCAAAATTTATTAAAAACCTCATGTTCCGCCATAGCTTATCCAACCTCAATCGATTTAGATCCTTCTAATCCTTATTGCGAGGAAATTCTTGACCTTTTAGATGATAAAGAAGCTTTTGTAAACGCCGAAAAGGAATTATATTCTATTAAAACTACCAATTCCAACAATAAATTATTTTTTCATATGTTCACTAAAGTCCATCATTACGATACTTGCACTTATAGAGAAATATATAGAATTCTTAACAATCTTCGTAATGAACTAATTGTCTTTCATCCCGATGTAAAAGAAATTTCTATGTCTGATTTTTCTAATCCGTTTGATAACCTTCAGTACATTATTATATACGAAATGATTTGCTTTCTATTTAAGAATACAGGAATTAAAATTAATATTTATCATAATAAAATAATTTATCCTAAGCCTAACGAAATTCCTACTATATTAAAAGATAATCACGATTCACCTATCGGTGGACATATTGGTTCCACGCGATTGTATAATAAGCTAAAAGACTCATATTATTGGAAGGGCATGAAAAGGGACATAGAAGCTTATGTTCAACGTTGCCCTCAATGTCAACAAAATAAAGCTTTACGTGCTTGTAATAAAGCTCCTATGGAAATCACTTCTACTTCTCATGAACCTCTTCAAAGAATATTTACTGATATAGTAGGCCCTTTACCCGAATCTGGTTCTGAAAAATTTAAATATATAGTCACCTTCCAAGATGACTTAACCAAGTATTCTATGGCTTATCCTATTACTAATTCTACAGCTGAACAAACAGCTGACTGCCTTGTCAAATTTATCAGTCATTTCGGTATTCCTAAAACTCTTCTCTCTGATCAAGGTGTCCACTTTATAGCCGAGGTATATAAACAAATAACAAAATTATTCAAAATAAAACATCTCTTTTCTACCCCTTACCACCCTCAAACGAATGGCGCTCTTGAAAGAAGCCATGCAACCTTAAAAGAATATTTGAAGTCATATGTAAATGACAGTCAAGACGATTGGCATAAATATCTTCCTACTGCTCTTGTATCCTACAATTCAACTGTCCATTCCTCTACTAATTTCACACCTCACGAATTACTATTCGGTTGCAAACCGTATCTTCCTAGTTCTATCTATGACATTGACCCCAAGGTTACGTATCCCGACTATATTAAGATACTAAAACAAAGATTAATAAATACTCGAAATATAGCCAGAGATAATATCCTGCGTAGCAAGGAAAATTCTAAAAGGTATTACGATAAACATACTCGTAGTATGTCTTACAATATTGGAGATATGGTATATGTAAAACACCATCATAGATTGCGTAAAGCTCTCTCTAGTGTATGGAAAGGTCCATACAAAATAATACAAGTCCATGATAATAATAATGTAACCTTGTTAATAAATCGTAGACATGTTAGATATCACTTTGACGAAATTAAATTAGCACATGGTGATTCTATTCCAGGGCCATCGCGCCAGGACTCCTCGCCAGATCAAACATGACTACTCCAATCGTTGATAGCCCCGGTCTCTTCTATGATCCAATCGGTATTTTAAGATACTATAATAATTATTGGAATATTGTTACATTTTCTGACTTATCTTATATAGAGCCCCATATGAATACCCTTCAAAGAATTCTAGAGACTTGTAAGCAAATTTGTACCACTCACCAATCTACTAAGGTTAAAACCGATTGTTGGAATGTTCTAAGTCCTTTAGAAAGCTTATTTCTTAATGTTCAAAATAACTATATGTTTCTATCTCATTTAACTAATTCTAATAATACTCGCAAAGTTAAAAGATCTGCTTGGTTTGGTATAGGTGGTCCAATTTTAAAACAACTCTTTGGCTCACTTGATGAAGATGATGCTAAAACTTTTACTGATGCTATTAATTCGGTTCAAGATGATCAAAGACACTTAGCTACCATAATGAAAGAAAATATTCACATAATGACTTCTACTATCTCATCATTTAATAGTACTATTTCTAAACTTAATGAAAATGAATATGTTCTCAATAATAATATACAAAATTTACGCAATATTTTAGACACTGTTTCACAGAATGCCAATAAATTAGAAGTTATGTCTCATCGGTCCATGACTTTTAGCGCATTAGAAAGTTCTCTAATGATCCTTAATTTCAGTTTAAAAGACCTCATTGATGCTATTCTATTTGGGAAACAAAACATAGTTCACCCTTCAGTGTTAAGTCCAACACAATTGTACAATGAACTAAGTTCTAAAAATAATGATATTATTTTAAGTTTACCCTTACATTTAACATTAGATAATATTCATGCAATTATAGATATTGCTGAAATATCATCTTTTATTAGTAATAATAAGCTAATATTCGCTATTAAAATTCCTTTAGTTATCTTTCGTAGATTACAATCTATACCATGTGTATTCACTACCAACTCCTCATGACATTTGTAGCCCTAACACTTTCGCATTGATCAATCCATCCGCAAAGTTTTTAGCATTGACACAAGATAAATTAATGTATTCCGTGTTCCAAGATCTAAGTGAGTGTAAAGTTATAAACAACAACTACTACTTGTGTAAACTCGGAAATATCGAATCTAGTGTTGCGAATCCAATCTGTGAAGTGACGGTTTTAAGTGATCACGTGAAAGGTATCCCGGAGTCGTGTAATTATAAGATTATTATAGGCGAAGTAGATATTTGGCAAAAACTTAGTAATAATAGATGGATATATGTCCAGTCCGATATCGCTAAGATATCTATTAATTGTAATGGTAATTTAGAAGATTATGATATTGTTGGTACAGGTATTTTGAAATTACCTAAATATTGTAAAGCCTATCATAAATTACTTCAGTTTATTCCAACTCAAGAATTTGAAACGAAAATTTATGTACCGCATCCTAATTGTAATATAATTAATGATGATTGTTGTTCTACAAGCAAATTGAATAATAGTATTCCATATCTAACTCCTATTAAATTGTCTCATATAAATTTAGATTCTCTGCAGTATGCTTCTCATAGACTAGATCAATTTAATGACGATTTAACTAAAATTGAAAACCAACCATATCATATCAAATATAGTTATTATTTTAGCATTATGACTACTGCACTTTCTGTTTCTGTATTTGCATATATCTCATATAAGCTCTACAAATGTTTCTGTTGTAAACGAAGAAATAGTGATAGTACATCTTGCTGTGTTAAAATTATCAATACTTGTATGACAAAACCTAATACAAATATTCGTACTAGATCCAGCATTGAAATGCCTAATATTGAATACGACACAGAAAGTTTAGACTCAAATAGTTCACCGAGGCGCAATCTCGAGTTTTAATTATAAAACTATTTGTATTATTTCTTCGTTTCGACTCTATTTACTTTGTTATTACTTAAGGTTTTACTATACTTAAACTTAGATTTATAAAATAACTATTAAAGATATTGTATTGCCAATTATCTTATTTTATACAATCTATTTTCAATTTCATTTTTATCCTCATTTCAATTTGTAGTTCAGTGTATTACAATTTGTATTGTTAAAAATAATTTAATTATTTTCCTGGATTATACTCACATCCTTTTCTATTTTCCGGATGTTCCGTTCTAAAGGGGGGAGGTGTCACATCCCTATTTCCTATATAAAATTGCCGACTTGCATTATGCCGATTGACGTCAATAGCTTAGTGCAATTCAGCAATATTTTTCCTATAAAAGCCGGTGTCTTTAAGTAAAACGCGCTTGTTATTATTCTAGTGCAGTTGTAATTTTGGTCATTAGGACCAATACCCAACTTGTTGGTGTTCTGCTAAACCTAGAATAATAATTTCGGGTCAGCCTGTCCTTCGCAGGACAGTCGTGCTGAAATCTAAGTTCGCGACCAAGTTTGTGAGTGTAGTCCAAGTACTACTTAACTGTGTGATTGACCTTGTGTAGAATTTTGGTAACTTTGTATTAAAGTAAATAAACGTTGTGTGACCTTCAGTGCTGTTTTTTTTATAAGTGCTGAGTCGCCCGATCTAACAGATCGTGTACCGCCCTATTAAAGATATATTGGAAGAGTACTTCCTGCTTGATTTAGCCTCAATCCCATGGTCCAGTATCAGTACCATGGGTGATGTCAATTGTATGGTCTCTACTTTTAATCACTGGATCCAGGTTTTGTACGATTTACATGCTCCAATCAAAACATTGGTTGTTAAGACAAGACCTACACCCTGGATTACACCCAATGTTCGACTTTTATTTAAGCTGAGAGATGAAGCCAGAGAAAAATTTCATAGGTTAAGGAGTGATCAGAACAAAAAACAGTACTACTTAGACTTAAAACATCAGGCCACTTTTGCCCTTAACTCAGAAAAACAAGCATTTTTCACAAAATACATAAACAACAACTTTCATAATCCAAAACAGCTATGGAAGAATTTAAAAGCCGACATACTACCGGACCACTCAGAAAGATCCCTACCCAAAACTTTTGACGACCCCGATGCAATAAATATAGCTTTTTTGGATGTACCTGGAGAGTGCAAGGTAGACATCTCACAGCTGTCATATCTGGAACATCACAGGCATGGACTAGCCACCTTTAAATTACAGCCAGTGTCAAGAGAAATTATTGTGCAAATTATGAAAACTATAGGCACAAACGCTCAAGGGATTGATCGTATTAGTATGGACATGATCTCCCTAACAGTGCCAGCCACTGCGCAGACCATAACAGACATTGTTAACAGGTCCATTCTCACTAACACCTTCCCTGCATTGTGGCGCTGTGCAGTGGTGCGGCCCATCCGAAAGACCAGCAGTCCACAGTCTGTGAGAGATCTGCGCCCTATCAGTATACTGCCATGTCTATCCAAGGTACTGGAGAGAGTAGTATACATTCAAGTAATGTCATATCTAGAGGACAACAACATCCTCCCTGACTTACAGTCGGGTTTCCGTAAGAGAAGGGGTACTACTACCGCATTGTGCGATGTTGTGGGCAATATACTGGAGGCTCGGGATAGGGGGGAGGGTACAATATTGGTCATGTTAGACTACTCCAGGGCTTTCGACTCGATTGACCGGACCTTGCTGCTTTCGAAGCTCTCATTCTATGGATTTTCAGTGGAGACAGTGAAGTGGTTTGACAGCTACCTGTCAAACAGAACCCAAATTGTGGAGATTCATGGCAGTATGGGGGCTTCGGAGCCGCGTCTTGTTGATAGGGGAGTGCCGCAGGGATCAATACTTGGGCCTCTTTTATATTTAATTTACAGTGCTGATGTGGTACAGTCCCTTACACACTGTAAATACCACATATATGCGGATGACCTGCAGGTGTATCTGTCCTTCAAACCGAACACTGTATTGTCAGCTGTCCAGAAGATTAATGAGGACCTGCAAAGGGTCACTACATGGTCTGAGCAAAACTCTCTCACCCTAAACCCCCAAAAATCAAAATATTTGGTGCTGGGTAGCAAACATCAAGTAAGGGATATAGTCTTTGCTAATCCAGAAATACTGATTCTGAACAATGCAATACAGAAGGCAGATACTGTTTGCAATCTTGGATTAACCATGGACCCTGAACTGCGCTTTGAGGCCCACATCGGCAAGATTGCAAGTAACTGTTTTTACCGGCTAAGACTACTATACAACATCAGAAAATTTCTTAGTATACCTGTCAGGAAGCAACTGGTAGATAGTTTGGTTTTGTCCAGGCTGAACTACTGCGATGCTGTCTATGGGCCATGTCTGCTATCTCGTACTGCTCGGCTAACACAACGCATACAGAATGCTTGTGCAAGATTTTGTATAAACATACCCAAACGCAGCCATGTCTCACCTTTCCTGAACGAACACAATATTCTGAACATGACTGCCAGAAGAAAGTTACACTTGGCATCTTTACTGTTTGGAGTTGTACAAGGCAAAACACCTAGATACCTGTATGACAAGTTATGCTGGAGAGATACTCAGTCGAAGTATAATGGTGAGATTAGTCAGCAATCCACTGTCCATGCCCAAGTATAGGACTGCTGCCTTCAGAGGTAGCTTCAAATATGCTGCAACACACTGCTGGAATGATCTTCCACCACCAATCCGCAGCCTGAATTCCAAAAATAGCTTTGTTTCATATCTAAAGAAATATTTGCTAGAAAAACAAAAAAACAATATATAACTAAATAAATATATACATATTATACTTACTATATAATTATACACTTTATTATTCATATCTCTTTATCAATTTCTTAGTTATCAATATCTTTTACCTATCTATACTATGAATATATATTACACAGGACATTTTAATTAGCAAAATTTTTTATTCATTGTATAACACTTACATCTAAGTACATCCAGGACCTATTCAAACACGTACTCACCTTCTTGGATATGGCCGACAGGTATTGGATCAGATCTCAAGTTCCAGACAGTGTTGTTGTACCATAGCATAGTTTAAATGTTGCATTGAAGATTGGACATTTTACTGGCATAATCATATTTTCATACCATGGATTGTCTTCAGATCCTACGACAGAACAGGTTAATTTGTGATTATCTGCCCAATTTAACTTTACTTATGCCTATATTTATTTTTATATTATTTCTGACAATCACTTACCACTTGCTTACTACGTATTTGGTCATAATTTCAACAAGATTATTTGACTGATTACAGTAAGGCGGTATGGGTAGGTACATATAGCACACTGACGCTTTGCTTCATACTATTTTAGTAAGTACTCGAAAGATTCTTCATTAGACACTACACATTAGACACCTCTTGTTTCATAAATTGCTTCTACTCGCATATTGAACACAGCGAGGTATATTTTAGGTAGTTTATAAAGTTTTAAACAGACACTCGTGCGCCGACGCCACTAAAATGGATTGCGCAGAATACCAGTGTTGCGGCTTAATAACTGCAACGTGTACTGAGCGTAGTCCAAATTTTGGCACTAATGAGACACACACTTCCACTTCTATTTCCAAATTTCATTTATGAATAAATAAATACATTTTATGATTGTTATCACTGCTCTCTGACATCACTTTGTGTAGGTTATGTTTGTTTGTTTTTGTTTGGCCTTCCGCTCTGTCGACCAATGGAGGCGGACCGGGCGGACGGCTCTCGGTTGGTCATCGGGGCACCGTGGTGTTGCCAGTGGGCAGGAGTAGCAATCCACTATAGTTATTATTCATAGACTTGTACTTGTATATTATGTTTTATGTTTTTGTTAAATTTATTTTTGTTATGCCGTTTTTTTACTTTTTATTTCTTTGATGTTTATCTTTTTGGTGTGTGCCATTTGTGGCCAAATAAAGATTTCTTTTTTTTTTTTTTAGTGTGGTGGCCACGCACTCAACTAAGCACAGTCAAAAGCAAACTGCAGAGCATACAACGCCTCGCCTGTCTGGCCACAAAAGGCTGCATGAAAACAACTCCAACGGCGGCACTGGAGGTGCTTCTCGACTTGCGACCACTGCACCTCATCATCCAGCAAGAAGCAGGTGCCGCTGCGATCCGGCTCGATAAGTTCGGGCTCTGGAGAAGAGATGACCGTATAACCCACGCACGCCTGTAAAGGACGTTAACTAACGAGATCCCGATGCTAGATGCAACGTGTGATCTCATACCTAAAACCTTTGTCTTTGACAAAAAATACCGCATACAATTGCAAGAAGAGCACAAGGATAGTTCTGGTATACACGAAGTTAGAGTATACACAGACGGCTCAAAAACAAAGTATGGGACGGGTGCCGGAGTGTTCTCCCATGACTTGAATATCAATCTCTCAACATCGCTTGGTAAACTCAACACCATCTTCCAAGCTGAATGTGTTCGGATAACAAGGGCGGCGACGGCGATCGCGGCCAGAAATGTGAGCAACCTGTCAATACGCATCATCACAGACAGCGCCTCAGTACTACAAGCTCTCGATGGCAACTGCTTTAATAGCAGCCTAATTATGGAGTGCCACCAAGAGCTGCAGAAAACTGCAGCGAGGAATCGGGTCACGCTACAGTGGATACGAGGACACAGTGACTCCACTGGCAATGACGCAGCAGACCAACTGGCAAGGAAAGGATCGGACACAACAACTCTGGGACCCGAACCAATTGTTCCGATACCTTTCAACCAACTAAGAACTTGGTTACGCGAGAGAACCCTACAACAACACGAAAAAGAGTGGGCAGAGTTAAAAGAGTGTAGGCAATCTAAAGATGCCTTTCCCCAATTAGATAAACGACTCTCGCAAAAACTGTTGCACTCCGACAGGAAAACACTCAAGCATCTGACTGGCATAATAACCGGCCACTGTCCACTAAACAAGCATCTCTACAACATCGGCGTCACGGACAGCCCACTATGTAGGGGCTGCATGGGGACCGAAGAAACACCGGCTCGTGTGATCCTACATTGTACCAGCGTGAGCAACCAACGGACGAAGTTCCTGAACAACCCCAGAACCATGAGCGAAGCCATACGCAATACTGGTCAACTCGTGGCCTTCTGGAAGGAGCTTGCATGGTATGAGTAGCAGGTGACAACCGTGTCACTGCTAACGCACAATGGCCCAATTAAGTGGCTAAGTGCGGAAAACACCTGTCCAACTAACTAACTAACTAACTAAGTGTAATTAAATGCTTAGGAAGTTGAATAAAGTGGTGATAAAGCAATTGAAAAGTAGGCAGGTACTGATAAATGAAGAAAATTCAGGACATTGTCAATTAATTAGTGTAGACATGAACTATTATAATAACTAGCGCAAATACGTTCATTTTTGATTCTGTAATATATAACAGAACCTCTGCAACATGTAAAAAGATAATAATACTCCTAGAGTTATTTCAGTAACAGACCGGCGAACGCTTACTATTCTAACCAAGTTTGCCTCCACAACCCAAAGGATAGCAGTATTCCATGGTTTAGACCAGCGTCCGTTTATTCATAGGTACTGACTCTTCATAACGACTGTCCTAGATGTTCATGGCATGCTTGCCGAGGCACGGGGCAAGCGATAATAAATGTAATACGCACTAAACTTTGAAAAATCAGTGGTGCGCCGTGGATTCCAAAGTGAAACCCGCACAGTCTGTTGGCATCTTCACAAAACTGCCTTTTTTAAGTACATAGCAAAATAATATATTTGTGACCACAAACTTTGCACATCATGTTAGGAATAATTTTAACCCCTATTATCTTCGAGACTTAATATTACTAGACTATTACTAGTAGGCCAAGACCAAGATGACGTAAAGCCTGAATATATCTTTTTGACCATAAACCTTAAAACGTCTGCTACACCAAAGAACACAAGAAAAACGTCTATCAAGCATAACAACGTCATATGTCTGACATAATTACAATCAACATTAACACCTACTTGATATTCTGTCTGCTTATTAGATAATGAATAAATTGGGTAACATTATGAAAATTAATATAAGTGCTGTACTGGTTTGCTTCCAGAATATAATTAGAGAGAGGCGGCAACTGAAGACAGGATTATAACGTGTTAAGATAATATTTGATATAATTTCTGTATTTTCACAAAAAGGGGAGAGTGGATCTCTTAGAATATGTATGTAGTTTTCTGATTTGTATTCACAGAATATCATAATAATAACTAGTTAAGCATACGGTTACACCCGCGTTGCTTAAGGCTACTGCTCCGCACCCGTGGCACATAGCATGATATTATGTAGCCTATAATAATTATCCTTTCTCGATAAATGATTTATCTACCAATAATTATTCAAATCAGGAGAGCACTTCCGAGATTTGCGTTCAACAAAACAAAGTATTCAGTTTTATAATGTTAGTATAGATATCTAAGCACAGCAGAGAAGTTCGTGGAAAATTTTATGTTTATCAGATTAATTCTGAAATTATCAGTTGTTAAACAATGTTCAAGGAATTAGGAATTAATTACGTTGTCTATTCAATATACTAACTAACTTACATACATACATAGACTCACGCCTGTTTCCCCGAAGGGGTAGGCAGAGGCATATTAAACGCCCACTTTTCGCCACTAACTAACTTAATACAATAATTATCACATGCAGCACGAAATTCACTAACTATGGACTAGCTTTCTTAAGTCTTTTTTCTAGACTTCTTTAGTACGTAGTCGCAATCGATGAATATTTAACATAGCCTTTTCTACTAGCTTTAATTATTGACCAAAGAAATGCTAAGCATGACTCGACACGTCATATTATTTTTATCAAAAATATTATAATGACTTTTGACACAAATACCTACTACACCTCAAAACCATGTTATTGACTCCATAAATAATTCTCCCACCAAAATACTGAACACCACATCACCCGTTATTTGAATAAAATCTTAATAAAAGCCAAACGGTGTCATATCAAGATCGATCCATCCATCCATCTTGTATGGAATTTTAATCTTGCTAAACAATGTTCTTATCAATTCACAGTCCAGCTACCGAAACTGCTGTACCCATAAGTCAACAATTCATAATGATATATGTTATTCTTGCCCTCATCTACTAAAACTAATAACTGATCGGAAAATCGAACGACAATCAAACTCATACAGATATCCATTGGAGCTTTTGTTCAAGAATGTTAAATTAAGAATGGGATAAAAGCTGTAATGGACGCGGACAAGATTGATGTGGGCGATACGTGTGTTCTATTGCTGTAAATATTTTCGAGTTTCTTTTCTCTGAGTCTATGGCCTTAAAGCAATCGTTTTAATTTATGTAATGTATCCGGAAATATTTAAATTTAGCCAACTACGGCAAAGTCAAAATAAAGGTTATAAATAAGTCACCGGAGAGGCTTCCGACTGGATTTTGGGTCGCTTGATAAAAATAGTTTTCAAAAAACATGATCGAAGCCAATTCTCATATTTTCCTTATTAAAACTTAATAGCCTTAGTAGCCCCAGTCGAAATAGGCATGACAAGCAAGTAGATCGATTTTAGATTCTAAGGCCTTTAGGCTTAGCTTAGTAATACACCAGGAGCAAAGTAACAGTGGAAAGCACTTTTAAGAAGGTAGCACCTTATGTGAATAACTGGCGCAACTGTCAAGTTCGGCAAGAAATGGCAAAATCTCGTATTGAAGGCTTTGTGGGGCTGAACCAATAATGAAGTTCTTTGGATCACGCATGCTACAATATCCAATATACAATATCCACGCATGCTACAAAATCTAAAAATATTCAAAATAAGGAAGATTGTAGTCTTCCAAGTTCAGATGAGAATCGAATCTTATCTTATATTAATATATAAAGCTGAAATTTCGTTTGTTTGTTTGTTTGGTTGAACGCGCTAATCTCAGGAACCGCTGGTCCGATTTGATAAAATCTTTCAGTGTTAGATAGCCCATTTATTGAGGAAAGCTATAGACTATATAACATTGCGCTATGAGTGAAGGGAGCGGAGCAGTAGCCTTAAATAACGCGGGTGTAACCGCGGGCATAATCTAGTCTGTTATAAGGCAGGGTTTTGTTATAAAGTATTACAGTTAATGCTACGTTGCAAATGCCCTCGTGTCTCTTGCTGTAAACGAACATGCAGTGCGAAAGTGGGTCTCCATAATCAGTCGACCATGTTACCTTACAGATTGTTCACGCGTATTGCTACGGTACAACGGCGCGCGTGCTGATTGTATTTATGTTGTAGGTATGCAGAAAATACATTATTTACGACAATTCAAACCTTTTGTCCATTCTTGCAATTGCCGACTAAACATGAGAATTCACTTTTTAAATGTCTTGTCAAACAAACATTAATTGATACAGCAAACTTGAAGAGGAGCCAAAAAAAAGTTTAATGAAGGACAAGGGCAAAACCTTTGCACTATAATTTGTTGAATCATACCTACCGTTGAATTAACTCACTATGTGCGACGCCTGAAAGCTTTACGCTCTACGCTCAAAAACCTGCCATGATATCCTCGACCACTCTTAGCGGCCCGATTATGCGAATTTATCACAGTGTGACATACCAGGGTATGATATTATAACACTGAGAAACATACACAATATTACGTATCACTGTTTCCGTAGCCTCACGTCCCCATACAATACATAACAGGGCTGCCAAATTAAGTTGAGACGGTCTCGTATTATTTATTTAACGCTATTATGCCGCTCCACGGAGCCCTTCGTGATTTTTCAGTACATTGTGTTGTGCATTTGTATCGGCATCGAATCGATCTCCAGCCCTCACCATGGCATACTTTAATACAATTTCATTACAGATGCTTCTTTGAGAATGGTTATTAGACGTAATCAGGTTCGGTCGTGTGTGATTTTGTTCGTACGATGTAAGAATGGCGAATCAATACTTGAAGTATAATTTTCTTGTTTTGAATTTATTGTTATAGGTTATTTTTTGTGTTTCATTCCCTTTTACCTTAAGTATGTATTGCTATTGGTTTATATTCCTTCTGATTATTTTTATATTCCTTCCGATCAAATTGTTTTTTCACTACCTGGTTGATATGTTAGTGAAAACTTATAACTAGTGAAGGCTCAAGCCTTTGCTAGCCTTTTTATCTTTACCTTGCTGGTATAGGAGTGAAGTATGGCGCCTCACTTATAGGACTCCCGGTCTTCAGCGTGAGAGGACGACTTCCTCAAGATATTAACTTTTTCACGGTATAATTATTAACAATATCAGGTACTGTGTTATGAATACTCGTAGGGGAAAGGTGTACGAGATGATTCCCTTAAGGGAGAATGCTTGTAGTATAAATGATATTCTACTTATTGCAGATATAAATACGTTTATCTGTAGGAAATTTATCTATCTAATTGTTGTCATACTCAAAAAAAATTTTTTTAATTTTTTTTTGTTATAAACACCGTTTTTTTAAAACGTTATGAAAGGATCGTCTTGTACACCCCGGTGTCCAAGATGATCCCTGCGGTAGGGGCAAGATGATCCCAGGATCATGTGCCCATATGCACCCACTAAATTTGAGATTATCATAGGTTATAGCAGAATTAACTGAATAAAGTCATAATTAGGGTTTACTCTCTTTAATCTAGTCTGTTAGTCTCCATTATAATTAAAGAAGGAAACAATAATCACATTGTATGAGATCTGTGGTCAAGTAAAGGTTTAACAACATTAAATAATCTTTTAAAGTAGGTAGGTAAATAATTTATCGTCTAAAATAGCTAATCTAGCTATCAAGCAAATCTAACTTCTCAAAATCAACATGACGGAAAAAAATCCTCATCAATTTTAACAAATAAGTATAAATGAAATAAAAATGTATAGTTCTAAGCGCCTGTTTCCTGGCGTTACTTTATACCAACCCCATGTGAATTCATACGGATAATCGCTTTAAAAAAAAACAATAACACAAATGGTTAAAATGTTTCTGTAATACTTAGTCAATATGATGATGTTAACGTTGTACAAGATGATCCACTCGGATCGTCTTGTACACCAGTAACATAATCATCTTGCCCCAACATAAACTTTTTTATTCAATGATTGATAACATAACATGTGTGGTTTCAACTGTTTCCATGCTGCTAAAATTTCAAAATAGAGTAATATACAAAGCTAACTAATACATCAACAACGTCAATAAAGTACGTTAAAAAACATTACACAATCTTAAAGACAACCTTACCTTAGATCACAGTGGCGAAATTTCTGTTTTCATCCTCAAAAAATTTGACTGCCGCTAAGGCGCCCTTACGATTGACTAAGGCGGGGGAATATTAGGGACTAAATTTTACCAATAAACGCAATTGTGTTAACGAAACTAGTAGTGCCACCTAATTAGGTGGCACTACTAGTTTCGTTGCAATATAAAAGGATCATCTTCCCTCAATGGATCATCTCGTACACCTTTCCCCTATATTATGTTAGCAGATGTTTTTTTATTCCATGTTCTAACTTCTTACCCGACGGTATTCTATACTTACCTGCGAAGCTTAGCTTCTGAAATTAGGAGGATGAGAAATCATATCTGTACTGCTAATGTATTGCATTTCAGCTTCTGGACTTGGGAGTATGAGAAATCAAATTGCGTGCTTATTAGCCAAATTTGATTCAAACTAGCGTGAAAATGCAGAAATTAGATTGTTAAGCTCTTTACCTCAGTAGCAGGCGTAAGACAATATTGACGCACAAAAATGTATATAGGTATTCAAAAATCATAAGTTGTCAAAGAAACTTCAGGCGCGAACTTACAAAACGTCGCGGCGTCGCTAGGTTACCAATTCACTCAAACATCGTATATCCCCTTTTAGCCTTTCTATATTTTCCCCGGTCGTTTCTGTTTCGCGACATATTGGTTCGCTACTAGAATCTACCTTCGTTGAGAGTACACAACAGCCACAATTTGCCGTCATGACAAATAGTTGACACATTACAATATTTTACCCAGGAAACGTTCACTTTAGGTCGCGACGAACCTTCAGTTGCGTGGCTTGTGCTCTGTAACTGTTGAAAATTATGAATAAAATTTTCAACAGTAAAGGAGAAAGTACTATTTTCAATAAGGAATAAGTTTTTTTTAAGACTACTTGATACTTGATGGCACGGGCTGTTGCCGCAACTCCACGTCTTGGCGTGTATTTTGCGTGCAGGTGGGAATGGTGTCTTCATTCGAGCGACCCCAGCTCTTCGAGGAAGGCCAGCAGACTCTTGATGTGGCCCACTGCCTCCCTCAGGGTGCTGTATCTCGTCAGGTACTGCTGCCTGTACTGTGCGACTTCAGGGCAGTCGAGGAGCAGGTGGGCTGCCGTCTCGTCTGCTGCCATACAGGCCCTGCACAGCGGGCTGTCGGTGATACCTATAGTAAATAGGTGTTTATTAAAGAATCCGTGTCCTGTGTAGGCGGCCGTGACTGTCCGCAGTTGTTGTTTGGACAGCCGGAGGATTTGTTTGGCTATCTTACCGTCTACTGCGGGAAGAGCCTCCTTGGCCTGCCTACATGTTTCAATACCAATCCAGGACTGGTTGTGTTGGGTCCTGGTCCTATTCCTTACCAGGTTGCGATAAAAACCAGAAGGGAGGGGAATAATGGGCTCGGGTCCCACCACCTCTAAAGTGGCCCCTCTTCTGGCAAGTACGTCGGCTGCGTCATTCCCTCTTGAGCCACTGTGGCCCTTGATCCATTGCAGTGTTAATTTGTTTTGTTTACCTACCTCTGTTAGTTTCTGGTGGCATTCAAGCGTGAGTGCCGAGGTGATAGTATGGCTTTTGAGGGCTGAGAGGACAGCCTTACTATCTGAGAGGATCCTAATGGATCGTTCCCTTACCTCACGTGCCATGATTGCTGTGGCAGCTAGGATTATGCCAAAACATTCGGCCTGGTAGACCGTGTTGTAGGCTCCCAGCGGTGCTGCGATGTTGATGTTAAGGTCCTCGGAGAATACTCCTGAACCCGTACCTGTATCCGTCTTAGACCCATCTGTGAAGATCGTGACCTCGTTGTGGCCAACCGCTCCCTCGTGTAGATCCTCGTAAAATCCAACTGTACGAGTTGGATTTTGTATTTCTTATCGAAAACAAATTGTTTCGGTATTCGGTCGCCAATGGCTTGTGTGAGAGGAACTTCTTTTTTTAAGACTAATGGTAAAGGGTCTGGATGTTACAATTTAGGGCCGATTTATTTTTGCTATAGGCTGCAAATGAGATTGCATACCATATCATGACAGAAAACTTATCTATAAGATAACTGTCTGTTTTAGCGTTTCAGAAGCAATATACTTAACCCGTTGTTCCACGCGCGTGATTATCGCAGTTGAAATCCTATGTCACTCTCAAGCCACTAACACCAACACAGAAATTATACCATAACATCGCTCCGTCACGACATGAACCTAGGACAAACACACACATTTTCGGATTTACAATATTAGTGTCGATGGATGACAAAAAATACCTTGTGTGGTGTAAAGCGTGTGTGGTGAACTGTGTACTTTTGAGAGCTATCATAATTATTCTGGAATTATTATATAATAATTCTAGAATAATTATGATAGCTCTCAAAAGTACACATAAAGGATATCCTACGTGTACTCAAAAGTACACGTAGGATATACTAGTTGTGTCCAAAACTTTCGGATATACAGTGGATTCCAAACATTCTCTTAACCCCTATGTTATGTTATTTGGAATGAAAAAAGTCCTAACTGACACTCTGTCTCTGCGATGACATGTCATTTTGGCAAGACAAGGATACGCGTCGTGGGTCAAGGACATCTTCTTAGTAGTCTGTTGACCTTCTCTTTGGCAGTTAGTTGAGCTATGTAGTCTATGAAGTCTTTAATTCAAACTTAGTGGCCAACTCTGATGTCGAAGTTTACAAACCAGCCGGAAGCCACCAACCACCAAATTGGCCTAATGATTCTTGTCTTGGAGACAACTACCGGGCACGATAGCTTAACGTATCTGCAGTAGCGCTCTGTTGTAAATGCTTCACAAGCGGTCACACATCCTAAGGAGAGCAATGATTAGAGCAACGATTATAGAGGATAATCGTTGCTCTAATTAACGATCTATTATCAACAGCGAGTCGAATCGCGCTACTAGTATGGGGCCCAACATTCGTGCCTTGGAATATAATATGTTTACCAGATACCTCTAGAAAAAGTAATCAGTATGGGAGAACCGACTATTATCTAGCATAATATACTTACATAGTTATGTATAGCAGGCCAAACTCATAGAGCGATTTCTACTAGCCAAACTTTAGATAGACGTAATAAATTATGTATGTACCTAAGAGTGACTGCCAGTAGTTGGAGAATTAATGAAATATATTTAGAATACGTAATCTAAATCTATATCCATATTCTATTATTATAACTGCACGAGCATAACTCCGAAATGTAAGTGGTGCCCTTCGTGGATTCGAACTCAATACCTTCCGCATGGTAGTTTTTGATATTTCCATTATACACCATGGCTATCGCTGCTATTTAAATATAGGGGATATTTACATCTTGAGTTGGCTAGGCATTTTTTATCAAACGCAGTCAAAGCCACGTGTGTTAGCTAGTATAATAATAAACCACATATAAAACCATTATCTGTTGTGATCTACGGACCGTCAATATGAAAATAACTTTGAGTGAAGCCACGCGATGCACGACTGCAAGCTTTCATGTAACCGAGCTCTTGGGATTGTGCTTTATTATGGCATCATGTAAAATGTTTGTTATTATTAATGACATCAATTATACACCTATTATATATATATATATATATATATATATATATATATATATATATATATATATATATATATATATATATACACGCTGATTTTTAATTGTAATTGGTTTTGGAGCGAAAGCCATCTTATTACTTATCGTTTACAGAACCTAACCAGCTAATAAAATTTGAAATCTAAGCTATAAAAATCGTAACAAAAATATTAAATAATTGGAACGAGCGTTCGTAGTTATGAAAGAAATCGCGCGCGCAGATGTATGTTCGATCGTGCCACACACATACCTACACAGATAGATATTAAATACACGACACACACAGATAAACATTGCACTGTGTAGGTACAGACCCCGCCCCCGGCGTACGCGCATAGCAACGCGGGGCGACAGGGGTAGGGGCGGGGGTCGGTTGCAATTTGCCGCTCGTCACTTCGACAGTCTCGCGAAATTAGGTCAACGGGACGCCCTTACGTCACGTTCGACCCCGTCACTGTACCCGTGTTACGTCGCGCGCGCTTCGTAATGGATCGGCATTATGAATATTCCAATATTGAGTTCGCGTCTATGGTGCAAGTGTATTACATGTCTGGTAAAAATATGGAAGAGGCGAGGCGCATGTATTCGCGTGCAACGCCTCATAAACATCGGTCAGTTTAGCAGTGTATTCAGTGGAGTTTGAACAAGAAATTCGGTATCGTAATTAATTAGTGTTTTTCTAATTAGCTATCATTAACAAAAGACAATGTGTGAAAGGTGTAAATTGGTTGTGATGTACGAGTACCTAGGCAGCAAACAGCAAAGGTATTTGGTTTATTCATTATTGAATACCTACTGTGATTACATTCTTATAAATACCATCATCATCATCATATCAGCCTTTAACAGTCCACTGCTGGACTAGGCCTCTCCTTTGAAAGGAGGAATTGGCCTACTATACCACGCTGGCCAAACGGGTTGGTATAGGGTTTGTATCAAGTTTTCCTTCTCTGACAGTGCTGTTCTCTGCATAGTGTGGTCCCTCTGTCGGCTCTTACGACACCCATGGGATGATATGGGGTGGTGAAATTCCGTATTCTTAATCCGTCACCACACGGACATATAATAAATACCATAGAAATACGCAAGTACTAAACTTTTCCATTGTTAAAATCTTTGTCTAGTTATTCAAAAGATAATGTAGGTACCTATGTCTAATAACGTAACGAATAATTCTTAGTTTATCGTTTTTCTTCTACTAGTTCATCATGATTTCGTAAACTCACAGCTTGTTTCGACGAAATTCTAAGTCCGAGTAATGTTCCAAGAAATTATTGAATAGGTATAGCTATTTAGTTACATACGTTTATTATTTTAATTATTTATTACTGCACTTCATGGTTGGCGTTGTGGTTTAAGCGATGTTTGACACAACACTTTGTGTGATTCATAAATTGTTATTTCGACTGCTGTGTCCGTTATTCTTAGGTTTGTAATGTCCCTCGTGAGACAGGATTTAGCACTAGGATGCGGCAGGGGTTCTTAAAAAGAGAACAAAAAACAAATGTGTTTAAAATTGTTGGCATCGTAATTACCTAAATCGTGTTTTCTAAGTAAATTACGATGCATTATCAGTCCGCACTAACTACAACCTACAACCGCTGTAGGTAAACAACAGCTGACGGCTACGCCCGGCTCGCGCGGCGAGGTTTTGACCGCGCAGCGCTCGAACACTACCTACTCATAAACAACCGTGTTTTACTTCGTATTTCCGGCAGTTACAGACTTTTATAACTTTTTTGTTTGAGGTGCTAGGTGAATTTTGATTTTGAATATGAATAGAGGATTTTATTTCGGACATGAGGTTTCTTTTTCCTAAACCAATAAAAAATCAGCGTGTGTGTATATATATCCTGATGCGTCCTGGGACGTCGCACGGGAGGAAGGAAAAACGGGACCGACAGCTTTACGTGCCATCCGAAGCAAATTAGTGCTCCAATGTAAACCTCCATCCAAGTGGCCATCAGTGCGTGTTGCTTGACTTTCCCGACCAATTACATACGACAAGCCAAGTCACGCTATGAGCGGTACACATCAGTTAAAATTAACTTTTGCAACAGGTCCAAATTGGAAACTGGAGATATTGCTGTTATCAAAATAAAAATTGCCATTGTGAGATCGCACCGACCGCCAAAAATGGTCACCTTTGAATGAATCACAACAATGTATTTCGACGCAAGAATGTTGTATCGTAACGCTAAAATCGCCACCATTTCATATCCACTTGTACTTACTAGATACACTAAGCAATATTTTATTAAAAGAAACATGTACATAGGTATAGAATCAACCAAACCCCAAAAACATTGTCACTACAAGCCAACACCGTACGTTGAAAACACTAGTTTCAGAAGAAACTACTTGGACTAACTGGCCCACGCACGTAAAGAAACAAATAAAACCGAAAGAATTGCCGGCTTACGTCTCGCGCTGGTAGTAAACCTGGATAACTAGTGCTACTCTTGTGGCTCGTAGGAATGACGGAGCTGCTAAACATTTTACTTTATAGTTTACTTTTTAGGTGTTCAATCTGAGTAAATGTACTATGTGAAGTGAAAAGCGTATTTTTTGTACTTGATGACAGAGTGTGAGATAATAAAATAATGAAAAACCTTTAAAATCTTTGCCACAATTTGACAAAGTTGTTTTTAAAGACCTCTTCCAAGGATGCCCACTTTTCTCTAGCTTGTGATTCTTGACACTAGTTCAAGTCAGCGACATTTTTAATATCTCTGTGATAGAAGTAACACCAATAAGACCGTAGCTTTTAAATAAAAACAACAAGAACAGATTAGACAAGAATACTATGCTCTTGGCCAACTCAGGAACGATCATCCAATCCGAAACCAGACATTTTAATAACTGTCAACGAAAGTTTTTTAATATAAAGTACCAAGATACAGGCCAGTCCAATTACTGATGCTTATATAATTCAACTACTTCTATGAATGAGTGCACGACTAATTCTCATATTGTTATATGCAATGTTTATATGTAACGTAATACTACACGTATTGCGTTATAATATCTCGCAGGCGCTTAACGCCAGCTTAGCCAGACATCGTTCGCAATATTACCAAATATGGTCATATTCACTAGCCAAAGGCAGTTGTGAGTCATAGGTTTATGCCTATATAAGATGGGTGCGCGTTGTAGAATGGTCACTTTCCCTAGACATCGGAACGCTGCCGCTACACCTCGCGATTATTCTACATTCTACTTCCTATCTACTGTCCCGCTGGGGGTAAGCATATTCTAGTTGTCTGTGTGCCTATACGTTCTGTCTGTAGTATCTGTGTCTCCTAAGCATAACAGCCGATCTAGGGACCGCCTGTTCCTGACCGGTTGTTGTGTATTCTCTATGCTGTTTCCAGTTCACCCTACGAGCTCACTGCACCTGTCTTCTTCCTACGGGCTACGTTCTTCCTACGGGCTACGTTCTTTCTACGGGCTACAAGCCACGAGCTGCTGGCGCCGTGCCGCTACTAGCCAGCTGCCACCCAAGCCTCCGTTCCTGCCTACGAGCTCCTACAGCCAGGCCACGGACGCCTGAGCCTGACCGCTCGGCCCACATCGGCTGCACCGCCTGAGACCCGCTCAGCCTGAACATCGACCACAGAGCTGCCTGCGCAGCGCACCTTGGCCAGCTCATCGGCGACCCTACGAGCAGCTACCCTGCGAGCGTCGGAGAGCAGCAGGAGTCTACGCTCCAGCCAGCTCAGGCCAGTGCTTACCTAGTTCGGTCATACTGTATGTAAGCGGTAGTGAGACATAATAAAGAACCTGTTCAGCCTAGCAGTGTTTCTCTCGAACCCCGACATCCTACCTGAGATCCTCCGTCTCAGTGGCGCCCAACTCTATTTGTCTCACTTCCAATTACTGCAGTTGTTCTTGTTTAGGAGGTCAGTCTTTGTAAACGAGGAGGTGCAGACATCAGCGAACCGGTACGTACTATTTAAATGGTGTATATCTGTGTTTTGCTGTCTATCTTTAATTTCTACTCTTGTATAACTATTATGTGTTATCTTACTATTGCCTAATTCAAACTACTACCGATTCCCTACGTAACTGTTCGCAATTTGAAATAACCGTTTTTTGTTTTTGCAAGTCACTTATCTATTGTCTACATTTTTACACCGAATCGTCGTAGTTTCTTTGTAAAGCAGAACGATTGCACACAGAGGGCTGTAATACACTTACGTTTTTTTCCTATCATACACTTCATTTCATCATGAGCACTAACCCCATTAAGTACTTCCTACTTAATAAAAATGAATTGGCCTACGAGGTCGCTATTCGCGGAGAGGAGCCGGCTACCTCTGTTTTAGGTTTACGGAAGCAGCTATCTAAACTACTCGAGCTGATTCCGAATGACGAAATCCTAGAGTCAGGCCTAGACATAGCAGACGACTTCAAGGGAGCTAGCCTGTCAGTTACCGATTTAGATTCGCGAATCTTTTCCCTTAAGGAGCTATACGACCACATCTTGGCTAAGCGAACTACGGCTTTGCACAACCAGGTCTACCACAGATTGGGCAGATTAGACAAATCCGAACCTAAATACGGCAAGAAAATATCCGACCTGACTGAACGCTTTCGGATGCTGTCGGCAGAGCTATCTAAGATAGAACACTCGAATGTTCCGTCGGCGGAAGTCGGAGCCACGATGACTTGCACGGATTCAACCCCTGCACAGGCAGCGTCGACTCCGGTAACTGTCCACTGTGAGCATTTGAGGGTTGGCGAACTATCGAAACTCAAATTCGACGGAACAGGCTGCGTTCGCGAATTTTTACAACGCGTGACGGAATTTAGGACGGTTAGAAATCTACCTGCCAATAGATTATTCGATTACGCGTCCGAAATTTTTACGGGTAATGCGTTACACTGGTTTCGCGGTGTTAAATATTCCATTTCTACATGGGACGAACTAGCTACTAAACTCACAGCTTATTTTTAATCGTACGACTATGATTATAAACTTTTAGCCGAGATTCGTAATCGTACTCAAGGGCAAACTGAGGGTATAATCATCTATTTATCAATTATGTTCCAACTTTTTGCGCGATTGACACCGAACACGGTACTAACCGAACATGAAAAATTAAATATATTGCTTCACAATATTAGACCGTGTTATTCTACAGTACTAGCTTCATGTACTACGGCTATAGACACTATAGATACTCTAAAAACACTATGTCTAAACTATGAGAGGTTCCAGTGTTTAAGTGCACAATTTCACGAACCTAGTTACCCTACGTCTAACACAGTAGCACCTGATTTAGCTTACATAAATAATGAACTATACTATAAATGTCGAACCGAACGATACACCTGTGCCTAACCTACAACACTATAATGTCAACATGATATCTAAATCAGCTGTTCCTACAAAAATAACTAATAAGAGGTGTGTATTTTGCCCGCGCTGCCGTTCAACTGATCACTCACTAGGGACGTGCAAGCGAGAACGTTATCCGATATGTTTTAAGTGTGGCCTTAGTGATGTCACTTTCGTAAATTGTCCTACCTGTAAAAATAAATCATTTTCAAAAAAACAAATTTATTCGAATCGTCGTTCGTCAAATAAGATGACAAACCCTACCGTTTGTACATCTTCTAAACCTAAATATTTTGACAAGGAAGACTGGAAAAATTGGCTGAACACTCTAAAAGTGTATTTTTCTAGTCATTCTGTGGCTGCGACCCGAGATCAAAAACCTAATACTGATTTTCAACCCTATGTTAATGTAACCATTAAGAATCTACCCCTCACTGGGTTACTTGACTCAGGTTTAGCCGTGACTATATTTAGCAATAATTCTCATGAAGAAATTATTTCTCAAACTAATCTCCCTTTGAATAAGTGTGACAGCCCTACTATATTTTTTCGATCGGCGGGTGGTCATCGTTTGACACCGATCGGTTATATCAACCTACCCACCACTTTTAAAAATAAAACTTATAACTTTAAAGCGTACGTAATTCCAGAAGTCACTAGTTCGTTAATTTTAGGTATTGACTTCTGGAAAAGATTTAAATTGTTACCAAACTATATTAACTCTGTTTTTTTATTTAATAATTACTCTCGTAGTAATTCCTTGCCTAATAAAGTTAATGCTACCGTGTCAGCTATTGATACTAACACTGATAACGAGACTACTATAACCTCGGATCAGTGGTATACTACAATCTACAATGGCTGTAAAAACTCACCTACATCTTTCCCTAATTATTCTATCAGGAATGATAAATTGTACAGATATATTGTATCTAAATGTACACTGCGTAAAGTATTCGATTGGAAAGAGGTCGTACATACCTCGGATAGAACTACCGCTATTAAAGAATACCATTCGGAACTCGCTGCGGGTCATTTAGGTATTTTTGAAACGTATAAACGTTTAGCGCAGCGTTATTATTGGCCTGGTATGCACGCTGACATTATTAAGTTTATATCTTCGTGTGATACTTGTGTCGCACGTAAACACCAAAACAATGGTACTTTATATACACACACATACAACTTACGTCGTAAACCGGCTGGGTTTAACGTGGGTGATACTGTGTGGAAAAGAACCTACGACAAATCATTTGGCAAAAAACTAGCTCCTAAGTTTACCAAGTGTACTATTATTGCTAAAAAGTCACCACTAGTATACGAATTAGCGGATTCGTCGGGTAAATCTATTGGCAGTTGGCACATTAAAGATTTAAAACTAATTAACTACACTGATTCCTAACCTAACTAGATTCTTTCATTGTACCTACCTGCATTTTGAGTTTCATAGTCACTATCTACTTAGCACTGTCTACAGAAGTTCGGAGGACTTAGACGGATTTTTCTTGTCTAGACACGAAAAATCCTGCTGTACAGAGCGGGGTATTGTAACGTAATACTACACGTATTGCGTTATAATATCTCGCAGGCGCTTAACGCCAGCTTAGCCAGACATCGTTCGCAATATTACCAAATATGGTCATATTCACTAGCCAAAGGCAGTTGTGAGTCATAGGTTTATGCCTATATAAGATGGGTGCGCGTTGTAGAATGGTCACTTTCCCTAGACATCGGAACGCTGCCGCTACACCTCGCGATTATTCTACATTCTACTTCCTATCTACTGTCCTGCTGGGGGTAAGCATATTCTAGTTGTCTGTGTGCCTATACGTTCTGTCTGTAGTATTTGTGTCTCCTAAGCATAACAGCCGATCTAGGGACCGCCTGTTCCTGACCGGTTGTTGTGTATTCTCTATGCTGTTTCCAGTTCACCCTACGAGCTCACTGCACCTGTCTTCTTCCTACGGGCTACGTTCTTCCTACGGGCTACAAGCCACGAGCTGCTGGCGCCGTGCCGCTACTAGCCAGCTGCCACCCAAGCCTCCGTTCCTGCCTACGAGCTCCTACAGCCAGGCCACGGATGCCTGAGCCTGACCGCTCGGCCCACATCGGCTGCACCGCCTGAGACCCGCTCAGCCTGAACATCGACCACAGAGCTGCCTGCGCAGCGCACCTTGGCCAGCTCATCGGTGACCCTACGAGCAGCTACCCTGCGAGCGTCGGAGAGCAGCAGGAGTCTACGCTCCAGCCAGCTCAGGCCAGTGCTTAGCTAGTTCGGTCATACTGTATGTAAGCGGTAGTGAGACATAATAAAGAACCTGTTCAGCCTAGCAGTGTTTCTCTCGAACCCCGACATCCTACCTGAGATCCTCCGTCTCATATACCCAAATTGCGAGTACTAACAATGAAAAATATTGCCCAAAAAGGGACATAAGTCATTTTCAATGATAGAAAGTAATAGTCCTTATATCTGGTATACCAATACATAGGAAGGCAGTAGGCGAAATAAATATAATACTTGTAACTTACCAGTGGTAATATCTGTGTCAGCCATTTTTATTTATACGTTAAAACAATGGGTAGAAAACACGCGTGGAAACATTTTTGTTCTGCTAGGCGAATTAAAAATGCAATTCTTTTTGCACACTCAGTAGACTTACTTCATGTTTACGTCATTTTAAAGAATATAAGCAAATGGAATAATCATTTTAATCAGTTTATTCGTTCCACTGCTGGACAACCCAACCATGGTCCGCATTCAGCCCGCTCCAGCCATATTTTTCAGGTCGTCGAACCACCTAGTTCGAAGAGCATCTCACAATTAGTTTTCTGAAACGTGGTCTCCATTCCAAGACTCATCTACTCCGTCGCTCGGCGGAACTGCTTATGTGACGAGAGCTATATCAATAACTCCAGTTCTCTTCCTGACCTTGGCATAACAATCCATGAAATGTTATTGTATAAGTAAGAATGTAATGCTTTGACTAAATAAAAATTCGGCAAATGCTTTGAAACTGCACACGGGTGGCGCTTTTTTTAAGTTACCTCACCAACTAGTGCCATGGGATCAATTCCTACATGAAACAATACGTTGCGTGATCCACAAAATATGTTTTCTCAATTCTGGGTGTCCTATACATACTTATTAGATGATTAAATGATGCTTTAAAAACACAGTAGCGCTATATGATGACTCGTAATTTTAAGGAACATAACCTTCTGAAATGAAATACTCCAAAATGAAAATTATGAAAATGGAAATTGTAAGATGAATATAAATCGCAAAAGATTAAAATCGATTACTCCAAAATGATTATTTAATACAGCTTTGGAAAGCATACTCATAATATTTTGTGTAAATATTCCTATCTGTTGGTCTAACTATATTTCACGGGTAATTGTTATTCCCGGAATCAGTGCCGAGCTGCGCAACGCAAAAGGGCTTATAAAGTACCTTTCAAACGAAAATTCGCTTAAAATATTATTTGCTGTATAATACTACATGTACTTGGAGTACAGAACAGAAGTTTCCAGAAAATAATTTTCGTCAAAGGGGTAGACGTGTGAAGTGTTTTAAACGAAATGAATACCGTACAAAATTGAAAATTAATTAAAACGCGAGTATTAAATAACTTCTTACGAAGAAGATTTCATTATACCAATATACAAAGGGAAATACGTAAATGGCTATTTTACACTAAACACATAATTTATTTCACGAAAATTATTAAACCGTATATGTTTTTGGGGTCATTCTAAAATAATTTCAGAATCTATTTCTCTCTTTACACACGAAATTAATGATAAGGGAAATAATTACATCTTACAATGTGTTACAGAGTTTATATTAGATACTTTGAATAAAATTTTGAAATTCATACCTATTATGTTGCTCGAGTTTGTCCGTCAAGTTTCGAGTGGAATGGAGGCCGAAGTTATGTGCAAAATGTAAAAATTTGAAAAATGTCTAGCTTAAAGAAAACTTAAAATAGATTGATAGCAAATTACATTTATACGTCATCACTGCATAGTATAAAACAAAGTCTGTCTTATGTCTGTCTGTCCCTATATATGCTTAAATATTTAAAATTACGCAAGGGATTTTAATGCGGTTTTTTTAATAGATAGAATAATTCAAGAGGAAGATTTATATGTATAATATATATATGGCGGTGCAAAGTTCGCCGGGTCAGCTAGTATAGGATAATAACCATTCCAGTAGAAACTTTTGTCTAAACAGCTATGACGTCAGCAGTCGTATTCGAGGACTTTAAAAACATTTAAGTGAATGAGTATTTGAAGACAAATATTTAAATGCAATATCTGAATCTTTCAAGAACACTAGAATCATATTCAGAGGATGGTGTTTCCAAGAATCTAAATATAGGTAGTTATTACAAAATATAATTGCTTTTGTTTATCGATAGTAGACAGACTTTTATTTATAGTTGATTTGAAATAATGCTCAGGTGGCGTATCTATACAAAACTAGCATACGTTAGTTTAAGACTATATCGGCTTTTGACACAAAGATAGTTCAGTTTATACTGGCATCTTGTATAGCCATCCCGCACCATCATCTTCATCCTGTTGTCAGCCTCTCCAATAGCATGCCTGTGCTCGGTTTGGTCATTATAAGACTCAAAGGTAAAAAAACATGAAATTCATTTTCATTAGTTCATCATAGCAATACATTTTTCACGAATATTATTTACATACATACATACATACAAAGACTCACGCCTGTTTCCCGGAGGGGTAGGCAGAGACTACGGAACGCCATTTGCAACGATCCTGACATACCTCACTTGCTTCACTCACTCCCATCAAGTTTCTCATGCATGCTCTTCTGTTAAGGGTACTTCTGACTTGTCCTTTTTTCAGGATGTCTCCAATCTGGTCAGAGAACGTCCGCCTAGGTCTTCCCCTTTGTCCTGTTCCATTCACACTTGCCTTATATATCTTCTTTGTCAGTCTATCGTCATCCATCCTCTCCATGTGCCCAAACCATCTTAACATGCCTTTCTCAATGCTTGTCACTACATCTTCTTTTACCCCACACCACTCTCGTATCACACAATTCTTTACTCTGTCGGTCAAAGACACACCACACATACTTCTCAGTGCTCTCATTTCTACAGCATTTATTTTACTTTCAAATCTCTTCTGCCATACCCAACTTTCACTACCATACATAAGGGTAGGCACTAACACGCCTCTATGTACAGCCAAACGTGCCTTTTTGGACACGTTTTGACTGATCATAAACGACACATCACAATCCATTCACACTATTACCTGCATTAACTATCCTTTCAATATCTTCTTCATTCTTACCATCTCTTGTAAACAACGTACCTAAGTAAACAAACTCATTCACTTGTTCCACTCGCTGTCCATCGATCAAAACATTACAAGCCGTAACGCATTCCTCCTTTTCAAAAACCATAACTTTCGTTTTACTTACATTCACTTTCATTCCTTTCCTCTCTAACGCACCATGCATGATTGCTACCATCTCCTGCAACTCCTCCGCTGAAGATGCAAGTATTACCTGATCATCAGCATAAAGGAGGCATTTGACGAGTAACCCATTCATCCTTAATCCGCAGTCACTATGTTTTAAATCTTGCAAACAACTGTCCATGAAGAGGTTAAACAACCACGGCGACGCTACACATCCCTGTCTTACACCTTTCTCGATGGTAAACCAGTCAGTGTATGCCCCGTTTATCCTCACACAAGCTCTAGAATCCTCATAAAGGGATTTCAGAGCTCGAATGAGGCTGCTGTCTACCCCATTCATTGACAGCACCGACCACATTTCATTCCTCACCACTTTATCGTAAGCCTTTTCCAAATCCACGAATGCGCAATAGACCTTTTGACCTTTGGCCAAAAACTTTTCGGCTATGCTTCGCAAGGAAAAAGCCTGATCCGTGCATCCCATACCCTTTCGGAATCCCGCTTGTACATCCCATATTTTCTTGTCGGTTACTTCCATAACTCTTTCAATAAGTACCTTTGCATACAATTTGCCAACAATGCTGAGAAGGCTAATGCCTCTATAGTTTTTGCAATACAACTACAGCTGTGGCCCAGTCATTAGGTACTCGGCCGGTGGTCCAGCACAAGTTATATAACCGCTGCAACTGACCAACTATGATGCCCTGTCCAGCCTTCAGCATTTCGACTGTAATCCTATCATATCCTGCAGCCTTACCTACTTTCATACTTCCCAGTGCCTTCACGATCTCATCCACGCCAATAACGCTTTCATCATTGCTATCGTTACCATTCATTTCAGCTATCGGTGTCTCAATCGCCGACCTTTCAAATAAACTTTCAAAATACTCTTTCCATCTCTTCAGCACGCAAGATTCATCATTTACTATCTTTCCACTCTCGTCTCTGATGGATGTGTGTTCTGAGTATTGAGTTCTTCCTCGAACTGCACGAACGGATTTCCAGAAAAACTTAATGTTCCTCTGGAAATCGTCAGATAATCTGCTATCAAACTCATCTTTCTTTTCCTCTTTTTTCCTTTTAACCATTTCTTTCACTATTCTTTTTGACCTAACAAACTCCTTTCTTTCTTCATCTATGTCTACACTCGTTGCTTTTCCCATTCTTTCATTTGCTCTGGCAGCCAACCAATCTGACCAAGCTTTCTTCTTCTCTGACACTGCTGATTGTACATCCTTGTCCCACCATGTATTCTTAACCTTTCATATTTTCCTTCTCTTGATTATACCACATACTTCAGACGCTACACATACTACCTCTTCTTTAAAGGCCTGCCATAATTCTTCCATATCATTTATGCAATCGAACCTCTCAAATTTTGCTATCAATCTTCGTTTATACTCATCTTTCACATCTTTCTCTTGTAGATTTTCTACCTTAATCCTTTCCAAGACCCTATTTTCATTACGCTCTCGGTGTCGCCATCCTTTAAAGAGCCCACTTATCCGGCTCAACACCAAGAAGTGGTCTGTGTGGATGCCGATCCCTCGATATGCTCTTGTATCCAACACATTCTTTCTCAATCGTTCATCTACTATCACAAAATCAATCATACTTCTTCTAACATATTTCGCCTCTCGCGTATACATATTATTTATTATTTACTTGCTCTATATATATATTTATATTATTTACTTGCTCTCGTATCCTACAATCAAATTCGAAGCAAATTGGAGTACCAAATTCACAGTATTGTGACAGACTTCACGTTAAATACACTTTGTCGATTTTCCAAAATGCATGAAAAGAGAAAACGCTCGCAAATTCTCGAACATTCGGTTGCCATTTGCGCAAGGATACACGATGCTTGCAGCGTACTACATTCACGTCAAGCATATCATGGACTGTCAGTTATCTGCATTTGAACAAAGAAGAGTCAAGTTCGTGTCTAGAAACACAATGAAGGGTTTCGTTGTCCTTAAAAATAATATTTATGTTCACAAAATATTTTTGTTTGTTGACCAAGTCAGCATAAAAATTTTATATAATAATATATAGTGTGAAATATACCATTATGTATTCGGCTGGACAGATTATGATCAATGATAAATATTTCTCAAAATTTATCCATACACATGCACGCGTTCTTAACGAAAAGGATCTCGACAGACAGAAGCCGGTGGACTATGAAGCCATCATAAAAGAGTTGTATTTTGCCTTTTGGGACACAAAACCCTAATAAAAGAAGAATAAAATAGTAGTTTCACCCTGTAATTACTCTACACATAAAATCAGCACCTATCCCTAACTTTAAACTGTACTAGGCACACGCTTGTAAACGTAGACAAATGTTCGCAAACAATTAGAACGCATGATAAACAGTTGACATTAATTAAATCTAAGAAATAAAATGTAATGTTGTTGGAATTTCGCCCTTCCTTTCGTTAAAGAGGCAGTTTCCTTGTACAACTCAACGTCAAATCTCACACCCGAATTTAGAAGGCAAGCGCCGTCCCTACTCTCCTTTTAATCATTTATACAAAGAGTAGGTTAAAGTTATAATACAGAAATACTTTTTTCCTCATGGCCAAGCGAACGTATTTATATATTATGTAAACCCTCTTAAACAAGTTTAAGATATCTTTACAAGTTTGTGAACATAATTTACCAAAAGCTGTAACGTAGAAATGTTCTATAATATATTATTTATGTTTTCGAAACGTGCAATTTAATTTATGTATTATGAATTTAATTATCGGTTATAATTAGTTTAATATTGCAGCATTCATATTGATGAATAATTATATGCAATGTACAGTAAAACATTTCTGAAACCGCGGATCTGTGGCAAAATAATCTGAATGACTAGTACTAAACAAGTATATCTACACAGGTCAATAAAGACTGTTTCAACAGGCAGCTTACGTAATGTGAATTTTATTGTCACGTCAAAAACATATCCAAAAAATTAATGAGGTAATATAAGGTAGGGACTCCAACAGAACATTATGATAATATAATTCTCACTATTTTTCAACCCGTCTAACTTTTGTTGCTGACTCGACCCAGGTACCGTAAAACTAAACTAAAATGTTCGCGAGCTCACAAACTTATAAAGATGTTATGCCAGTGACGGCTAACCTCTGATATTTGTGACCCAATTTTAATGCAACTTCCATCCAAGTGTTTTATTATAACCCTCAAAACTTTGAATACACTTTATTGTCGGTAACATTATCCTAGAATTATATTATCATAAAATCCATACTTATATACTACCGAGTATATACATCTTAAATAAACACGACATATTTCTTCAAGGCCTCTAGAGTTATAAAGAAAATATTTTATAGGATAACATACATAGTTGTTTTTGCTGAACACAAAGGTTACATAATAACCCGAAATGTGTAAAATGCTAAAATTCTTCGCACATTATAAATTGGCAGCCACCGAGATCGCGACTGTTGTCAAAATTTTAAAATAAACCAGCCAACAAGAGTTCTTTGCCGAAATTCGTATTTCGAAAAAGAAAATACTTATATATTTTTGTGCGATTGTTGCCGCTGCCCTATCGGTTTTGAATCAGTGTTGCCCGCGGCGCAGAGTCGTACGCACGCACCTTCACGCGTCGCTCCCGTCTGTCAAACAGCGATTTGTTTATTGTCGTACAACACGTGTCGTGCTATGTTTATGTTAATCATCATATATTTATTTTAACGCCTTATAAATAAATTAATTTTAGAAACGATGAAAAGTGTATAGGGTTAATTAAAAAAGGGATCAACAAGTTTTTGTCAAGAAGAATTTATTTGAATTTAAATTGGACACGGACTGAAAAAAATGTTTGAGAATAAATTTATTTGATTTTTTAGTGTTATTGGTGTGTATTTTTTTTGCTTTACTACCAGGATGGGATTGAGTGGTGTCGGTAAAATGTTTGTGTGGGTGGGAAGAGTGTTATGGCTTGTACTGATAGTGTTTCTTGCTGGAGTACATGGATATGTGGAGACGGAGGAATTCATCAGTGATCTGGATAAACCAAGTAAGTGTTCGTACTTTAAGTCACAATAAGGTGAAAGAGTCTTTGACAATGATGGATGCCATACATATCCTTGTACATTCCAAAATGCCTGCTTTTGACGTCCTAAGATTTGATATATTACACATTATTAACGTTGAAATGCCTCGAATAATTCCTTGAACATAATATAGCACTTAAGGATCTAATTACCTAGTGCTTTCTATTTAAATCTAGCTGTTACTGACATGGCCAGAGCATTTTTATGACCGGTAATAACAGTAAAATTACGTGATTAAGTTCGTGTATCTACTAACTAAAATCTTTATCCTTGGGGACTGAGTAGTTTTTGTTTGCAACTGAGTACGTAAGCCATTATTTTCCCTATACCCTTGAGAAATTTGAAGTTAATTGATATAGCCTTTAGTTTATCAGACGGTAGGCTTGTAGGCATTAATAATAAATTGATGTCTATCGGTTAGACGGGTATGATTTTCGAAAGTTTTGTTCAACAATAAATTATTCACGATTACGAGAAAACGGTATCTAAAAATCGTTTGACTGTTTTCATTGTGCTGAGGTGTTAAACCTCCCAGTTTATGTAATTACGCTGATGGGTTTCACGTTCGGTTCGGATATCTTTCGTACCTTCTGATAATTAAAACAAGACTTAAGTAGTTCAAAGTTCACTGTTTTACGAAAATATCAACTGCTGTCTGTTTGTTTGTGAAGAAACTGCCATTTGTTCGCTTGCATAGATTTGTATTATGTTCCAAAACTTTCGTTCCCTAATTACCCTTTTTGACGAAATTATGAAAATCACCTAAATATGTGATTTTCATAATTTCCTCAAAAAGGGTAATTAGAGATCGAAAGTTTTGGAACATAATACAAATCCGAACACAAGCAAGTAAACAGAATTTTATACCAACTCCTTATTACAATATGATTAATTTTACCATATTTTTCATGTCCCAGATAAAAATCATTCAAGCACTAATCCACTATACTTTAAAAAGCGATTTAACATGGACACTTAGTTTTTATCAAAATCAGAAATTATTCTTATTTTATCCTCCAAACTATCAAAATGACTGACTTTCATACAACCGTTTATCTCTTACCTTTCCCTAAGGTGAAATTGGAAAAATATTTCCTTAGTGGATGCTTAAAATATAAAGGGCATTATCTGTCAATATTCAAAGTGTGTGCTCGCTGTGTTCATGTAGTAGTAGTCAATAAGCTGGTTACTATACCTACATGGATTACATCAATATTTTTTAGGTGGGCTGACTCAGGCAAAAGCGTCAGGCGACATCCTGCTTTCTATTCGCATACTAAACCCATTTTGTCTGGGCGTTAAGAGATCAAAAAAAGATGAAATAAATTGAAATGATCGGAAAAATGAGCAATAACTCTGAGTTTCTACTCAAAAATTCATTTAGCTAGGAAAAGCCGGCATCATACAGTCTAGACAATGGTTTTGACTTGTATAAGTGTTGGTAACCAAAATTCAGAAATAAATATGTCTTTATGTCTTTGTATATCAATTAATTTAATTTGTTCTTTCAATCAAGTAATAGCGAATCTTGTCGCAATAAGCTGGACGTTTCTAAAAAGGGGTAGCAACTTGAAGCGGGACAGGGGTAAAAACTGACAGGTGATTGGTTCTTTGAAGGAGGTGAGAGATCTTTAAATCAACATCAATTAGGCTGATAATAAACATAGAGTAATATCTACCAAGTTTATTTTTACATTATACCAAATTCACCTGCATTTTGACATTACTTTGACGAATGGCAAATGCCATTTGCAAAGCATGGCCACTATTGTCAAGACGTGTCTTTGCCAATTTGACGAAAATACCGTTGATATCTCTAAAATATCCTTTTTGTTCAAGTTATCCAAATTGCTTCCATTGTTATTTATAGTACTTAGCCTCTTTATGTTTTATTAATGTGCTTAATTGAAGCGATGTTAAGTGGATTATGTCTAATTCAATTAGCAAGATAATTTATTGTAAATAACGATTTTCCAGAAGACCTTGCTTTAATTTTATTCTGCTAGTTAAAATAAATGGTTGTTAAAGAAATTTGAAAATGTTATAAAAATATTTTTAATCAACGTACTCAGGGCTTCTGTCAAAGATCTAGACAGCTTGTAGATTTTAAACCAATTGAATAATATCCGGCAACCATGGAGCAATTTTTTTTCATAATAATTATGATAGCAACTTTGTATGTTAACTATGCCATCGCTGGGCACTGGTCTCTTCTGACTATGGGAAGGGTTAGGCCAACGTCCATGACGACCAATTTTTACGACAGCAAACTTCACATGTCTTTCGAGGATATCGTGGAGATCTTTGACATGCAAATGCAAATAATCTAATATGCATATGACTTCGAAAAGACTTTTACGTGCTGTGGGATTAAACTCGAGGTCGTCGGTCTGCGCAGTAATATCTTAGATCCTTTTCATATCAGCGTTTTCAGCGTACCTTTAGTGAATGACAGGCTACGCTAGCGTGGCTCCTGTGCAAATCAGGCTATCTCTGTAATACCAAAATAATCATGACATTTCATATGGTAAGTACAGGATATTGTGCATCTCTTTCTCGTATAGGTAGGTAAATTTTTTCACGACTCCTGAAAACTGCTTTACTTTGTATGGATAAATCTAAGGTCTAACTATCGAACCCTTTAGTAACATTTACTCAAAAGGAAAGCAACATTACATGTGACTGCCACACAGTTTGGAAATTTCGGGCACTATCCAAACTGTGTAACAATGTTGGGCATTAAATAATTAATCGTAAGGCTTGTGGGGTCGTGATATCGAGTCCCTCATTTATATTGTCAAGAAAATATTTCGAGTCCATAGTTTGATAGTATTGACAAGTTATTGATATTATAGTTGAAAGGCATATCAGATTTCTTGCCCAGAATATCGCTGTATTTTATTTGAAACTAGATTAGATATTTATTGATTCATCTACAATTGCTGACTTCAGTTATAGTGACCATGCGTTTTATACGTTAACAGTAGAATACAAAAGCAGATAGTAACAAAAATAAGAGGATTCTAAATATTTTCACTTCGTGACTACGGAAACGGGTTTCATTTAAAATACTGCTCCCGCATCAGAAATAAATCCCGCATCGCGAATGATTAAACAACCTTTCAAACAACGCACACAAAAAAACAACCAGACTCGAAACATCGATTTGCGATTCGCACCAAGTGTTGTCTCGTGTTGGAATCGCACCTACAACATTCCGCGCTGGTTTTACGGGCGAAGCGGCTGCTTAGCTTAAACTGCGATGCCATTCATACCGTACAGACAAAGGGCAATAGCAAAACTTCTTTTTTAATTTTTTTTTATAGGCTCACGCCTGTCTCCTCGAAGGGATGGACGGAGGAGTCATATTACAGCCACATTACGCCATATTATGAACTTTAAGTCCCACGTAATTTTGAGCGAGCCTCTTACCGTTACCGGGCTCATTGCCAGACTGCTGCTGTCTGGTGCTGCTACTGAGGATTCGGGAAAACGCAGTACCTAGCACTTTTGCCCAACCCGGTAATCGAACCCGGGACCTCCCGATCAGTAGATGCATACGCTATCCACTGGACCACGGAGGCGGTAACACTTTAAAATAAATGGGCTACATTATTGTTGTCAAACAAGTAATATGAAATGAAGCCCTTAGTAACAATCACCAAACTGCAAGTTGGAAGTTCAAAATGGGTTTGCGTTTACATTCGGTTGAATGACTAAACTTAGAAGTGTAATAGTAAGACATACTGCGCCAAATTGCGATGTGAGATCGCTCCATTCAATTTAGCAATAACTTCTGTCTTTTACTTACCTTAGTAACAATACGTTAATTTCAGATTGGTAAATTTCTTTGCAGTACTGCGTTGTATGTCCAAAGTTCAATTTCTCTACAACGAAAAGGTGCGTGCTCTACAAATTGTTGTTTCGAGTCTGGGTGTACTTGTTATACGTTGATTGAATGTTTGTAAAGCCCTCTGCTATACAACATTGATTTTATTCATCACGTTATTTTCACGTGTTTTTTACTCAGCAAATCGAAATGTAGAAACGTAAAAGAATTGACCAACACTACACTACGTCGGCACGTAGTCTTGGCTGCGGAGAGACGTCGTCGCGTTTACGGCTAGGTGTCAAGCTTTCTTAAGACTTTGAACTCGGCGATCTTTGTATATGTTATGCTTAGCGAGGATGAAACGATATCAACGAGTATAATTTCAATAAATTACTTTGAAACTCAAACGCAGGCGCGAGACATAAGCGCGGGGTACGCGAGTTAACCACGCGTTGTTTGCAGTTTACAAGTTAATTTTAAGGTAAGGCGACGCTATACCGATTCTAATAAGACATTGCAAAAGGAAGTTTCATTGAAGAATTCTAAACTGCTCTGCTGGAAATCAATCCTGTGCTTTTCAGAGGGGATATGAGTGCGTACTCCAATACGAGCACTACCCGTGCTTTAGTTAAGCTACTCTTTAGAAGAATACAGTATAGAAATAATAGAAACATAATCGCTTTCTGATTATTATACACTACAAATAGCTGGCGTCTGCTTTCTTCATTACCATCTCCAAGAATTTTTGCTTTTAATTTAATCTACAAGATTGTATTATCATATCTCGCTTGACCATCCCCTCTCGCCTGAAACTCTCCTTTGTTTGTTTTAAACGTAATTAAAACAATTCCTATTATAAAAGAAAAAAGAAACAAGAATACAAACTCAGCTGACGTCATAAAAAATCTAAATTCCGCGTTGAGACGAAATATTTTATAAGTTAATTAAGAGGTTTCAGGTTGAGTGGATTTTGGTGTAATGTCACACCTGTTGCAACAGCGACTGAACTGTCGGTCGAAGTATTCGGTTAGCATGCCTCTCCCAAGGCGCGGAACTGTCAGCAATATTTGAAGCTAGTGGCTAACATTCGGTCTCGTAACGTTTCGGGCGTGTGACGCTCGACGGAAGCAACGCAACATAATTGCCGCTGATGTGTCATAGGAGATTTGAAAAACAAGTCAAACGTGATCCACGGAACGTTCCGTGGTAGGTGGCGCAGATGTGTTACGATATTTAGGTGTGAGATGCTAATACACAATGTGCTTTAGAATTTTAAATAGACAAGTAACATAGTATGTATTATTACCTTCGGTCTCCAGAGAAATGGGAAGACGTTACATCAGTGCTGATATATTTCGCGCCTTGTATTACTATTTTTCGTTTCTGCTTCATTAGGGTATACTGTGTTACCGTACGGTTTCCGTCAAACGAAATAATATTGTTTTTCTTGAACAGAAACTGCCCAGAGAATAAGTGTTGACATCTGTATTTTATTTAGCTTGCTTGCTATCGTTCGTATTTTTTCGATACTGAGTAACGCGATATTTGGCGCCTTTTTTGGTGTGATATCACAGATAATATTTTTTGCTTAGCTCATTACTGACTGACTTTTATCTTGGAGCCCGAGGTCCGCTTACTATTCTTACTGGATTGACAAAATATTAGCTTTACCAAGGAGCGATTGCTGTCTGACCTCCGCAACCCAAACCTTTAGTGATATTTCATGATTTAGAACAGTGTCAGTAAAATCAAGAGTACAGACTCCTCATAAAGTCTGTCAAAGATCTACATCATAGCCGAGACCGACGCGACGTCTTAACGCAACATGTTCTTACAGTCATTTCTAGACGGTTTTTTTTTATACCGTCACACCTGTATCCCAGGAGGGATAGGCAAAAGTGTAATGTTACACCCATGTTTTGCCTTTTTTGTAATTCGAGCCTATTGGCGTTACCGTGCCCATTGTCAGACTCCGTGCTGCTACGGAGTATTCGTAAAAACTCAGTAACAGTTTTTGCGTAGACGCAGACGCTATCGACTGATCCATGGAAGCACCACTGGAGCACGGATTTTTTGTTCTACTATTTTAGCTCAAAATTAATAAAGCATTGCATGCGACTAAGAAGTTCAGTCGTTAGCTCATATTTTACAATTATTGTCTGAAACTACGTATGAACTTTGCTACTCAAGTTTCACAACTTGCTAGTTTCAATTTCTATATGAGCTCACTTAATTTATTAATTGAAAGTAAGCCTGCTTATTTTTCAAAGTATGCAGACTGCGACAGATTCTGTATATTACTACTGTAATAATTATAATGTGAAAGCCTGTGTGGATGGTGGGATGGATGTATGAATGTTTGTTACTCTTTCACGCAAAAATTGACGAACAGATTGTGAAAAAGCTTTGCAGGAATAAAGTTTATACAATAAAATACCACATATATAAGTTACCTGTCATACCATTATGTACTGTGTTTTCCTGATAAGTATGTATTTAGTTCGGGACATAGAAGCTACCTATAACAAATGAACTCATTAAATATTTCGTCTCAACGCAGCATTTAGATGTTTGTATGACGTCATCTGATTTGAGTTTGTATTCTTGTTTCTTTTTTCCGAATAGGAATTGTTTTAATTACGTTTGCGGATCGTTGAAACGAACAAAGGTAGGCTGTGAATCAGGCGAGAGGGGATGGTCAAGCGAGACATGATAAGACAATCTTGTAGATTCAATTAAAAGCAACAATAATTGAGGATGGTAATGAGGAAAGCAGATGCCAGCTACTTGTAGTGTATAATATTCAGAAAGCGATTATGTTTCTATAATTTCTATACTGTATTCTTCTATGGAGTAGCTTAACTAAAGCACGGGTAGTGTTCGTATTGGAGTGCGCACTCTCTACAATGTTAATGACCTACAATTCATCAGCTCATAGTCAAAAGGCTGATTGCTGATAAAAGAACTTACAATTATATACGCTAACATGATCTATGGTTAACGTGCTCGTAGCCCCTCTGTAAAGCACAGGATTGATTTCCAGCATACTGACTACGGGGTATATACCACGTACTTTTGTTTTGAGTAACCGATATTTCGCCATGTTCACGGATGTACCAGTACATATATATAGGACTAGAGGATGCCCGTGGTTACACCCGCGTTATTTAGGGCTACTGCTCCGCTCCCGTCGCTCATAGCGTGATGTTATTTAGCCTATAGTCTTCCTCATTAATGGGCTATCTAAGACTGATTTTTTTTTCAAATCGGACCGGTAGTTCCTAAGATTAGCGCGTTCAACCAAACAAACAAATAAACAAACAAACAAACAAACTCTTCAGCTTTATATATTAGTATAAGATGAACATGGCGCTTGCAACAGTACCGAAATATCGGTTACTCAAAACAAAGGTTATACAAAGGTATATATCCCGTAGGAACAGTAAAAAGTACTGATAGTGACCACGAAAGTTTAAACTTGTCATGTTGTATGAAATATTGATTTTGACCAAAATGCTGCTGAATATATACTTTTCGGGAAAAAACTGACTTATATTACATGGTGTATAATTATAAACTGCAGCAATTCTGGGTACATATTTATATCTAAACAAATTATTCCAATAGTGTATACTTGTTATTATTTTATCAAAATTGTATAAAGCAACTGTATTGGCTGCTTCATTGGTCTCGCGGCATAAGTGTGCGCGAGGGATTGGGAGGTCTCGGGTTCGATTCCCGGGTCGGGCAAAGTGTTATTGGGTTTTTCCGTTAGGAAATTCTCAGTAGCAGCACGGAGACTGGTAATGTGCCCGGTGCGGCAATAGGCCCGCTCCCTATTACGTGGTGTTCCCTAATCCCTAAAAATTCATGGCGAAATGTGGGTGTAATATTACACCTCTGCCTACCCCTTCGGTGATACAGGCGTGAGTCTATAAAAAAAACTATATCGGAAAAGGCACAGTTTTAACATACAGTCTTTACATTAAAATCATTACTGACTTAGCATTTTTATTATTGTTACGAGCTGGGGATAAATTATAATTATAGATAAATTATATACACTATGCCAAAAAAACTGCACTTTATTCACTAACACAATAACACTAGATACACACACTTAATTTTTCAACACTAATAAAACACACTATTCACACCACTAGAAACACCACTAAACACTTCCGACTTACTTCACTTCGCTTCTTATTTATCGCTCCGATATTGAATTGTAACTATATTCGGTCCGTTCGCTCGCGCTCTATTTATACTGGCCGGATAACATCACATCACACTTCCACAAAACTGTCGAAATAATCGCGAACAGTCGATACTCGATACAGCAACGGCATCTAGTACAGAGCAGATGAAATACCTTTAAACCACCGATACATTCAATCTCTTCTAGTATTATATATATATATATATATATATATATATATATATATATATATATATATATATATATATATATATATAATTATTCACCGATAGATGGCGTAACACTGTCCCCCTCTTAAACGTGTTCATCTCGAACATCGTTGGACCCATAGTAACGAGCCAACCGGTCCACATGAACTATCTTCGGTGCACCTCGCGACCCCTTCTGGATTCGATAGGTGACGTCGTTCATCCTGATAATTATGCGATATAGCCCGTCCCACCTGGCTTGTAACTAAGGCGATTTACCGTTGCTTCGTACTGGGTTATGAAGCCACACCAATGATCCCTCATCGAAGCCTTTGTTGTTCACCTTCCGGTCGTAGCGAGTCTTCATCTTCTCAGACATCTGTTGTCCTGACTCCCCTGGAGCTCCTACATTGTACACCTTCAATGCACATCTGCTACGAGTGTGTGGCCTCGTGACAGCCGCACAACTTGTGCATTTGCGGCAACAATTCTCGACGTCATCCCGACAGTGGAGCCAATAAAACTGCTCCCGGATCTTGGTAAGCGTCTTCTTAACTCCCATGTGACCTCCTGAAGCACCATTGTGACAGAGCTGCAAGACTTCCGGCACCTTACTTTTGGGCACTACCATTTGCAAATGGCACTGGTTACCGCGAGCGTTTTCCCATTTGCGGCACAGAACTCCATCCTGGACAACCAAGCTTTCCCACTGTGCCCAATAACTCTTGGTGATGGGGCTCATTGCTGCGATATCACTCCATTTGGGCCTAGGAGCGTCTGATTTCTTCCATTCCAGAATCGGCTGTATATCCTTGTCGTCTTGCTGAGCACTTCGCAAAGCTTCTTTCCATTCGTCGCTCAGATCCGTCTTCAACATCCTCACTAATGCTGCCTGCTTTGTTTCCTGTCGGATACAGTGTTTGCGTTCGTCGGGGTAAGGCCTACGCGTCAGAGCATCTGTGCTACGTTGCTCTTGCCGCCAGACAGGTACGTCAGGTGACCCCTTTGGTGGATATAGGGTACCAACGTGCCGCTTACGCTTTGGGCAGCTCAAGCGGATATGGCCTCTTTCCCCGCAGTTGTAGCACCGTGGTGAAGAAACAACTTCCCTGATACAGTAAGTTCGATCCTCGTGACGCGCTGCTTCCATCTCCAGAGCGTAGGCTAAGGCTGCCTTCAGGGACTTGAACTGCCCAAGTCTTACCGCTGCTTTAACTTCCAGGTCCCGGACCCCATCCGTAAACGCTTGTACGAGGTTCCCGTCAATAAGCGCAGGCGACGACTGGTATGCCTTCCTGACCAGCCTTTCCACCTCTAGAGCCCACTGCTGCAGAGTTTCTCCGGTGCGTTGTGCCCTGTCCTTCAGCTGAGCACGATACACATGTTCTAGGTGTGCGTCACCGTACCTCGCCTCCAGCGCCTTTATCAGCTTTTCATAGGAGACGTCTTGCCCAAGCACCTCCAACACCGTCAAGGCCTGATCACGAAGGCCCAAGGTTAGGGCGGTGAAGGCCTGTTCTTTGTTCCACCCATTCGTTCGCATAACGGCCTCAAACTGGACCTTGTATGCAGACCACTATGATGAGCCATCAAATGGTGGAATCTTAAACCAACGAGGCGAGAGCGCCACAGCTGCAGGTGTAACGTCGTAGGACCCGAGCCTACACAATTTCTTCTCCACTTCGGCAATACGGGTCTCGAGGTGATCATGTACACGCTTCTCAATAGAGGCGATGCGAGTCTCCAGCTTGTCGTGTAGGAGCATCTCTACGTCGCTGATACGGACCTCGTGCTGCTGAAGTTCCTCCTTGACCGCCTTCAAGTCCTTCCCTATAGCGGCGCTGAGGTCCTTCATAAGCACCATCTGCTCCTCTAGGCGGCGCGCGTTCTCCTCCTTGTCGCGCTGGAGCTGTTCTTCTAGGCGGCGCACGTGCTCCTCTTGACGGCGAGCCTGCTCCTGTTGACGGCGGCCTGCTCTTCTTGACGGCGAGCCTGCCCCTTCTTGTCGCGCTGTAGCTGTTCCTCCATGCGGCGCGCGTGCTCCTCTTGACGGCGGGCCTGCTCTTGCATGAACACCATTAGAGCCACGATGTCGGGCACCGCCACGGAGTGTGCGCTTGCAGGCTCCACTGCAGCCGCGGAGTCACCAGACAATGGAGAAGGAACGTCTCCGAAGCGTCTCGGGTCCAGGCCTTGCTGGCGCTGGTTCCTGGTGCGCACTCCTTCAGTTTCTTCTTTAGGCATAACCGGCATAATTTATCCCTTTCTTCTGACACCAATTTGTTACGAGCTGGGGTTCGGTGATAAATTATATACACTATGCCAGAAAAACTGCCCTTTATTCACTAACACAATAACACTGGATACACACACTTAATTTTTCAACACTAATAAAACACACTATTCACACGACTAGAAACACCACTAAACACTTCCGACTTACTTCACTTCGCTTCTTGTTTATCGCTCCGATATTCAATTGTAACTATATCCGGTCCGTTCGCTCGCGCTCTATTTATACTGGCCGGATAACATCACTAGCACATTCTAGATGCTTCCACAAAACTGTCGAAATAATCGGGAACAGTCGATACTCGATACAGCAACGCCATCTAGTACAGAGTAGATGAATTACCTTTAAACCACCGATACATTCAATCTCTTCTAGTTCACCGATAGATGGCGTAACATTATCTTCAAATTATTTTCAAACTTTTAGCTTAACCTAGTCAGTAAGTACTGAAGCAGTTTCACGTATAAGATGCTAAATCATTTAGTTTATGTAAACACTATTTTATTCTGCACACTGAAGTGAATTTCTAACATTACAAGTACCGTTATATTATGATATTTAGGCGCATAAAGCGTTACTTATAGTATATACGGCTCGTATTAGATCCGTAAAGTTAAGCAACGCTTGCATAGATCATCACTTGGATGGGTCACCGCCGCTTGCATTTATATCAAATCGCTATCGTCTTTTAAAGGACACGTAAAACCCTTAATGTCAGATCTTGTCTTACACGCAAGAATCGTTATACCACGTCCCAGATCACCGACGGTCGACCAGAAAAATAAATCTCCAACAAAGTCAGCCAAACACACTCACGCAAAAAAGAATGAAGGATACTTTTATACTAATTTATATCATAGATATTTTAATCTTTTTAAATCTCTTCACATACAAATTAAAATCCAATGGGTATTTAAATTCTTCAATATTTGGTAATCATCGCTTTTCCCGTGCCTCGCAGAGCACGTTAACATAGGCAAGCACGGTTGTCATGAAGATCTTTGACAGTCGTTATAGTACGTCAGTACATTCTAAATAAACTGACACTAGTCTAAATCTTGGAATATTGCTATCCCTTCGGGTTGCGGAGGTCAGAAAGGCAGTCGCTCTGCGGAAAAGCTAATATTCAGCCAAATTTGGTTGGGCTAGTAAGCGGACCCCAGATTAAAAACTGGTATAACGCTAAGAGGATGATTAATATAGGTTATAATTATTAGAATATTAATCAGTTAAAATTGGCGCATTTTTTGCAAATGGAATAGGTGCCTGATGAATATAAACGACATTCTGTTCCTAGCTGCGGAATTTTTGATGTTAGCTCCACTTCCGAACGAACGGCTTGATATATCAATCCCCAGAAATACCAACACAGCTTGCATAGAGCATCACTTGGATGGGTCGGCACTTTTCGCATTTCGCAATCGATATCGTGCTTTTATTATAGGAATATCGCATCTTGTCAAAAAAAAAAAAAACAAGAATCGTTATACCAAGTCGGACACCGCCGACCGTCTACCAGAAAAATATATCTTCAACAAAGAGGTTTTGGCTAGCCAAACCTTTTCATGTAAAAAGAAAGAAGAAGATATACTGCTTTATATCATAGATATTTTGAACTATTTAAATCTCTTTTCATACAAATTAAAATCAAATAAACATTTAAATACTTAATGGTAAAATTGACTCTATATTCAAATATCGATCAGTCGAAAATTTTGGTTTTTGTAAAGGAAATAGGCGCTTGATGAATTTAAACAAAATTCTGTTCGTAGCAGCGGCATTCTTGATGTTAGCTCCACTTCCGAACGGCTTAATATATTAATCCCCAGAAATACCAACACAACAGTTTCCGCATGTATTTCTCCCTCTATAGTTAGAAAGCAGCTACTATTCAAGTAACAAACATATACCATTTTCAGTTCCATTTTAGATGAAGCAAGAAAGCACCAGTCAAATGGCTTGAAGCTTGGAGTTCCTTTTTAAAAGAGCCTTGTTTGTTTCTTGTCTGGGACTGTTTCAACAAACGTTCTTGAGTCTAGAACACTTTTTAGGTGTTTTTTTTTTCATGCTGCCTTGTTTGGCTAGGAGTGTTTAGAAAATTACTTCTAAGAAAGAGTGGTGACCTGTAGAGTCACGTATTAAGATTTATTTTCACTGATGAAAGAAAAAAGATTTATACTTATTTGTAAAAAAGAATTTTCTTTCTCCGGTAGAATTGAAATAAATTTTCTTTACTTGCAAGTCTGCGTCCCACTGACAGATGTTGATAGGATCTTTTTGCACATTCTGGGCTAATAAATTGGTTTCTGTAAGTAATGTAAATTCATATGAATATCATTTATGTTCAAATTCCAATGGCCACATTGTATAAAACTGCATTCAACCAATAAGTGTTCTACAGCAAAATTTTAATTGTTTGGAATTGTACTCGTATTCCTTAGAGCTTTGCTGAAGCTCTTGATAATCTGTACACATTCTGAAGCATAAAATACATTTTATGTATGTTATGTAAAAACGTCCTATATAGCTAAATTTACTTATTAATAATTTGTCAAAACGGCATCATTATGTAGTGTCTATTTATTGGAACTATGCAAACAAGTAATCCAAATATCATCTGAACATGTTTAGAATAGAGCAAGCTGAGTAACATAATAGGCATCCACAGGAAATAATCATTTATTCCGACTAGTGCTAAAATGGCTGGACTTCATTGCGCCTCAAATTTTGGAGAGTGGGAGACTAAGCAGATTTCGATGTATTTTAGAAGACAGTGGACTGTCTAATCGTGAAAACGTTTAGGGTACTCACGGTCGACGGTTTGTCACAGAGTGCAACAATTTGAAAGACTTACACAAAATATATTTTGGCTGTTCTTTTTTCGCTATTATTTGGTTTGTCTTTTGGCTGTTGTAACAATTCTTCAACTGAAGAAAATAATCTAGTGGAGTAAACACTTCTGTATTTTTCTTTGAGAACATAATATAAAATAACTACTGTAGTGTAGGCCAGTACTATCTTTCACTAATGATGATGATACTGTTACTTTGTACTGTTCCTACGGGATATATACTACCACGTACCTTTGTTTTGAGTAACCGATATTTCGGCACTGTTGCAAGCGCCATGTTCACGGATGTACTGAAGTATTGCGGGTGGATGAAAGTTATAAACAAGTGAACCGGTCTACCCGCTTCCTTACTCGTTTATTGCGCGTACAACCACTATCACCGTTTTCACTCTCGCACTGTACTCAATCGCGACACACTGTACTCACTACGTCAGCTCGTGATTTAAGTTTTTCCGGTGTATGGGTTTTGCATAGACGTACCACTGGATGCCAGGTATTCGACAGTTGAAACCCATCTTCTCTATTGAAGGTTTTATACTTTTTAATTTCAATAGCTTCTTTAACCATTCTAGGTATATAGTGGCGTTCTGTCGAAAGCATCAGAGGGCTATGTAACTCAATCCAATGGTTCGTACCCGAGTCTAGGAGATGTTGAGCTATTGCCGACTTTTGTGGTTCATTGTTTTTGACTGCCCTGATGTGTTCCTTGATGCGGCAGGAAATGGTGCGTTTCGTTTGTCCTATATAAGAACTCCCACAGCTGCAGTCAATTTTGTATACACCCGGCTTTTCCAAGGGGAAACTGTCCTTTGGCGTTCTTATGTACTGTGACAGTTTCTTCAAAGGAGTGAAGATAGTTTTAACAGATACCTTCTCAAGGATATTAGAGACCTTATCTGTCACTCCTTTGACGTACGGTAAGTACGCTGGTTGTCGTTCTACCTTGTAGTCGAGGTGTTTTTGAGTGTGTCTAGGTGGTCTGACACGTCCGCTGTACCCGTTCTTTCGTAGAACGTCACTTATGTGTGCAAGTTCTTCATTTAAGTGGTCTTCGTCGCACAAGCTGTATGCTCGGTTGGTAAGTGACGTTATAACTGAGTTCAGTTGACGTGGGTGGTGATGTGAGTCAGCAAGTAGATAGCGGTCGGTATGCGTTTTTTTCTTGTGTACAGAGTGGCTAAGCGAACCGTCAGATCGTACACCAACCATCACGTCAAGAAATGCCATTCTTCTGTCCCTTTCTATTTCGTACGTAAAGCACATTTTAGCGTGGATACTATTTAAATGCGCCAAATACTGTTGTACTACCTCTTCATCGCCTTCCAATATTCAAAACATGTCGTCCACGTACCGTTTCCAAATCTTCACACTAGATGGGGCAGTAGCAATGGCTTGATTTTCAAAATGTTCCATCCATAGGTTGGCTACCACTGGAGCTACCGGACTGCCCATTGCTACGCCATCGATTTGTAGGTAGTATTCACCTCTGTATATGAAGTAATTCGTGGTCAGGCAATGATGTACAAGGTCAGCATATACCATAGCAACACGATCTTCACCGATCCTACGTCGAATAACTTCCATGCAATCTGCTATCGGCACGTTTGTAAAGAGTGATTCTACGTCAAAACTGACCATCACATCTTTATCACTTACGTTACTCTCTCGTAAGACCTCTATGAAATGCCGGGAATCTTTCAGGTACGATGCTGTTCCACCTACTAAAGGTTGCAAGACTTTCGCAACGTGTTTAGCCAGTTCGTAAGTTGGAGAATCCACATGACTAACTATGGGCCGTAACGGAACGTTGGACTAGTGAATTTTTGGCAATCCATATAGTTTAGGAGGTGTAACATTTCTGGGTCTTAATAAATATGTCACCGTATCTTCACCTATTGCGTGTTGGCACTCCTTGATCATTTTCCGGGTACTTCGATTCAACCTAGCGGTTGGGTTATAATTTACTTTTTTATAAGTATTAGTGTCACTTAACAAATGACGCATTTTTTCATCATACTCCGTAACGTCCATGATGACCGTCGCGTATCCTTTGTCAGCCTTTAGGATGAGCAGGCTGTCGTCCTCGCGAAGTTCACTTAAAGCGACACGTTCAGCCTTGCTTATGTTTGGTTTTGGTAGTTTTGCTCGACGTAAACAGACTGCGACATCTTGTCGCAATACTTCAGAGAGTATTTTGTTTCGCCGAATAACCTCCTCGACCGTGCCGATCACTTTTTCATATGGAATATGACTTGGTGTTGGAGCAAAGTTTAACCCTCTCTCTAAAATGTTGAGTGCAGCTACGGTCAACGTTTTACCAGATAAGTTAATAACTGTTCGTTGATTAGTAGAGTTTTCATGGTAGGGGGTAGTTAGAACAGTACAAAGTAATTATAGTGACCACGAAAGTTTAAATTCCTATATGATGATACAGTTGATGTATGGTGCCACACTACTATGTATCAGGACAAGAAGTTTCCAAATCTTTGATAAATAGAATAAACAATTTTTTTTTTTCAATTAATCTAGCTAGATCGATTTATCACCACTGAAACCAACTACATACAACATGTCATGAAATTTTTGGAACGATTTCTGAGAAATAGTCAGTAATTATTTTCCAAATAAAACGCAAGGGAAACATGACAGAGCTTTTGCGCGTGTATCACAAGCTTAGTAAAATTGAAGCACACTTCCACGAAAAATATATTTATTTTTAGCTTTTAGAAATTGAAAGAGACTTCAGAGCCGCCAAATATCTTTAATACTCTGTCGATGTAAAATTATTCACGGAAAATGCCGATGCCTACAAAAACTTGGACGAGTGAATTAGTTTGACGGGACTAAAAATGTTCCGTTCTTATAGATTGAAACGACCGACAGTGGGCTGGCAAATTGATGATAACAAATGACAAGAAATGCGAAGATGCCAACGTTTAATCAACGCAAACGAGGAAATAAATAGTAGGTTCGGTTCTTGTGTCTATTCGACGTCAAAGTATTGATAGATTATTTTTTTTATATTCAGTTCCACGAAACTCTTAGAAATCAAAGTTAAGTCCTGTAGTTAATTATAAGAGGTAATGCTACGGAATTATTTAATCAGTCAATCGGTCGTCAAAGGCTTGGAGATGGCTGTGTATGAATTTTAATGCACAGATATAGCTCATAAAACCAACCATTAAATTGGTTTGATAATACAAGACAGAAAGAAAGTTTCGTTGCCAATTGTAAGATGAAATAAACCAAAAAAATATAATTGAAATTTATATAATTAAATACAGACACAGAGCCAAGACGCTATAAACTTAGATCGCAGGGCAACAACCAGATTAGCTAACCATCCCCACCGTGGGATCTCCACCTTGTCGTGATGAGGGGGCTCAGTAACCGTGGGTTTGAGGTACACGTGGGTGAGGGAGGGGACGCTCCACGTGGGCTTGCGTGAGGCCTGCGTAGGATGCGTCCCAAGGTGTGGGTGCGGGGGACAGTTCTGTCTGTCCCTCGCAGTCGGGTGCGAGTGCGCCCTATCTCCCGCGACCAAATGGGGGCGCACCATCGTTGCGTCGCGGTGGGGCCGCAGAGGAAGAGGAGATGCGGTGTTGCGTTGCCGTCCTCCCTATCCTCTGCGGCCGCTGGGTGTTTTGGCAGCGGAGCCCAACACCTTCACCCGCCGCCAAGGGGGTATTGTTCGGGGCCCGCCTGACCATCTGGCGGGCCAATACCCGTCGGGGGGTAGCGAGGAATGCTTCGGTGAAACCCTACCCTCCGACACATGGGTACATGAGTTTGGTTTTTAGTCAGTAAAAGTCTGATAGTCTTTCCCCCCCCAGGGCGGAGGGACTCCATGAGGATTTTCCGACCCGACACAAAAAAAAAAAAAAGATTAGCGAACCATAATCAGCATCATCAGTTTTAATACTCCCTAATTTTTGGCACCAAGGCCATATTATAAACCAGACCATCAGTACCTACACACAAAAAGTACCTCTTTATTACTATAATAAAGTACAATAAAATACGCAGCCACTGTATCGGAGGAACTAATAATGATTTCAATAAACGCCTCAAGTGGCGCCGTCTCCTCAAAAGTACCTACATATGTACTATGGAAGAAACGTATGCCTCTAGAATACTAATACTTTTTACCAGTATATTGGCAAAGCCGAGCTGATTATTGCAGTGTGTAGGTTTTATACGCAACTTTAACGCACATTTCTATATCGTAATACGAGAAATGCTATTCTCTATAATGGAAATAAGTACGTTAACACAAGACCTTTTATCATATTTGATTTTATTATTTTATCTGAAAATCTGCCTAACTTACAACCTTTGTTTTTGGGAAATGTTTTTATATTTAGACTTTTCTCTCGAGACCTAACCTCCGTTATGATTCCTTTAGTCGGGATAAGGTTTATCCCGACTACGGGTAATCTAAATCTATAGGTTACTTTTCTGTAAGTCGAGTTATATATAATAAAACAAATCGAATATCCTGGGAAAACTAACACAGAAGTCTGATCCCAAGCTTAGCAGACAGAGCCTGTAAGTACATGGTATCAAAGCATAGTTATATAATTAGATACATATTTAAGATAAATTTCACTCACACACAGAACAAAGAATCATGCTTGTTGCTCAAAATACAATATGAATACGCTTAAACTGACATCAATTGCCGGTATTGAAGGTAATTAGATAGTAAAGAGAAAGACAGAAAATACCATATTCAGATATTGTGTTCAAACTATTCTGAATTTAATAAATATTCTGTATTTTTAGCACAAATGTAAATTTACATTTGTATCGTGTCAGAAAGTAAATATCTTACGTCGTCTGCGCAAATATGTTATAAGTCCTAGAATATTCTCGAAAACATTGCTTAATTTATTATTGAACTTGAATAATACAAAAACCAACATTTAATATTTGAAAGTACATTTCCCTTTCCAGAGCTTTGATCTTAAGAAAGTCTATTCTAGTTATTTCAGCTCCAAAAACTGGAGGCAATAAAATAAAAATACGGCGCAAGTTAGCCTACCGCACTTATTTATTCAGAAACTTTGGAATAAATTGACCATTTTCATATTCATTTACAACAAAAATACGTATCTGCTAAAGTCAAACCCTAGCGTCATGGGAGACGAACAGTACAGACATGATACGGTAACTAGGTAATAGTATAAGAACTGGACTTCCTCTATTTTCTATGAAGTATAATAAAATGCTGAGTCATAAATCAACAATAATCGCCGTAAACGGTTTACCTAGAATCAGAGACCCAATAAAAAATATAAAAGGAGACGGTGACGACCCCTGTATATAAAACAGACTTAAGTGATAATAATACGTTTAGTTGAGCCAACGACGTCGGTTCAGTACTCTTTGCCGCAGTGAAATTTTACATGAGAAATGTTATTGTGGGATGTTGACGTAACTATGTACAGCGTTGACGGCTTCATAGATCAAAGGCCTGAGTAAATATTAGTACTATTACAAATTAATGCAAATTGTCACCATCCTTGTTCTAGTTTTATACCGGTAGGAACCTAAACTTTCACCTTGCTACTCGAGGTCCGCTTACTAGTCTAACCAAGTCTGAGAAAATATTAGCTTACTATAATATAAATGTTTGTGAGGATGGATGGATGAATGGTTCTGCTTGAAAAACTGTTATTGTGCCTTATTTTCCATTTACCAAAGAAAAATGAACAGGAGGGATATAATTATATCATCACACTATGAACTACGGGTAGCGATGATTTAACTCAATATAAACATGACATTTCCAATACCTTGACATCTATAATAAACTGGCTTGACATTAATAATTTAAAAATCAATTTAAATAAAACTAAAATTATACATTTTAGTAAACGGGTCGCCCCAAATAGTAATATATGCGATAGTATAACCATTGACGATAATAGTATAGAGAATGTTATGACTTCTAAGTTCCTTGGCTTAACTATAGATAAGAAACTGGACTGGAAATCACACAGAAACACTTTGCAAAAAATTAAGTAGTTCTGCATATGCTTTACATACTTTAAGATCTGTCGTCAATATAGAAACCGTAATTACCGCTTACTACGGTTTAGTTGCCTAAAATTTACGCTACGGCATAATTTTCTGGGGTAACTCAACAAATACCTCAATGGCTTTTAAGTGTCAGAAAAGATGCATACGGTCAATTTTTAAACTAAAAACCACTGACAGCTGTAAAACATACTTTCAGAAACATAAAATACTAACATTACCAAGCATTTATATTTTGGAAATTGCAATATTTGTCAAAACAAATCCAAGTTTATTTCCTAGGTTAGAAGATACAGTTGCACGAAACAGACGTGATAATAGTAGACTGCGCCTACACCAAACAAAAACCGAACTTATGCGTAGAAGTGTATTTTGTATGGCTCCAGTAATCTACAATCGTTTACCGCTACAGTGGAAAAACTTGAGCATGAATAGTTTTAAAAGCAAATTAAAAGCTTTTTTGGAAAATAAAGTATATAATTCTGTAACAGATTTTTTAAATGACATTATATAATTGAATGTGTCGTTTAATATATACTATTATTGACATAATTATGATTGCTTTGTGATACTTTATTTATTTTTGACATTAAATTATTGAATGTATAAATTTATTATTAATTTAAAATATTTTATTATACAATTGACAATATAATGCTGACTTAATATGTATCAATTAAGACCGAAATAATAATTTTTGTTAACATTTTAATAAATTGCATACCTACTGGTAGAATATGGCAGAACTTCTATAAAATGTAACACCATAACTGTAAACCCATGTTCGCAATAAATAAATGATTGATTGATTGAGCGATAACGAGCACGAGCTAGGTATATTCATAATGGGAGTAACCGCGAGCATGTAAGAGCTATGAACTTATATAATTTTATCGGTGTCCATAGGCTGCTATGGTACAGGCATGATATACTGTCTACATAATAACGTATCTTTATCTATTTTACACAATACATCTTTTAACGTTTTAAAAATAAAATTTTAGTTTACGGATTTTATCGCCATTGCCACTGAGATTACATTAAAACCGAATGATCTAGAAATTACATTTTTTATAACTAGCGTTTCGATACGTTTCGATTTCTTTACAGAAGTCGTGGACATGGAAGACAGTGACGACATGACAGTTTCAATCATCAACTAACATTTTCTTTGCGAACGTATCAAAATGAATCCAATGCATGAGTGCAGTGAGTCTTATCCATGTTTGACTTGAACAACATTTATTTATTTAATTATTCGGAAGACCAACATCTGAAAAATACATAGTGGCAACAATAATAAACATCAGAGAGCCAATGATAGGTCTCCTATTTATCCCTACCAATATTATAAATTCGAAAGTGTGTATGTATGTATGTATGTTCCGTTTTCACGCTAAAACGGCTGAACCGATTTTGTTGAAATTTAATATAGAGGTATATTGGACCATGGAGACGGACATAGGCTACGATAAGTTGCAAAAATTAAACTGGGAGGGATTGTAGGGAGGGTAGAAGTTTGTACGGCACAAATTTACCTCTTGGAAGGAAGAACGCATGCGCTAATAATTGAGTGCTGCGCATGTGCTAACACATATCTATCAGTACTGTCACGTCATACATAATGTCATATTGTGCATGTTGATTAAATTGTTCGCATATGTAAACTAATAATTATACAAAATAATAAGCTTAAACAGCTGAAACGATTTTCCCTACTAATATTAAAAATGCAAAAATGTTTATAGAGATATATTGAACATGTATTAGAACATGGCTTTGACAATTTGACTGTATGCAAGGTGATGTTATTCCTCCTATTTATTACCTTGCGAGTGCTTTCGGTAGATAACGCTAGATAATGACATGGATACTGGCCGAGTTACTTTGTACCCTACCCTATAGAGTTTCTGAAGTCTTTAAAATAATCAGGAGTGTCTTCACACAACTTGAGACTGAAAGTAGATTTGTGTTACCCCGAATTTAACGCGCGCGAAGCGGCGGGCAAAAGCTAGTTATATATATTTGCAAAAAGAATTCCAATCTAAAAACTATATCTCAATTTTCAATTTAAAAATGATATTAATTGGATGAAACATTCATCGCGGCTAGCCGCTAAAAATTTTCAACTAACTTAATTACATTTTATTATAAAACGACCTCTTTCAGTGACTGTATCTTATTCTTTAAATACTCGAGCTACACTATTCTTCTTTAAAACTGTTCGCAATCTTATCTCAGTCGTTTTACGGCGGCGTAAAGATATTTGGCCGTGATATAGCCGTGTGGTGTCCGGCGGAGTAGAATAGCCCTCCCTCTCTCCTACCGAGGTGTCGTAAAAGGCGACTAAGGTATTTCGACGGACGCATTGTCATCAAAATAAAATAAATATTGACGTCTTTAACCATAGAGAAGGAAAACTTGAAACAAACCCGGCAGTCTGCCCCGCCGTTAGGGACTGACTGTTAAACTCATAAGAAAACATACAGTCAAATTATAACCGACATGATCATGGCTGTGGGTAATATTATTGTAAGTGTACACCGGCGGAGCCGGAGAATCCCCTCCTCGTCCTGTATTTGCAGGACGAGACTGCTCCTCGTATTCTGGGGGGAGCAACCTTACAGCTGTAGGCGGCGACGATATTCGCCATACGTCACGCCAAAACCATCGTAATCCTATGCGGAATTGCTCTCGTCGGGGCGGAAAGTGAGCAACGGAATGCCGATTTGCGACTTTAAATGTTAGAGGAGGAATGAATGAGAAGATGGATGATGTTTACGAAGTAATGAATGAAAGAAAACTAGATGTTTTGTGTGTGAATGAGACAAAGCGTAAGAGGAAAGACATGCTGACGCGCGGCCTGTTCACAGAGATATGGTCGGGGGTTACCGATGAAGAACATGGCAGTAAAGGCATCAGTATAATTCTTTCAGAGCGAATGGCAGAATGCATGCGTGAGTATGAGTGCGTAAGTCCGCGTCTTATCTGGGTCCGGATGAAAGTAGGCCTGACACCTCCTTTTTTGATAGGTGTATACGCTCCGGACTCTTCCTATAGTAAGGCAGTAAGAGAGGAATTTTGGGCACAAATGAGAGAAGTCGTGTTATTGCGTAAGTGGAATGAACGTATTGTCATGCTTGGAGATTTTAATGCAAGGGTGGGAGTGAAGCGTGATGGGTATGAAAGTGTACTAGGGACGTTTGGAGATAAGAGTGTCAATGACAACGGCGTGTACTTGTTAGATGTATGTGTGGAGATGGATCTGTCTGTGATGAATACATGGTTCCAGCATAAAATGATACATATGTACACGTGGCAAAAGAAGGAAGGAAATGTTGTGTTAAGAAGCATGATAGACTTTGTGATAGTAGATGAAAGAATGAGAAGGTAAGTAGTGGATACTGATGTTGGCACAGACCACTATTTGGTTATCAGTAAAATAAGTGGTCTTTTCAAACGCTGGCGGCACCGAGATAAAGGTTCCACTACAGAATTAGCACGTATAAAAGTGGAATGATTGAAAGATAAGGGTATTAAAGATATGTACAAAAAGCAATTGAGCGAACGGATGGACAAAAGTTGGAATCTTGTAAATAAGGAAAGTGTGAGTGAGGTATGGTCGGTATTTAAAACCAACATTGTGAAATGTGCTGAAGAAGTATGCGGTTTGAGTAAAAGAAGAAGTAAGAAATGCGAGAAAGCTGACTGGTGGGATGATGAAACTAGAAGAATGGTTGAGGAAAAGAAAAAAGCATGGCTGGATATCCTAGCAATAGAGGTAACGAATAGAGCTAGTGGTGGTATGAATGAAGATAGTGTTAAAGAAATGAAGGACAAGTATATATGTGTGAAAACTAGAGTCAAAGAATGTATAGAGAGGAAGAAGAATGAGAAAAAGGAGAAGTATGAAGAACAATTCGGCGCAAGTTTCCGAGAGAATATAAAACTGTTTTGGAAACTCGTGAAAGAAGCGCGAGGTAAAAATATGAGTACATCGATGAAAGTGATTAGGAATGAAAGAGGTGAAGTCATGAATGAAGAAAGAAAGATACTAGAGCGCTGGAAGAATTATTTTGAGAGTTTATTTGAGAAAGATGTGTGTGAAATAGAGAAAGAAGAAACGATGGATACATATGTTTGTGAGCCCGACTGATGAAATTGGCATGGATTAAATTATGAAAGCGTTAAAAGGTGACGACTGAGATGTTGAAGGCTGGCGACGGACTCATAGTTAACCTGCTTCATCACCTTTTTAATCTATGCTGGAAACAGGACCAAGTTCCAGATAACTGGACAAAGGCAGTGTTTGTTCCAATTTATAAAGGCAAAGGTTTGCAGCAGAAATGTCAAAATTATCGCGGGATCAGCCTTCTAAGTGTAGTTGGAAAAATGTATGCCAGAATTTTGATTGACAGAGTAGTAAATGTGACTAATGACAAGATATGGGATGTGCAAGCGGGATTTCGGAAGGGAATGGGATGTACGGATCAAGTGTTTACCTTGCGCTGCGTCACCGAAAAATGTCTGGCAAAAAACCAGAAGGTGTATTGCGCGTTCATAGACTTGGAAAAGGCTTATGATAGGGTAAATAGAAAGGAATTATGGAAGGTGTTATCCATGTATGGGGTAGACAACTTTATAATAAGGGCTCTGAAATCCCTGTATAGGGGTTCGAGAGCCTGTGTCCGAATCAATGGTGCCTATACTGACTGGTTTGACATCTCCCAGGGTGTCAGACAAGGGTGTGCAGCCTCGCCCTGGTTGTTCAACGTATTCATGGATAGCTGCATGAATGATATGGGAGAAATTGAATGCGGGATCGATATGGTTGGAGTGCGTGTTAAGTGCCTCTTATATGCCGATGATCAAGTCATTCTTGCATCATCGGCAAATGAGTTGCAAGAAATGATGGACTGCATGAACAAGAACTTTAAAGCGAAAGGTATGAAAGTTAATGCACGAAAGACGAAAGTGATGGTGTTTGAAAAAGATAAAAGTGTGACTGAGTGTAATATTACGATTGGAGGTGAAATTGTAGAGCAAGTAAAGGAATTTGTATATTTGGGTAGCGTATTTACAAGGGACGGAAGATGTGAGGGAGACATTGAAAGGAGAGTGACTGCGGGAAATCGTGTAAATGGAGCACTGTGGGCGTTTATGAACGGTCAGACGGTGCCAAAAAAGGCGCGATTGGCGGTTCACAATGGAGTACTTGTCCCCACGTTGATGTATGGAAGTGAGAGCTGGGTTTGGCAGAAAAAGCATGAAAGTCGGATTAACGCAGTTGAGATGCGATCACTGCGTAGTATGTGTGGGGTAAGACTGATTGATAGAATTCCGAATGCAACTATACGAAAGAGCAGTGGACTGAAAGAAGATGTGGTGACAAGGATTGAGAAAGGAATGCTTAGGTGGTTTGGACACGTGGAGCGAATGAGTGAAGTAAGAATGACGAATCAGATATATAAGGCAAATGTGTGTAGGCAAGTCGGTCGCGGCAGACCTCGGAGGACATTCGTCGACCAAATTGGAGACATCCTAAGAAACGGCAAGGTCCGAAGTACCCGAAACCGGCGAGCATGTTTGAAAAGAGTAATGAGTGTAGAGGAAGCTCGTGAGGTTTGTAAGGATAGGAGCAAGTGGCGTTCTGTTCTGTCTCTGCCTACCCCGACGGGAAAAAGGCGTGAGTATATGTATGTATGTATGTAAAGATATTTCTTTAATTCCCTTTTCGGCACGGAAACAATTCTTTAGAAACGATTCCAATGCCTCTTTAAAGTTTCCTGTCACTGCTCCTAAGGGAATGTGGAGGAATCCATTTCGTTGCACGTGCGCGAAAACATGCAGAAAGGAAAAGGAAGGAATTCGGATACTACTGTCAAGTGATGGCAAATTTATTTAGCCGGGTTTGAGATTTATGATTCCACTGTTGATTTGGGAATTGAATAAAATAATGTGATGTGTCGTTGATTTTTTTTGATTCCGTTGATATTTTTCTGTATTTGTTTTATGGACATAAAAGCGAGAGTTTATAGGAATAATTATGTTTCAAATGCCTACTTTTAGGGTATGCGGTCAAAATCGGTTACGCTTCTACCTATTAGGGTCTTACTCTAAATTAGTATTATGTCTCAGACTGGTAAATTATTATGAAACCGTACTATGTCCATCTACGCATTAGGTATAATGACATATCGGCCTCATAAAACAAACATACAGCAAACTAATAACCAAAAAGGTTACATGCCTCTTGAATTCAACTGCAAATAGCCATAGACGACCAAACTAATAGTCTGAGACTAGACAATAATGGAAACAACGAGTACATTGTATGCAAAACTTATAGCTTCACAAGAAACACAACAAAGTGTAAACCACGTTTATATAAATGTAGATGAAGATAGTCTTAAGCGCTCTTGTGATACAGAAGCTTGGTGAAAACAGATTTTCAAAGATTGACAACGGTGCCATATATATAGATATACAAATCCTTGGTAAATATTCTGATTCAGCTGAATGTTTAGATTTCGGATCCCTATTGGAGCTTTACTATGATTTTCTTTTCTTTTTCTTGGGGCAGGTCTATATTGTAAATCCTTGGTGCCAATTTTGATGATACCGTTTCTTTTCTCTTTACATTTTTGTAGGTGCGATAGAAATTTTCCACGGAATCGTAATGTTGATTGGTGAAATTTGTTCTGAAATATTAATTACACATCGAATCCAAAATTCTTGAAAATTGATATTAGTTATTTGCTGTATATATATAATTATAATAACATATATATAAAACCTATTAATAATTTGAACACTACAAAACGTATATATTTGTATATATAATTGTGTGTATATATATAACAATTTTTCGTTAATTTATTTTTATTTCATTTATTTATAGGTAAATTTAATGTAGTAAAATTATAATTACATATAGGCCTGCGAGAATACCAGCGTTGTAGTTATACAACTGCAACAATAGCTGACGCAGTTGCCTAATTTGTTCTCTACATACCGCCTTCTGTTATGCTTAGTAATAAGAAAATATAATTATGTATGTAATGTCTTGGAGAAACAAATAAAATATTTTTTGTTTTGTTTTTGTTTTTTTGTTTGTTTTGTATAGTTTTAATGTAATTATGTAATATTTTTGATGTAATACCTTAAAGGATAGTGGTTTCACCGTCTTTATTTCACTTAACTGCAAAGGTTCATAGCGTGATGTTTATTTTAATTATCCTTCTGAAATATTGTGTTGTCAAGTTGTAGGAAAAAAGGTGTGGTGTTCCTCCTACTAGAGGGAGGATTCTCTAACCAGGCTAGGTGATCGTGCCTGGTGGACTGCCAGTCCTACGGTCGTATTTATGAAGTTCTATATATAGTCAACTTCGTGTGCGAATTCTGCTTGCGCGATTCAGCACTTTGTTTTCCGTAGCATTGTTTCCGATAGCTGTCCCCGGATAGTTGTTGAGACTTCGTCGTCGCTCACTAGATGGGCTCAGTTGTATCTAGCTACGGCTGCAAAGTGTTAAAACGTTTTTTATCTTTTTTGGTAACTCAGATTATTTCAACTCTTCATCTTTAATGTGTACAGTAAGATATTGTTTATCGTGTTTAATATTTAGCGTACTTTATATTCTAAGAGCAAGAAATATATTAGCATCTTCCTCGTGTACAAGATAACAAGAATGCACCTTGCACCTGTGTTAAAATTACACGATAAAAATCTTCGCCATGAAAAGTCTCTGGAGATGCTTGTTTCGAGATTGGATCAATGTAGATATTTTATCAGTTTTGGTTTAGATTTTACGTTAAATCCAGCACTTTGTATACTACAAAAAAGTTCATAGTGTTTCTTGTATTTATGCATGCAAGTATTTATGTTAGTGTCAACAATGCAAATATTTGTTTCCGGGAGTAATTTGTATCCGATGTTTAAAACTTTGAACGAAAGGAGGTTTATTATTGCGTTTGCAAAGATACGAATCCGCTCAAGTTGAATCCAAACCAAGCATCACGGGAGCAGCAGAAGCAGTAATAGTTATATACATAAAAAAAATACAAATATCAACCATTTTAATGCAACTTGAACAAACCCATAATGAAGCCGCCACTTTTGTATAAACTGCACTCGGCATTAACTTTGCATATACATAATTATTCCACTTTTCGTTTGCGACAACAAAAGCCCAGCGGAACCTTGTTACAGTAACAGTAGTTTAGAATACTACAATACCAGTAAGTAGCAGTTTAATTAGCACATTCCATAACGTCCTTTAAATTACGTAACACTGTTTACTGCATTCTAAAACATTTGGTAGAACAAAGCCATGATATAATTCAAGTTAAGACAGATAAGCATTCCTCGAGAGCTGCTGGTGTTTTGCATCCTGGATCATTGCCAGTTGTGCCATCGAATGTAGAAGCGGTCGAGTTTATAGGTCCGATGTTTGCCAGGTTATTGGTTATTGGCTTACAAAATTATTTGGACATTTTACAATGCTTTGTGAAAAGAAGATAAATATTTTCGGTGCTCAGTTCCTTTTTATTGAATTTGGTAAGTATTTAGATCTACGACATGCAATGATATATGATTTGTTTTGGAGTATTCGCAGTTTTGGTAATAGGCAGCTACTATCAACTTGTATATTAGTTACTTAATGTAATAAAACGTATCTTCTATTGCTTAACATAGAAAGTCATTAAACGACAAATATGATTTTCATAAAATATTTGTACAAATAACTAAATAGACAGCGTCTTTTAAAAATAAAGTTCAATATATTGACAAAACTGCTAACTTTGTCCAAAAGTATTGAGTAGGTTTCTTTCTAAAATTGAATTATTTAATTTAATATAGTCGAAACTATAGACTCGCATAAAATTCATTGAAATAAATCAAATAGCGCGCGGTTTTATTAGTTGTTGGGTTTTAATTTGTATAATTTACTTCACTATACAGGGTGTAGGACTGAAAATGAAACATGATACTGAGGCCCTTGGCGGTCGGAATCCGGAAAACTTTACTGCCAAGTGCCTTAGTATCATGTACTGAATCATGGGTATCAGTTTTCGGTACGCCGTCCTTTACACCCAGTAAGTTATTCGCAGAGAAGCGGGAGGGACTGGAGGCGGAAAGCTGAAGACCAAGCTTATTGGCGTACCATAGGGAGGCCTACGTCTATTAGTGGACTGATACAGGCTAATGATGATGATGATTTCACTTTAACCATACCGAACCTGATTGAAAGTTTATCATCACATGCACTGAGAATAACAGTGATAGACTTGCAAAATTACACTTTTATTAGGTGTATTTACCTACTAAAAGAACAATGCCCATTTCTGGCTCAGTTTGGAACTCATGAACAGCACAATTGAGTTTCAATTTGCTGTCGAATAATCCTTTTTATTTATAACTTAATTTATAGGCGTTACTAAAAGTGTGCCGAGAAACTTATTCAATAAATAGGTTTAAAAAGATGTGTTATCGTCTAAATAGCCAACACGTAATAGATCAGAAATTGCCAGTATAGAAATCATAATATTGAATCGATTATATTAATCGATTTCACATTTTCTCTACTCAAATGATTTTAGTGACTAGCAAATCTTTACTTGGTCTTGAAACATTTTTAATTGTGTATTTTAAGGTATTTATGCGATCAACTACAAATGGTAGCGCCATCTACCTTCCTATCTATAACTAATCACATCAACGTCAATCGTTCCACGCTTGTCTAGTGCGAGCGATACCATGTTTCCGTCCCTGTCTCCCATTCCCAAGAAGGGGCACGCCTTTCGTGCCTTGACGCCAGCGAGCGCCCTTACGGCGGAGTCGTATATCTGCAAGTCCGCATTGGTTCTAACTACTCGGTGCAGTTAGTTTGTGCCAAGTCTAAGGTCTCGCCTGTTAAAACCATTTCTGTTGTGAGACTGGAGTTGTGCGCGGCCCTTCTGCTGTCTCAGTTGCTCCGCAAGATTCAAGGCACAGTTTTGCCCCACTACCCTATTAATAAAATATACGCATTTTCCGACTCCAAAGTAGTGCTCGCTTGGATTTATTCATCTCCTCACCGCTGGCAGACTTTTGTCGCCAACCGCGTTAGTAAATTGATTGAACTTGTTCCCGCTACTTGTTTCAATCACGTCGCGGGTTATCGTACTCGTCTTCAGGAACAACATTCCATAAATCATATTGACTGGAAGTTTATTCCACCAGCATCACCACATTTCGGTGGATGTTGGGAAAGCATGGTCAAAGTAATTAAAACGCATCTCTTCAAGGTTATAGGTCAACAGATCCTCTCTTACGAAGAGCTTTTAACTGTCCTTACACAAGTCGAGGCACTGATCAACTCGCGTCCGCTCACGGCATTGAGTAGTGACCCTGCAGAACCATCCGCGTTAAGCCCTGCATATTTTCTGAACACAGTGCCATCATCGTCATTTCCGGCTCCTGAAGCAGACTCTTCAAGCTTGCTCCAGAGACATACTCTGCTAGATAAACTCGTGCAGTCGTCCTGGCGGCGCTTTGCTGTTATTAGACAGAACAGCAAACAGGACCCAGTTCACCAAGGCATGCCAACTACTCCAACAAATAGCAGAAGAGACAGAAGACCACACACTGGCTCCACGCATCATTAGCGTGGATGTAATGACGGTTGAATTCGACAGAGGCGAAATCGCAGATTACATCGGCTGCGTTAAAGCATCAGAACACCATGAGGTAGTGGTCTACGAGAATAGGAACCAGAGATTGGATTTCCTCAGACCACTAAAACCACCAACCCCAACAACCTCACCTCTGCAGATTGTTCAAGGACTCTCGTCTCCGACAATGAGTGGTTCCGAATTGCTGCAGCAGAGACAAGAAGAAGAGCGCAAAGGCAAAAACACCTCACCCAAAAAGCCATCCAAAATAACATCCCTGCTAAAAACCATCAGCTCAGCCACCCTATGGGTACCACACACTCTAGGGAAAAGGTTGCTTAATAGAGGGACTCAATCTTTCCCAACAACACCAAGAAAGACATCGCTAAACCTTTTCAACACTCCTCCACCATCCTGTAGCTTCTGCCACACGACAAAGGAAGCGCGACCAGCGGCACACTTGAAGCCTACCACATCAACGAAGGCAGACAAAAGCAAAGAAAAGGCAGAAGCAACAACTTCAAATGTGACTCCCCCCGAAAGACCTCCAGACTACGTGGCTCCATTCATTTGTCATGAATGCACTCACGAAGGAGCCACGCCAGAATCAAAACCCTTCTGGAAGAAGAAGAAAGAAGAGGAGTACGCGGAGAAGAACAAGGAAAGAGATTTGAAAAGGCAAAAGGAAAAAGAGGAAAAGAAGAGGAAGAAGGAGCTGGCAGACCTCACCAACAAACAATCGTTGCCAAGCACTTCCTCTAAATCGAGTCCCTCTAAAGCTTCACTCTGGGTCCAGAATATGCTGAACTTTGAAAGAAGAGAAGCAGCCGCAGCACACCAGCGAGCCGTCGAGAAGGATCGAGGACAACAGGAGCTCATCAGGCGAAAAGCCGAAATGGAGCGCCAAAGTCAACTTAATGTCCTCGAGAAAACAAGACAGCAGAAGGACACAGAGAGAAAAGCAGCCGCAGTTGAGGAGTTTTTCAAAACCAACCTGACATGGGACAAGTACAGGCGCCGAAGCTTGCGAAAGCCGAAACACTGGAGGACCACATGGCCAACGCCCTTATCGAATTCGTGGCAATTAATAAAGCCACTAAAGACACCAAGATCGCCCGATGCAAGAAGATCCTGCAAGCGTTCAGCAACCAGAACGAAGGGCTCCTCAAGGTGTTGATCGAGGAGGCTGAGGCCACAATTTACAACAACGAGACCTCGCAAGTCATAAAAGGTAACCCGATGACCCGCCATATGGCGGCTTACAATGCCACGGCGGGTATAGTGCTTCTAGACAAAGGTGAGACTCGGCGCACTGGAAAAATAACATTCCAAACCCCGTTGAACGACCCCATAGTAGTTACCACCCAAGGCACAGAGATCTGGCTTGAGGACAAAATCATCGACAGAGCACATTCCCTGTCCGAAAGCGAACCTCAAGAAAATTGGGGGGTACCCAGGATAACATGGGTGAACGGAGTACCGGGGTGCGGTAAAACCACCTGGATCGTGGAAAACTTTAAGGTCTCCAAAGACATCGTAGCCACAGCAACATCAGAGGCGAAACGCGATTTGAAGGAGAGACTCAGCAGACGAGCAGGAGTGGATGCAGCCAACAAGATCCGAACCATGGCATCGATCCTCGCGAATGGCATACAGGAACAGGACCGAGCACAGTGCAGTCGACTTATCGTTGACGAGGCACTGATGAACCACTTTGGCGCCATCGCGATGGTTTCTCGCATCCTTAACACCAAAGAACTGCTGCTAATCGGTGACATAAACCAAGTGCCGTACATAGACCGCGACAACCTCTTTAAACTCACGTATCTTCGCCCAAATCACTTGGCGACCATCAGCCAAGAGCTGTTGTGCACCCATCGCTGCCCTATGGACATCGCGTACGCCCTACAACAGGTGTACAATGGTATCTACTCATCCAGCAGCGTGGTGAAGTCCCTAAAGCTGAGCACCACCAGAGGGATAGAGATCCCCAAGGACCTGCCAGAGACCTTATATCTCTCTTTCACCCAGGCAGAGAAGGAATCCCTCATAGACCAAGGGTACGGAAAAGGGAAAAATTCAAAAACCCTTACCATCCACGAAGCTCAGGGGCTTTACTACAAAACCGTAGTCATCATCAGGTGCACAACAAAAAGGCTACAAGTCCACGACAGTGTGTCCCACGCAGTGGTAGCCATATCGCGCCACACCAAGAGCTGTGTATACTATACAGTAGACAGCGACGACGCGATTGGCAAACTCATCAAAAAGGCAAACTCCTCTACCGAAAAGGAAATAAAAGACTACAACCTGAAAATGGCGATACACAGCAGGGATGAGAAAACCATAACTAGACTGGCCAAACTAGAACCAGGCCAAGTGGCATAGTGCTTTGCATACACAAAATAAAAATAAAGGTCAAATGCGCAAATACCAAATATAACACCAAGATCGGTACAAAATCAAATCATTGAAATAGACAACCCAAATCATTAAAGTCATACATCATTCATCTGATATCTTCATTACATACTTCATACATCATTATTTCATTACATATATATTTATTACAAACGTAGTTCTAAAGTGCAAAACATCAGCACGACAAAGTGCATAACAACAGCACAATCACATTTATTATAAAGTCTAAAAAAACCTGGGTGTGATGTGCCATTCAATAACATCAAAGCAGGCACACACCACCATAAAAGTAAAATAACAAATTTTGAATAATATAACAAAATCACGGACGGAAGTCTGTGGTGCCATACAGCCAACACCCCGTCAAAAGGGTGCAGATAAAAAAAAAAAAAAAAAAAAAAAAAAAAAAAAATACATGATAATGCTCCGCCACTTTCATGGCCGTTAGCCATCGTAGAGAAATTGCATACTTCCAAGGACGGTACAACCCGCGTTGTTACCGTGAAAACCGCTAAGGGGAGCTACGTGCACCCTGTTGTACGTCTCTGTCCGCTTCCAACTCTGTGAGATCTAGCCTGAAGTTGGATCTACCTCTTAGTTTAAGTATTTAGTTAGTAGTTTTCGCTATTATTGCGTTTGTAGTTTTCGCTAAAGTTAATTTAGATTAATTTTATTGTCATATCGCTGTCTTAGCCTAGTGATGGGTTATGCGGTAGTACACCCAACATAGCTAAGTTCAATTCTATGTTTTTTAAAGGTAACCCTTTAGGGCCGGGGAGATATGGTAGCGCCATCTACCTTCCTATCTATAACTAATCGCATCAACGTCAATCGTTCCACGCTTGTCTAGTGCGAGCGATACCATGTTTCCGTCCCTGTCTCCCATTCCCAAGAAGGGGCACGCCTTTCGCGGATTGGTCGCCGCGATCGTCGACGCGAGAAACAATCTAGAACTTTCGTATTCGCTAAATACGTGTCGGCCATACCGTACCGCTCGCTATAATTATTACCGCTTATACAAAACCGCTCGCAAGTGGAAGTGATTTGTGTAGTGAAGTGAATCAAGCAGCTTCATCCCGAAACCACCAGGAGACTGCCCTTCTGAGACGAAGAAGATTGCCGTACAAGGTAAGTGCCCCCCATCCTTGGAATATCCTATACCCACTCACAATCGTCTCTCCCATTCCTTTTCCACATCCTCTTCCTTTATCCAATCCTAGGCGACTAAAACCCGCTATCCTTTGTATACAGTCCATTTCCTTCTCCAAGTCGCCTAGAACCTACGGTTTCGGTGTATCGCCGAACCAACAAATAAGTTTGATTTTGAATCAAATGTACACCGCTATTTTTTAATTAGTACAAAAACTTTAAGGACAGATTAGCGAAGATATTATTATCATATATGTGACGTAAGAATTTCATAATATCAATAAAGAGCAAAGTTATTATCATTTGTTTATTGTACAAAATCTCACTTAAATCATAGTCATATTTTACAATCCATTCACTAATTCATTGATAATATTCCACCCTGCTCATTCGCATTCTCTCTGTCGCACTTATGATGTAGGTAGCAATAGAAAATAAAATGAAGAAAAATAATAAATGTAGGTAGTTATTTTTTAATTTTGTTAGTTCTACCCTCTCCTTCATACTTCATTCGGGCGTAGGGCCGGTAAAATTTATCGTTTAACAAGTAATTAAATACGGAGGTATGTAATTAGAAAGCAAACAAATATCAAAATAAAAGATGGTGTTCTGGACTAAAAGAAAAGAGTAATTTTGGCGTATTTATGAAGTTAGAATCATCTGCTATTTAAAAATTATTTTATCGTCATCATGTCAGCCTAGAGACGTCCACTGTTGGACATAGGCCTTCCTCAAGGTGTGTGGAGAACACAGACCGATTTTGAGGCGCCTGCATCAAATTATTATTTACTTAAGTACGTATTATTTACTAAACTTACAAGTATTTCCATTGTCCTTCGAAATGTCCACCACCGTTGTCAAAAGCATCCAATATGCACTGTTTTAATTGTTTGACACTGACCCGGTCACTTTTGTACACTCACAATACGATGTCCATGGGTACACAGCTGCACTCGCGATTTTTCCACTCAAAAAGTACGAACGAAGCATAGCTACATACTCCCGTGATATGAACTGATATGATAGGCCATCGCGTCGGGCAAACGTAGACAAACAATTAAGTTTTGCAACGAAATTAGATACGCTGACTTTCGCTAGTAATTTAGTACTGTTTGTGGCATCGTCGGGGCGTGGCGCAGGCGCAGAGGGCCGGGGGGAGGGCGGTAATTTATCAATGGTACACGGGTCGGTCATAGTATTAGTATTGCATTTACCAATTATCACGTATTTTTGTGGACAGTTTTGAGACAGTTTTGGGACTTAGTGTTTTTATTTTTCAACTACATAATTATGATCAGTTAAAGATACTTAGTGCCCTGTTAAATTTTTTGTACTAATTAAAAAATAGCGGTGTATAAATATAACCTATGACCGAAATCTGTATCGATTAATAAAAATCATTTAAAAACTGTAAAATGGCAACACTTTTGTGTCTCATAGTAAATGTCAATAACGTCATATCTCATTTTCAACTTATTTTGTTTGTTATTTGTTGTGCGCATTGTGAGTGTTTGTGAATCTTTTACGACTTCTGGCCTTTTCTTTCGGATTTCTACCCTTACCAAACTATTAACTCATTCCTTTCTACTCAAAACTACGAAATACTGTAACTATCCTAATAAAAGTACGTACCCACCTAATGTTTTTTGAGCATAAAAAAGTACTTCTTGTAATAAAACCATGAATGTGGCGGACCTCTAATCTCAATCTCAAAATTCTATTTTAACACTCTTTTATCGAATGCAATAACAAGTACTACGATTTTTGACGGTCCACACCTGGGCCGGCGTCTCAAAGAAAAATGGGCATTGTTATTTTAGGACTAAAATTACTTATCATAATATTTCCGTTTTCGTGGAGTGGACATGAAGCTGTGCTTGTATTCATAATTATATTAATGCCTGTAAATGTTTAAATAGTACTCTATCTGAGACATCTCAATGCAGAACTGCACAATCGGTACGTGATTGATCTTGATAACATTGATCTTTATCAATAATATTTATTATTCAAAGGCATGAGATCGGATAACAACAGAGAATCGGGCCTTTGAGAATGTCTGTATTTTTTATATCTGTATTATTATATTCACGATATATACAATTCTGGGTATGATTGAAATTAAATGTTAATGTATTCAAACTTTATTTGTTATAATAATTATTATGATATTTTATTAGAATAAATAATATGGATTTTATGATAGCATAATTATATAAGCTACAATTTTATTGCCAGCTATAGATATATCTCTTTCTCATTTATTTCACTTATAAACAAACCTTTCAACATATAGCGCAGACCGTACAACATACACCATTGAAAAATTCAGTGATATCGACTTCTAGTGAATGTACATGTGTACTATGTCCTATGACAAAAAACGGTAACAAGAAAGAAAATGATGCATATTATAAAAAAATAATATATGTATCCTGGTGCGATTTACTACATTATGAACCCAGTCGTGGCTGTGAAAACGGGCAGCAAATCCCTGTTAAACAAAGAAGATATTTTTCTTTGTAAACGAGTCTAAAAATTCACTCGTCCAAGGTTTACCACCTCATCTTACGAGATTAGTTTTAATGTTAATCAGAAGGACGACAAACAAAATAAATGTGAAGAAAACACCATTAGCAAACCGCTATTCCACAGTACTTAAACTTGTATGTGAGAGCTGTAAATTCGAACTCAACCAGAATTAATAGAACGGTCCTTTATCTATACGTTTGTTTCTTTTTTATATCAACATCTTAACATGTTTAATGCTCTAAATGTTATAGTTAATATCTCAGTGGAAAAAACAATTACTGACTATTATGCAGAGGGTCTTGGGTTTAAACGTACGGGAGCACTGAATTTTCGAAGTAAAGGGCGCATTAAATAGTTGATTGTCGCTTGCTAAACGGTGTACAATGCCAACCCGCGCTTGGCCAGCGTTGTGAACTATATCGTATCCATTTCTATAAAGACAACAAGTATAGTTTAAAAACACTGCCTTTGTACCATTGTATTATGTGTCCCTAAAAAGTTAAATAAACGATGTTTTAAATAACAAAAAGGTGTATTCCTTCAATTTTATTCTCAGAAGTCATAACAGGTAGCTTTACGACATTTTCAAGCTATCACAAGTCAAGTTACAGTATGTAAATTCTTCGTAATAACTCTTAGCGGCACACTTCTCTACTTTATTATCTCCCTGCACTACCAAAGGTAGCGTCTACATGAACTTACTTCATGAATCTAGACGAGCAATCTACATAATATAACGTCAGACATGAAACGTAGTCTTAAGAAATTACACAATTTAAAACACACCGTACAAAGTATAAAAGAGCTTCATGCCAATAGACCTCCCACAGTATTACTTGTCAGTTTGTACTCGTAATAGTATTTGCTAGAATAGAATAGAATAGAATAGAATAGAATAGAATATCATTTATTTTCTAGAATATGGTATCATACATGTGTTATAAATTTAACATCCAGCATATTCTGCCACATAAGGCGTGCAAATATTAAAAAGACATTAAAACATTGTTATAATATTTTGAATTATTAACATTACATTTGGAATAGTAATTATCATTGCATAAATTAATTAATAATCATTTATACTTAAAACTAAAGAAATAAAAATGTCAGTAGGTATCATTAAATGTCAGTGTTCTATCGCAATAATAAGGAATGTCATAGTGTAATTAATTTATCATTCAGGTATTCATTGATGTCATAATAAACTTTTTCTAACAATAACTTACAAAGCATAGTACGGAAATGTCTTAGTGGTAATTTGCTGATATTATCTGGAAGATTGTTATATATTTTTATGGACATGCAATATGAGTTTCTCCTATACAGTTCTAACCTAATCTGGGGAATTTTAAGCCTTGTTTTGTGTCGCGTATGACTATTTTCTGCGTCTCCTAGTCTTGTAAATACTGTAGGATTCTTTTTGACGAATAGACAGGTTTCTAATATATACAAACACGGCAATGTCAAAATTTTGTGTTTTTTAAATAGTGGTTTACAGCTATCTCGGTAGTCACAATCGAACATTGCTCTTATACATTTCTTTTGTGCTATAAATAATTTGTCTATATCTACTGAGTTGCCCCAAACAATTATTCCATAATGGAGAACAGAGGCTACATATGCATGGTATGTCATAATTGCTGTTCTTACATTGACTATTTCCCGTATTCGCTTTATTACAAATATAAAGCGATCAACCTTAATTAGAACATTTTGGATGTGTGGCTTCCAGTTACAGTACTTATCAACCGTGATACCCAAAAATACACATTCATTTGTAACATTCAGTAGCTGCTTATTAAAGCTGACTTCTATGTCAGGAATGTTTGCCTTATATGTTTGGAATTGAATTATGTTTGTTTTTACTATGTTAATTTTAAGATTATTTTGCTTTAGCCAAGTCACTGTTTTGTTAATGCAATCATTTACTTCCGTTTCTAGCTCTTTTATACTATTGCTTTTTACTATAAGGGTTGTGTCATCAGCAAAAAGAATACATTTTTGAGTAATCGCATCTGGAAGGTCATTAATATAGAGTAGAAACAGAAGCGGAGAGAGCAGACTGCCCTGTGGCACTCCGTATTGGTTTAGTAAATATGAGGATCGGTAAGTTTGTTGTATATTGTTGCTGGTTTTAATTATTTCTACGCATTGAACTCTGTTGTTTAAGAAACTTTTGATCCAATCATATGCATTGCCACGCAAACCATAGCTGTCTAATTTTGACAATAGTGTTTCGTGGCAGACACAGTCAAAGGCCTTTGTCATGTCAAGGAATAACCCTGTTACCATTTCTTTTTTATTTATGGCTTGTGTAATCTGGTTGAAAAGATTAAAACATGCTAAGGTTGTGGAACTATTTTTTTTAAACCCATATTGTTCATTTTTTTAAATGTTGCAATCTGTTATAAATGTATTTATTTTATTGTACATAACTTTTTCAAAGACCTTTGCTAAGATAGGGATAAGAGTTATAGGTCTGTAGTTGTTCATGTCCGTCTTTACTCCCTTTTTATATAGAGGCTTTATTACAGATCTCTTTAAGCAGTTTGGAAATATTCCTTCAGTCAAGGACAAATTAATAATATATGTGAATGGGACTACAATGTTTACAGCACATGTCTTAATTATCTTAGTGTTTATATCATCATATCCTGTTGAATTTGTGTTTTTCAAGGATTTGATAATGTTTAAGATATCAACTTCATTAACTGGGGTTAGAAAGATGCTCTTACAATTACTTGGGATTTTTGATTTTAGACAAGCATTTTCAATTTTTTGATAAGTTACAGATATGTAAAATTGGTTAAACAACTCGCATATTTGCCTTGGGTCGTCATATTTAATATTGTCTACCAGAACAGAGTCAATCTTAGATTTATGGTTTGTATTGTTTGATGTGTCCTTTATTATTTTCCAAGCTGCTGAGCACACATTTTTAGATTTAGCAATATAGCGTTCGCTGTCAATTTGTTGCGAGGAGAGTATACACTTCTTAAGAAGTTTTGAATACTGAATATAGGTTTTTTTATTGTTTTTTTTATTGCACTTGTTTGTAATGTAATTTAGATATAGCAGTCGTTTCTTAGTGCAACAATGCTTAATACCTTTTGTCAACCATCTGTTTTTAAATGGTTTATTTATGCACTTAACTTTCTTGAATGGGAAACATAAGTTATAGAATAGAGAAATTGCGTCATGAAATCTGTTAAATGCTTCTTCAGTAGTTTGATGTTCAAATATTTCTGAGAAAGATAGACAGGACAAGTGTCTGTTAAATTTCTGTATGTTTTCCTCATTTTGATCCCTGACAAATTTGAACCACATGCTTGGTATTTTCTTGATTTTGTTATGTATCTCTAAATTAACTGTAATAGACTGTGCCGTTTCGTGATCCGACAGGGCCAAGTAATGAAGATTTGTCTTTTGTTCTAGTATATTGCTAACAATTAGATCCAACCCGGAAATATTTTGGTGCAATAAAGTTATAGTTTTATATTTGTCTTTATTAACGAAAAAGCGTCTTACCTGGGCTGCAGATACTTTTTAGGTCCTCACAGCGTTTGGCGCTAAAGTATGAGGTAATTTTCGTTTGCACAGTTTTGTTTGTTATTATCGACATATTATTCGATTTAGTCGGTTCGGGCTTATACCTAGCTAAATTGGTCTTAATTTTGCTTATAATTTCACTATCGTAACAATAACTTTCAATTTCAAACTTTATTTTAGAACTTAGGTTGTATAGATAGGTTATATGATGAGTTTTATTATTGTACGAATGTGTAGGCTTGGGTATTTTCAGATATTTACAATTTTTATAGTTACGTGATAACAATTCTAAGTTATTATTAATCATGTTTTCATTAAGGTAAGGGTTATGTTGTACATTAATGACAAACAGTGAATGACAGCACAACTTATACAAAACATTACATAGTTCAGAAATTAGTATGTAGGGGTACTTGTCATTTGATCCCACGGCTAGCAGGATGATATCGTTTGGATTGAGACCACTTAAAAATGTATCTGTGCAACTCTTAAGAACTTGCGTGCTCGTGGCATTTGGCTTGACAAAAGACATAACCTGGTAGTCGCTTAGTTTCGTAAATGTCTGCGCTAATCCTTTGACTTGCTGGTCTCCAAACACATAGATTCGGCGTTTTGCTTCTGTTGGGGACGTCTTCGTTTCGGTGTCCGTTTGTACCATGTTTGTGAACCGTTCATGTCCCACTTGCTCGGGTTGACAGAGGTCTCCACTTATCTTGCGAGGGCTGAAATCACGTGAACGAAGATTCTGGTTTTCTAAAAATAATTCTTCAGTACTGGGATTTTCCAGGGCGGCGAATTTAAATTTTTCTTGGCCGGCGAATTGGTTGTGGTCTTACTTAATGTTGCAGTGCTCTCATCCTGGGAGCTTGTTTCCAGAGTAAGACGTCGTTTACTACTGGTTCTTCGCTTTGTTACAGTTTTACGTAAGGATGTTACAGGACTTTGACCAAGTTGTTTCAGAGTATAAATCTCCTTGTTTAGTTGCTGTATCTGGGTTTTTAAATCGGTGTTTTCTAAAATCATGTTTTCGAGCTCGTTTTGTGTGCTTTCGAGGTTTATTTTGAGGCCATCCATTTCCGTCTTCAATTCTGATATTATGTTTGGATCTGGAGTAAAATTTTTCATGCCTAGACTATTTCCGAACAGATCCTCTGTATCACTCAAGTTAGATGAGCTGCTTCTATTTAGCGATTCAAAGGATCTAACTTTGTTGATTTTTCGACGTCTCAAAGTAATATTTGTTGTATCCATTTTTGTCTATGATTAGCTTATCCTGAGCTTATCTTTGGCGTAATGCTAAATATTGATATAATTTCGCTGGAACACAACGCACTTCGGTTCGTGTGTTTGATGTTGGTAGCACTGTATGGCACGGAGTTTGATTGTTTTGAACGATGATAACGAATTTTTCAGCAAGTTTTTAATTTAGGTTTAATTATCAATTACTGGTTGGTTTTTAGGATGAGTGTTATATTTGTTATACCACAACGGGACCACTATTCATTTATCACTTTATATTAGTCACCTGTACACTGTTTATTGTTTTTATAGTCACTGATTCACTATAGTTTTTTCATATGTTATTGGTTTTAATGTAATCTGATACACTGTATAACGTTATCACTTGGTTGATGCACATATTTGGTGTCCACTTATGCACTTTTATGCGATATATACAAAGTTTAAGTAAATTAATAGAAATTGAATTACGGAGCTAGTGTTTACATCGCGGGGTTGCCAACCCAAAAACCTCAGACTATAGAGAATGGCTAAGCCTTATAAATCAGGTGGGTGGCGACCAATACTATCAGCCTCTAAGTATCTTGGCTATCTGTTTCGAGTAGTCGTAAATCTACTACTCGTAAATACGACTAGTCGTATACGACCACTAGGGTCGTTTTGACCTGTGAATAATACGTTGATGTGTAATGGTTAGAAAATACATTATAGCTGTGCTTATCGTTAAGGGATTTTCTAGGCTGTGTTCACTGTTACTTCCATATTATTATGATAGGTAATTAGGTAGTTTTGTCGACTTGCAGTAACTTCGGGTGGTTTACGAACGTTGCTATAAATTTCTGGAACGAGTTTTCTTGACAAGTAAATTTCTCTCATTTTAGCTGCTGTGTATGTATAGCAGAATATGGTGAATCTTTTGCCATGTTTTATACATAGTCCAATAACCACATTGCAGGATTGTCCAATAATGATATCACTTATAAAACATTCACTTCTTACACCGATTACAGACATTTTCAGACAAAAATCAATAAGGTTTTTTCCAACATAAGAACCAAATTATCTTAAAATTGTAGTAATATACTTATATATATTTTTATCTCCTTCTTACAAATGATCATACATTAGGATCCACGTTTTCACTGCATGACAGATATACCTATTAGGTTGACCTAGATTGACTATCCTGAGTGGCATTTTTATACATATATCTAGTCTCAAAAAATGTACCTGTTGTCATATGTAGGAACCTTTGTTTACCTCTTCGAGAAACTCCTTTGGGAAGTTCTAGACTGACAATAATATATAAAAGTTGCCCAAAAGTTACCTAAGTGTAGGTGATAATAATAACATTATCTAAAAAGTTTTGTTCTTTTATTTTAAAATAAAAATAAATAAAAATCGTTTATTGCCAAAATATATTACAACAATGAATCGATATACGGTGGCCCCACACTAGGCAAGCCTTTCCTGTGGGTACCATGACGATTACCATTTACGGTTACATTGCTCGGTCGAAATTAAATGAATTACATTGCCATGTGTTAAATACTTTCAAACAAAAAAATAAAATCTTTTTGTATATAAACAAAGGTAAGTTACAATAAAATCAAAAAGTATGAGCAAAAACTAACATACTATGTATTCAATGTATTGGGTGTTAAATTTTTTTATGTAAATGAAAATTTAAATAAATATGAATGAAAACGTATGTATATAAATATTTAAATATATAAATATTTACTAATAAAAATGTTAAAGAACTAAGCCAAATTAACACTTTTACTATTGCCTCCTTAATCGAGCTTTCCTTGATTGAACACATCTTCGCAATTTTATTATAGATATAGCGGTCAATATAGGGACTAAGACGCCTTGCAAAATATGTGTTTATTTTTGGAAGAGTAATCCTGTAAACTCTACGCTGGAGCATCTGCTCATATTCCTTAGAGGTAATTACTAGATTATGAATTTTGAGAAAAGCCTGTAGTAAAAACAAATGTCTCTTAAATAAGAAGAGTCTTCTCAACTATGTGTAACTGAATTATGTTTAGAACTCGTGAGAAATTGACATTAAATTATGTTCAACATTTACAGTATAACACATTTTTAAAGATAATATGGTCAATGTGGCTGTATTTCTTTTCCTCTTATTATTTTATATTTGTAGTTATAATAATTGATGTTATTGTCACGTTTAAACTATTGGCTCTAGCTGATGGGCTACCTGATTAATAATTATCTTGTGTGATATTGGCACCCAGCGGGGTGTTTTTGTGTAGAGACCTGCATGTACCATGAAACTCAGCATGCCAATACATTTCAGACAATGTGTGGGATAACGGTTTAATACAATAAAAATGCATTTAAGAACAAAGAAAATTGAGAAAACGTGTAAAATTTTTTGTCTTACAACAGAACTATTGATGATATATTTTTAAATTTAATAATAATAATATAATAATAATAAAATCTTTTTATTCAAGTAACATTGACTCATTTTTGTTAGTAACAATTTTAACTTATTATCTATGTTAGTAGTTTACACACATACACTTATAACAGACGTAGACAGCTTGCAGCAATGACTAATATATTCACAGTCCAGTCTGCTAGCAATACCGCTAAGTATGTTATTGGGACTGGCCCGCACGCAGCGCACCAGAGAGGCGAATCTTTTGTGCATTATGGTAAAAAAGCAATCCACTCGGGCTTCAGCAAACATCCCTGATGCGCTATAGAAACGGGGCAGTCCCATCAACACCCGGAACGCGTTATTAAATTGGATTCGAAGAGCGCTGTACGATTTCTGAGTGTAATTTGCCCACAGGTTACACGTGTAAAACGATGTACAGTATGCTCGAAATAGAGTTATTTTAACATCTCTGGAGCAACGTGAAAACCGGCGAGCTATCATATTAGCTCTAACCGACAGCGCTCTCCGTTCCCTTTCAATGTCAGCATTGTCCTTGAGGTCGGCAGTCAGAATATGTCCCAGATATTTGAAAGTACAGACTCGGGCTAGTGGTGATCCATTCAGTGTAACTGTTGGTACAACTTCTGGACATCGACCCCCGGCCTCGAAGACCATGACTTCGCTCTTTTTAACATTATATATCAATTCGTGACGTCTAGCATAGTCTTCACAGATTGATACCAATCGCCTCAAACCACAGATTGAGGCACTGAGGAGTGCCATATCATCAGCGTAAGAAATGTTATTCACACAGATGCTGTCTATGTAACAGCCAATGCGCTCCCTGCTGAGTGTCTCAATCAGTTCGTTAACATATAGGTTGAATAGCGTTGGAGAGCTTAACCCTCCCTGTCTCACACCACACTTGAGCGTAAATGGTCTCGAAAGCTTGCCTCCCCAACGCACATGATTAATCGGGTTCCCATACCAATATTTCAATATATTTATAAGTATAACAGGAACACCGGTTCTTTCCAACTTGGTCCAGAGAATATCGTAGAAAAACCAGATCAAAAGCCCTGGATAAATCGAGGAAGCAAGCGTAAGTAGGTGTATTCCGATTCGAATAGTACTTAACAGCCCACTTAAGACACAAGATGGCGCTATTAGTGGACAAACCAGGTCGGAATCCGAACTGCTTATCATGTAACTTAATGTATTTATTCAGTTGTGCGTTAAGTAGATTGTCAAGTACCTTCGCGATCACAGTGGCCAGAGAAATAGGCCTATAATTGGTTAAGTCCGCAATGTCACCAGTTTTATTTTTAACAATAGGTTGTACAATCGTTTTAGTCATTTGACTAGGTAAGTAGCCATGGCTTATACAAAGGTTGAACAGCATTGCCAACACTCTTGGTAAGTGGGGGCCCGCAAACTTGAGATGCTCAATGCTGAGACCATCATGACCAGGGGATTTACCTCTAGACATACTACTAACAATACGATTCACTTCTTTGGCTGTGAATCTGATTCCTGGCTCACTTTGGTCCAAAGTAGTAGGCATCGACTGTGACGGACCCAGTGGGGATGTCAACATAAAATGGTCCTTAAAGAGGTCGGCAATACGCAAGGGATCACTTACACCGCTGATAGACACCGGTAGGCCAGGCTTACTACTCAATCTATTGGTATGCTTCCAGAATGAACGAAAGTCTGAGTTCGAATGATGTGAAGCCAGAATGTCAATTTTTATTTGGTCCGCATGATCTTGACACCATTTTAATCGCGACTTAAAAATCTTTCTGGCTTCACACATCTCTTCGTATAAGACACCCAATGTAGGCTTGCCAAAATATACCCACTGAGTGAATTTCTGTCTGGCGGTCCGATATGCATTATCGACATATTTGTTCCAACCTACTACTACATTCTTTCTTCTACGATTACTACGTGTCCGACTTATTACGGCGGACTCACTCAGAGCACTCACAATATCACTGTACAGTCTATCAATGACACTTTGATGACGGTTATCATTGCAAACAAAGTCGCAACAGCGTATTAATTGTTCCGGTAAGTCTATGCATCTTAACCTTTCATGACAAGCCGCACTATAACATTGCGTTTGCTCATGACTTTTATCCGCGTTTTGAACATAAGGTGTCAAAAACACACTCAAGCACTAGAGGGTAATGGTCTGACCACAGTGTATCATACCGCACATACGCTTTAACTACTGAGGCACGGGCCGTTTTAGTAACTACACAGTGGTCAAGCCACTTCCTCGAGCCGTGCCAATCGCTCACAAAAGTAAACGTGTCTGAATTTACCCCTAACAACTCAGTATCAACACAACTCCATTCGAGTTCCCTACAAAAGTCTATAAGTTCGTGAAAAAATCGTTCTTTTGGGTCTGCGTTAAAGTCTCCCAGTATAAGTATAACAGTTTTCAATACTTGAACTATAATACCATTGATTTAAAACATGCAGTCAATATTTTGTTTACTTACGCAACATTGATAAGAATTACATAATATATCCGCAGTTAATTGCATTACAATTTTATAATAGATATAAACGTGTCGATAATTACACATTGGCGACATACTCTGACTTAAAGGTTGCAATATGATACATTTCAGCATTCGCGTACAACATCCGAAAATGTCAAATAAATCAAACCTTCCGCGTTCAAATTTTGTACGCCCAAGTGCAACTTCATATTACATACCCAAGCTTATAAGATGCAACTTAAGAAGTAAAAAATATTTTAGATTGCATCTGAAAGTAGTTCAGACATTGTCGACAAAATGAAAACGAAATAACTCACATATTTGATATAGCTATAAGATTAAATTTACTGCTGATATTAAATTTTTCTATAAATATTTCTGGATTAGCTTCCTATAGCGACCCTATTTGAAAGTCAATCTCATCACAAACCAATCGCAAAATTGTAAAAAAGGTCAAAAGAAAATTGTACGGCAATTACAAGTAAATAAATAAAACTAAGAAGATATTTCGGTGACTTTACATGTAAATATTCTGTGAGTGTGTACCAGGGAATTTCTATAAAATGTATGAATAGACTTTTATGAAAAATGGCGCTGTATTTGAGATACAGAAAATTTTTGGGAAAACCGCATAACACAGAACGTTTTTTAATATAAAACAATCATCGCACAAACCTACCACAAGTATACCTACCTACTAAATTTGTTCAATACACTTTTGAATGCTAGAATTTTCAAAACTTTCTCACAACATTAAGCTTAAGCTTCGAACTAGCATTAATTCTATACCTCTTAAAATGATAGTTCTACGAATCTTGCATGAATTAAGTTATTTAATAAGCAGTTGCTGCGATAGTGACTTTAGCGCAATATCTTTTGCGGTTTGCTATAAATATTTCCAAATAATTAATTGAATCATTTGGATATGGATATTCAAAAAATAAAATTCCAGTTCATTTATGACAAACAAACCTATTTCACCACCCAAAGCACATATAAAAAATATTCCATTACATCAATGCATTCCGCACCGTCTTGAAAAATATGGGACTCTATTAAAAAGAGGTCCTAAGAAAATTTAAGATCCCATCCGGAGTATAATCTAAACGGAGACGCAAAAATATTGGTTTGGAGCCACAACCCTCTGACCCTTGAGTTTTCCTACCTTAACGATTAATAAATCAAATAAGTGGACTCGCTATCGAAAGGTTGACTTGAATAAAAGGTAAAAAACGGGACTCTATTACTAAGCCTCCACTGTCTGTCTGTCTGTCTGTCCGTCTGTCTGTCTGTCTGTCACCAGGCTGTATCTCATAAAGCGTGATAGCTAGAAAGCTGAAATTTTCACAAATTATGTATTTCGGTTGCCGCTATAACAACAAATACTAAAAATAAAAAAATAAAATATTAAGGGTGTCCCATACAAAAAACTTGTTTTTTTTCGTATTTTTTGCTCAAAATTACTAACTGTAATAGGTAGACGCTTTAAATTTTCACAGAAAATGTATTTGTATAATACCTTTCAAAATAAATAATTAAATAAAAAGAAGTAAATAATAAAGGGGGGCTCCCATACAACAAATGTAATTTTTAAGCAATTTGTTACTCGATCTTAATAAACAGGTAGAAACTTAAAAAGTATTTAAGTATACATACAATGAACCTGATTTTCTTTTATAGATGATGGTACGAAACCCTTCGTGCGCGAGTCCGACTCGCACTTGCCCAATTTTATATTATACCTCCTGCACATTTATCAACGGTGAATAAATTTCTTTGCCCTTTACCGTAATTGCATAATTGTGGCACATGGTAAATATCGTTTTTCTGAAAGCTATACTGTTGTATAAAATTGACCAGTCATAATAAAATGCAGACAAATAAATATATTCCTATAAGTTATCGAATACTATTATCTTCATAAGACAGTTTTCTATTTTCGCGAAAGGTATTGAGTTAAAAAAGATGGGTCTGGGTCTGAGATGGGCTAACTGAAAAGGTACTTTTCAACTATATATGATACCGGTCAAACATTTATTCGATAAATTTATGATATATTGTGTTGTATTTCGTATTACCATAGTCAATAGAATTATGAGATCTCTGTTACATGTGGGAAGCTGTTCAATACGTTGGCTTTCAAATATTTTATACCTATAATCTAAATTGTTTTCAAGAGTCACCAATCGAATAAGGTAGAAATAACGTCCATATTATGTATGCAATTGGAATTATTGATTTGTAGTACTTGAAAATTGCCTATAAATAAATTTTATTGTGATATACGATTGCGTTAGTGCGGTATTGGTTAAGTGGCTACTAGATGAATGACCTATAAGCGAGTAGTTTAGGTTGGTACTTAATCCTCCTCACATGAAACATAAATAACCGTAATCGGCAAACAATGCACTGATTCTGGGAGTTCATGTTTGTTTTCTCAGAATTTTTTGATTTGGACGTTTGATTTTGTTTTATTTTGGTCAACGTCATAATGGAAATTTTACAATTCTCTTTTACATAAAATTAGTATTTTTACTAATTTTCATTATAAAACTTGTAACGTTTGTTGAGAGATAAATTAAATAGTACTGTGGTTGGTTACAAAATATATTTACGTTGGTAAGCGTTACACAAAATAAACCCGGTAGATATTAGCAAAAGCTAGGTCTCAGGGCAGGGTAGGCAGGCAGGCTGACAAGGCTTCGGTGCTCCAGCAGAGAAGGCAGCACTTATCTTGGCAGCGTCCAGGATCCAAGAGAGGGAGCGCTGTTCGCGTCAGACCTGCATTTATACTCGACGGCGTGCGTGGATGTGTGCGTCGAGTAGGTGGGGTAGCGCTGTAGTGTGCATCGCTCGATGCGACGTCACACACTCCCGCCCTTTAGGCCGGAATTTTTCCTGGGGGAAAAATTCCCTGGCCCCCTGCCGCCGACAGCGCCTGGAACAGAGAAGGATAAGTGGTGTCAGTCTTTTAAGTGCCAAACACCACCTAAAAGAAATTTGGTTATGTATAACAACCTTTCATACATCACGCATTCAATGGACCCCTTTAATAACAAAAAAATCCTTCATATCTCACAAACATGCCAGACACATGCCAACTCACAACCAGTGCACCAGCCATCACACAAATCAATGCGGTTCGTGCTTGAATGCAAAACACGTCGAGGATTACACATAACTGAGATAGTCTAGAATAAATAGTTATCATTTATTAGTGTCACTTCAAAACAATTGTTTAGAAATTTTATATATAAGTTGAGTTAAATAGAATACAAAAGAGCTGCTCAGTTTATGAAGTAACTATAATAATACTACTGCATAAAAAACAATTAAAATAAAAGGTCCGCTTCGATAACAAAGGAGTGAGTGACAGGTCATAAAACTCAACGCAGGTAGTCGAGACGAATGTAGACGAGAGTAAGCCTAATGTGCGCGGGATAAAGTATTATTCGGAAGGCTCGCTAGCGGCTCGCTAAATAGAATGGGTTAATATTAATATCTCCGAGCCTAATTTATAACATAACGTAAACAAAATGATTAGTACGACAAGTAAAATAGGTTCAAGAAACTTCGAACCCGTGAGACGCAGTTGATTACAGTTTTAACCACTGAGTCAAAACAAAAAGATCTTAAAGATAGAAAAAAATCGGTTTTACTATAACGACCATTATGGACTGTGGGTGAGCAGAAGTAATTATAACAAAAATATGGCGAGTTTTTTTTATGAGGTAATCTATTGTTTGTAATTAATTAATTTTATATCTTTAATATGCCATTCGCCAACTGGCTTGCCAGTCATATCAGACAATTTGTAAACTAAAGGAGATTTTTAGCTACAACTTTGCATTTAATAAATTAAGGAGCGAGTTTTTTATTGAAATATTTATCTTTATCGCTTAAATAGTAAGTACGTCGCCACACAATATCGCCGACATTGAATTCGGCCGGTTTACGACGAAGATCATAAGAATTACAATTACGTTGGTGAGCGGCTATCAAAGCAGCCTGTACCTTTTCGAAGATAGGAGACAAATGGCCGAGGGCCTCCGCATATGTATCACGCGGTTCGAAAATGATATTGGGGTCAGATTTGTTGACCCACAAGTAACCAATTCACGACCAAAAACCAGAAAAGATGGAAAATAGCCAGTTACCTCGTTTACTGCGCAATTTATTGCAAACTGAATCTTAGGAGCGACCAAATCCCAAATGCGCTGATCTCGTTCGATAAAAGTAGAAATAGCCGTCATTATAGTTTTATTATAACGCTCGACTGAGTTTACATGGGGTGTATACAGCGGCGTATAGTGCAAATTAGGTATTTTGTATTTAGTTATCAAATTTTTAAATGTAGGACCAATGAATTGCTTACCATTATCGAGAACAATAGTTGACGGAATACCATGGATGAAAAAAACATTTTCTTCTAAAATTTTTGTAATTATTTCGGCAGTAGCTCGTTTGATGGGAAAAAGCAAACAATATTTGGAAAAACAACAAGAAACCACAAAAATAAAATTGTTTAGTCTTTTAGAAGTAGGTAGTGGACCGATTAGATCAATGCTTAACATCTGGAATGGTTTATAACAAGACTTAGATCTACCCATATGACCTAAGGTTGAATGGTTTTGATGTTTGTGGGCTATACAAACATCACACGAATTCACAGCCTTAACAACGTCGGAATACATATTCGGCCAGTGATAATTTAATGCCAAGCGCTTGTAGGTTTTAAAAATACCTAGGTGACCAGCCATGGGCAGCGAATGGTTCTCAACAATAATATTAGATCTTTGTTCAGACGGAATAACCTCTTTCCATTGAAAATCTCGGGTTAAAGGATTTAGACACTTTTTAAGACGATATCATTTATTATTAATAATTTGGTGGTCCACGAAAGATGTGGGATTGTTTAGACAAACTTTATAAATGTTTAGATACCACGAGTCGTTAGTAGACATTGGGAGTGTTAGGTTTAAATTAGGAGTAATGTCATTATCATTGATAATGGCTGCAACGGGAACAGAACAAGACAGGAGGTAGGGCAATATGTTGTCTGAACCACTACGATGTCGAATCTCGAAATTGTACGACGAAAGACGAACACCCCATCTGGCCAAACGACCAGTAGGATTATTAAGTTTTAGAAACCATTTGAGCGCAGCGTGGTCAGTGTAAACAACAAACTTTTTACCGTTATCGACATAACCACGCCAGTGCTCGATGGCAGATAACACAGCAAGTGCCTCGCGCTCAATAGCGCTGTAATTCTTTTCAGCATCAGACAGAGACTTACTGAAATAGACTATGATTTTTTCTTCGCCCTTCAAAACCTGGCAGAGGACAGCGCCTACGTCGTAGTCGCTGGCGTCCGTGTGTATCTCAAAAGGTTCGGAGTAGTCCCGACAAGATAAAATAGAAGGAGAGGACAAGCAGTCTTTCAATTTGATAAAAGCCTGGTCCGCCTCTTTAGACAAACAAAAAGGGGGAGCCTTTTTACCTTGAGAGGTTAATTTGTTTAGAGGTGACGATATACGACTAAAATTTGGAATAAATCGCCTATACCATGAAGCCACGCCTAGAAAACGATGAAGTTCCTTTTTATTAAAAGGGGTAGGGTAATTAATTATGGCATCAATTTTATCGGGATCCGCATGGAGACCTTGCGAATCGACAACGTAACCTAAATATTTTATGTTATCACGAAAGAAATTACACTTATCTAAGTTTATAGTGAGATTTGCCATTTTCAATTTTTCGAAAATACGTAATAAAAGCGTAATATGCTCTTCAAACGTTGACGATATACATACAATGTCGTCGATAAAACAAAAGACCTTATTTTCAAATTCAGGACCGTAAAACAAAGTGTCGACCAAACGTTGCTGAGTTGCGGGTGCGTTTGTTAGACCAAACGCCATCCTTTTAAAATGAAACGTGCCACGAGTAGGTATATAGAAAGCGGTCTTAAAACGATCCTCCTCTTTAATTAACATCTGCCAGAAACATTTAGAAATATCTAAACTAGATAGGTATTTAGCATCTCTCAAGTTATCTAGAATTTCCGAAATGTAGGGCAAATTATAAGCATCTTTTCTAGTAACAGAATTCAATTTACGACTATCTAAGCAAAATCTTAGTTCGGCGTTCTTTTTAGGGGTTAGAATAACAGGGTTAGACCAAGGACTCTCAGAGGGTTCTACGACATCTTCCTTCAACATTTCGTCTAGTTGTTGTATCAAAATGCGTTGTTTATCGGGAGACATACGATAATAACGCTGACGAATAGGTGGGCTATCGCCTGTGTCAATAGAGTGAGTAATGAGAGTTGTACAACCAAGACCCCGCTTTTTATAAGAAATATCGGAAAATTTTGAAATAATGTTATCAGCGGCAGCTCTCTGTTCAATAGATAAATTATTATAAGACACAAGGTGCGGTGAGTCATCGGTCCGCAGCTCAGTAACTTGTTAATCAGTTTCATTCAATAACAACACCGACTCTAAATGGTTAGGAAATAAATTAAAAATTCGCCAAAAATCCATACCGAGAATTAAACTATTTTTAATCCCTGGCACTACATGAAAATTTAGGGAAACTGTTTTATTTTGAAATTCAATAGGAAGAGAGATAGACCCTAAAGAACACAATTTTTCACCACCAGAGGTTACCAAACTCAAAGGCTGAGAACAATCTAACTGATACTCATTATTTAAAAAGAAATTATGAGAATTGAGACCCAAGATTGTAACACATGAGCCAGAATCCAACAGGCCGACTACAGGTTTACCATTTAAAATAACATAAATATAAGGCGAGTATTCTATATTAGAATTGCGGATTGAGGATAGACTATAACAATTAAAATTTTTTTTAGATAATTATGCCACTCAATTTTATTGAAATTATTTGATTTATTTATTCCCCAATCCTCGCTTATTAGTTTTAGCTTTAGGATTACATTTAGGACAATCAGACACACGAAAACCTTTTAGACCGCATTTAAAACATATTAAAAAGTGTGGTTGGCGACAATTATATAAACTATGAGAATTGGATCGACACCTGGGACAGAACCGGTTGTCGTTTTTATTAGTGGTGGGTAAGTTAATAGCGTTTATATCTGGTTGAGCGTTAAAGTTTTTATTAGCATAATTATAATAATTTTTCGGTTTGCTATTAGAAAAATTAGGTTTTTGAGGTTGGTGAGCAAACTCGGGCAACAAGATATTGGGTGTGGCTTTGGAAGATTCCCGATGGTCTTAAGTTCGTTTATAAAATATCTCAAATTCTCGACAGACAATAAAGAGACTAAAGATATCGGCCACCTTAGCCGTTAAAATAGTTTGATTGTAACATGGCAGGACATTACGCAACAAAATATCTAATTTTTCAGACTCATTATAATAATAATAATAATAATAAATAATAATAATAATAAAACATTTATTTGTCAGAATATGGGTATTACAAAAGATCTGGGTGTACATATTATAGTGCTAGCCATATTCTACCATTATATGGTGTACAAATGTTAAGTGTAGTGAGATTTCGGTCTTTTATAACAAGTCACATCACATTAATTATTATCATTCAAATTCAAATTGTTCATAATATTATGTTTGCATGCTTTTATGTCAATAATACTTAATATGTCACAATGTTCTGTCATCTAAAAAGTCCTTTATGCTATAATAACATTTGTCAATTAGTAATTTATATAAATTTGATTTAAAAACATTCAAAGTGTTAATCTCCTTAAAACTATTAGGTAATTTATTATAAATGTGTATTGACATGCAGTATACATTCTTACTAAATACATTTACCCTTTGTTTTGGTATTAACAATTTGTAAACATGTCTACCAGGTCTTTTCACGGCATTATTGTGCTTAGGGAATAAATATGGATGACTACGCACAAAAACACAAATTTCAAAAATATACAGGCTAGGTAGTGGTAATATATGATGCCTTTTAAAATAGGTGGTGCAGCTCTCTGTTTGATGTATGCCAAAGATTGCTCGGATACATTTTTTTTGCACAAGAAATGCTCTGTTTGCGTCTACCGAGTTTCCCCATATTATAAGAGCATATCTTAGTTTTGACGAGACATATCCGTGATATGCACTTAGTGCCGTTTCTATGGCCGATACTTGTCTTAAGCGATACAAAGCGTAAACAAATTTGTCTAGACTCAAGCAAAGGTTTTCGATATGCTGTTTCCAATTACAGTATTTGTCAATGGTAATGCCTAGAAAGGATGTGGAGTTATCTTCTTCAACTACGTTATTATTATATTTTATGTCAAGCTTTAAAGGTTTGCTGTTGTAAGTTTGAAATTGAATCATTTTAGTTTTGTTAATATTTATTTGTAAATAATTGCATTCTAACCAATTTATTACTCTATCTAATGTCATATTTGTCTCTTTTTGTAAATTATTTTTATTCCTGTCATTTATAATTAAAGTTGTGTCGTCAGCGTAAAGTACACATTTATGGTTAGTTACGTTGGGCAAGTCATTTATATATAATATAAACATCAGGCACATCATAATAGGCACATCAAGACGAGAAAACATACCTTGCATTTTAGCAACAAAAAGTGTTATATTTTCGTCTTCAGCCTGAAGGCGAAACCTAATTTCGTTTAAAATTTTAAAATCATAGTCAGTCGGGCTAAAATCACGCTTCAAAAGACCACACAAATCACTCCAACTAGAAATCTGTTTTTTGAGCGAACGATACCAGAACAATGCATCGCCCGTAAATATCTCAAAAGCAAATAGTAACATTTTATTTTCGGGAATACACCTAGCCTGCATAAACTCATTAATTTTTTCAATGAACCGCGAACACAAGACTTGCCATTTTATTTAAATTTAGCGAGTTCGGAAAACAATTTACGATCGTACTTAAAGTCGTCAGAGACGACGGGGGTAGGTACAGAGCAGTCCTTTTGTACTACGTGCGAAGTTGATTCAGATGTACCTGAAATCAAAGATTTAAAAATAGTTAATTGATTGCGGTAATTACTCGAAACTATCTCAGCTGAGTCGGTATCAGGAAGGCGGTCCAGATCCAGTCTATTCAATCTAAAGTAAATATGGTTGAGAATAGATTCTGTGCGCGAATAGAGGTTTTGGTCGAATTGTGATCTAAGCAGAGAAATATTATTTGTAGCCCTAATTAAGGAGTTCCGGATAGCCGAAATTTCCTCTTCGGGGTCTAAATCCGTATCTAATATGGTTTCAGAGGGAAACTGGGACGCTAGTGTCGCTATTTGGTGACGCAAGTCGGCTACCGAGCCAGACTTGTCGCCTCCGCGAATAATCAATTCCTAAACTAGCTCCGATTTTACAAGATGATTGTAGTTAATTTTAAAAGACATGGCTAAGTTACGTTGAAAAAGATTACCTAAGTCTCGTAAAAAGAAAAACCTACATCACCAAAAATCACTCACAGAGGGGTTATACTTATAATTTAACAATAAAAGATATTGTAAATATGTTCACAGTGGGTCGTTTAAAAGAAAGATATACTTATGTAGTAAGTAAACAAGTTACGTTCGCAATGCTTAAGAATAACGCGAAGCGGAATCTACCCTCACATAAAAAATATAATTGTATAATTAAAAGTAATTCCCAAAACTTAGTTAGTCTAACGAATTTGGGTTAGAAAAGAAGTTAGGAGGTACATAAGACGTGGCGCAAGCCTTTAGTCGACTGTATTGCCTAATTTATGTAAGATTTAAAACAATAAAACAAACGACTTACCGACTGTGAACACACTTACACACAGAAACATAGAAAAAGGAAGCAACCAGAAGCCGAGTCAGATGCCTGAGCCCTTAAAATTGTTTGGCGCCAGTGTAACGTTTGTTGGTGTGTTGAGAGATAAATTAAATAGTACTGTGGTTGGTTACAAAATATATTTATGTTGGTAGGCGTTCCACAAAATAAACCCGGTAGATATTAGCAAGAGCTAGGTCTCAGGGCAGGGTAGGCAGGCAGGCAGGCTGACAAGGCTTCGGTGCTCCAGCAGAGAAGGCAGCACTTATCTTGGCAGCGTCCAGGATCCAAGAGAGGGAGCGCTGTTCGCGTCGGACCTGCATTTATACTCGACGGCGTGCGTGGATGTGTGCGTTGAGTAGGTGGGGCAGCGCTGTAGTGTGCATCGCTCGATGCAACGTCACAAACAATTCAATCCTTATACATATGGCAGAGTATTTTGCCTTACAATACATCTCGAATAAATTGCACCAGTAAACACAAGTCTTAAGAGCTCATAGATAATGTAGGGTTGCCAAAATTTTACCAAATTATGTTCATATAACCTTCGATGCCCAGTTATCAGATTATTCATAGAATTTTTCCGTAGTCCCGCGAATTTTTACCTCTACTATCTAAACAGTGGCACCTACTTAAGTTATCATATTGACCCTTTAGATATTTTTTGTGGACCTTTCCGCCCGTTCGTGGGGCCCTCATAGTTTAGTAGCCCTTCGGGGACTGCGCCTTAATCTTTGGGATTTTGTTCCATTTTGCCAGGTTTTCGTAGATATACTACGCGGGTATTCAGTGTCATTTTCGTTCATAGTTAAATAATTTTATCAAATATGAACACGTTTGTCAATTTAAAAGAATTTGAAGCGATTTCCTTATATAAGTACAATATAAGAAAAATATAGCAACAGAATTGTAAAAGTTAAAATACGCGTAATCTTAAGAATGATTAAATTATTATAATTATATATATTATTTTCTACAAAAACAAACCTCTTAATAATAAATTAAACATTAGTTCAAAATATAGTTCAAAATTTACTTACTGACAGGGTTATTTTAATCCAGCTCTTGTATCACCAAGCTAATGTCAAAATAGTTGACATGTTGAATTGTCGTCTTATCCATAGAGTAAAGTAATACTACGGAGGTCTTATCTTTCGACGTACGCGCCTTTTTGGTTGTAGTTTACTTTTAGATGAGAGTATTATACTAACATTTTATATGATGAGAGTCCCTCAAGCGAAGACCAAAATAGAGATGCAATCTTAGGTTATTGGTGAAATTGTGTAGCTGGTAATCGGACTGTTGGATGTTGTGCACACATTACAACTATTCTCTGGTATTTGGGGTGGTGCCCAATTATGACAATTTTCTGGTATTTGGGGTGGGCGAGACACCAAGAAAATATTGTGCCACCAGCTGCAATTTTAGATAATGTATCTATTAATTACATTAAATGATTAAATGTGTAAAAGTATGTTTTTGTTGTTTTTCATTAGTTCCTAATATTAGGGTGAGATACTTATTTATAACAAACAAATGAACTGAAATACTAAAAAATGGTAATAATAGAAACTTAGGACAATAAAATGCATGAAAACTAAAAAAGATTTTTTAACTAATTATATTATATCAATACACTAGAGGACGCCAGCAGCTACGCCTGTTCTTTTTTTAAATTTACACGTTTTGGCCGATCCCGTGGAAATTTCGGGAAACTCCTTCTTAGTGCACCCATACGGTCCCCAAGGCAATTTCGAAGCAAATTTGGCATGTATGTTACATGCCAAATTTCAGCTTCCTGCACCCAATCGTTTCGGCTGTAGCGTGTCTGTCAGTCAGTCAGTAACGCAAGGATTTTATATATTAAGATTGTGAAATATTGTACCTTTTGTAACTCTTTTAGCTAATCTTACTTCGATATAAAGCCATTGAATATTCAAAAACCATGAACATCCAAATTCACATTACCAAAATAGTTACTAAATTTATCTTTATAATAATATTGAGATCCAGTGCAAAGGATAAACTCAAACTCACTCAAACTCTAATATATTTATTTCCATAAATATGTCAAAACAATTTTGGACACGTCAGAAAGTCAAAGATAATAATCTATGAAAACAATTAAGTATAAATGCATATTTACATAATTGATTGCATCTGAGAAGAATCGCAAGAAACTCAGGGCCACTCTTTTCATCGTCCAGTTTTATACAATAATAAATAACTAAGTAACTACATTGCATTTTTTATATATGAGCTGAATTGTCCATAATTTTGTCGTTAATTAAAATGGTTATTTAAAAAAATAATATAAAAGTACTAAACTAGACTAGTACAATACAGACACAACAGCTTACATTCACAAAAAACTTAAAATGTTAAGAAGGAAATAGCCCCTGTGACTGAACAAGTTAGCCTTTTTGACATAGTTTTCTTTTATAAACTTCTTGAATTTGTTGAAACTTTAATTTTGAACATTGCTTGGTACTTTATTGTAAAATGGACACATTGGCCTTTGAAAGTTGTTTTAATTTTCTCTAGCCATGTGGACGGCACTACTAGTTTACTCTTATTTCTAGTGTTTACATTATGGATATCACTTTTTTAGTATGAGGCCTTGTTTTGGAATACATATATAAGATTGAAATATATGTACTGGCTTGCAACTGTTAAAATACTTATTTCTTTAAATTTATTCCTTAACAAAGCCCCATAATTCATATTATAAATTGCTCGGATAGCTCTCTTCTGTAGAACAAAGATGGTCTGAATGTCAGCAGCATTTTCCCACAAGAGAATACCGTACGACATTACACTATGAAAATGATATACAAGCCTGGCTGTGTCAATATCAGTTAACTGATGAATTTTCCTGACTGCGTATGCTGCAGAGCTGAGTCTATTCGACAATTTACTAATATGTGGTCCCCATTGTAGCTTAGAATCCAACGTAATGCTTTAAAACTGGGTGTTATTCACAAGATCTAACACATCATCCTTAACCTTTACTGAGGTGTTTACTTGTTTGACGTTAGGCAGCAAAACTTGAATACATTTAGTTTTAAGTCTATTTAAAAGCAGGTTATGAACCTCAAAAAAGCGAACCACCTTTGAGATAGTAATGTTTACATCGTTCATATCAATTTGTTGGCGTTTTAATTTAAATAATAGAGAGGTATCATCAGCAAACAGTACTATCCCGTGCTTGTCATTTACGAGGTGTGGTAAGTCATTAATGTACACTAAAAATAAAAAGAACAGAGAATTGAACCCTGCGGGACGCCCATTTTGACTACAGGCCCGAGATGTGTACGCGTCCCGTTGACATCAACTCTCTGAATCCATGAAGAAAAAAGATACAAAAATTATTACCGATATTAAGAAAAAAGAAAGATACAAAGAGCAAACAAATATAAAAGCTAGTCCCACTAACTGCTCTGTGAATTCTTGCATCCCTTAAACCTGCAGAGTAAGAAATTTGCGAATTGTCTGGCACCAGCCCGAGTTGAGTAGGCAAAATTTTGACCAGTTTACGTATGCTATACTGTAGTTTTTGTAGTAAATAAACCACTGTTCGTTGCTAAGAAAGAGAATAAGGTTGCGTCTGAAGCCTTATATGCCAATTGTACTTGTATTTGGATTAAACGTTGCATAAGACACTAAGAGCATTTAGAATACGGGTTCAATGTTGCGTAAACTCGTGATTCTGTTGCTACCTATGAAGGCATGAACAATTTATCCAATAGTGATGTGTGACGTCTAAGTACCAGTAGCAAATTCCATGAAATAGGTCAATTAAGATGTCATGAAGTCACATTTGATGCATTTGTGGTAGAGAAATTATTTATCTCTTGTGCATTTGTGGTAGAGAAATTAGATATCTCTTGGTGTTGTTGTTACAGTGGATATTAAACCTTGCTTCGCTTTGAGGTCTTAAGAAAAAGTACCATAGTGTTGAATTATATAAGAAAACTTTTATAAAAAATACTAAAAATAAACTTTTTAAATCTTTAAAAAGGTTTCTCTCACACAATTCTTTTCTACTGTAAAAAGCTTTTTAGGGACTGAATTGCTATAATCATATTCATGAGATATCTTATTCATTCCAACTGCCTTATATCCCAGTTCACTATAATTTGTGCATTGAGTAGAGTGCTTAAGTCAATCTTGCTGTATTACAGATCTGTAGTCTATATAACGGGTTACGTAATTTAGTTATTAACTGCATACGTAATCAATTGCTGTGAGACTCGGCAATACATTTTATAGGTACAGCCCTTCAATTTCAATAGTACGCCGAATAACCGCTCGATATGTGTTTAGGAAAATAATTTACAGATTATTTTGCTACGAGAAGCCTTTGGATGCGAAAGGTGTATTTCACATATTTCAAAACTCATAGCAAAGTTTTCGCCCGACATCGTAATGCAGTTGATTGAACTCTGTGATCAAGTTTGGTAAGGTCAGCAAATCACAGTGCTCTTGATTGGAGGGAAACATCGAGAGAATGGTCCACAAAGGCAGTTACCGTCTGGAGGTCTAACAAGAACAGATCATACAAGAAAATAAATTTAAAACGAAGGGGTGGTATCGAAATTAAGCTGACCAAAGTGCAGTTGATGAAGGTTTACGGAGTAAGTATTAATTAGTAGTTATATAAATATAGTGATAGATAATGTATGATTTATAAACAATATAAGATGAACAGTTTATAATTACGTATCCTCTTCTTATTTTCAAATTTCAATAACAGAGAAATATAGGACTGTTTAATAAAATACAACTAATGTACAGTTATGTAAAATCAAAACCATTAGCATTAATTCTTTTCACAAAATAAATTACTTTATTAAAAACATTTTAAAATAATTAAGCAAAACTTTAGTAGTTCAAGGAAATAAGCAAATTGAAAATCCATATTGTAAAAATCCTTTTTTATATTTTAGAAATAATTAAATTTTATATTTAATAATACTAAAATGTGTTGGTAAAATACGTTCAGCATTTGATCAAATCATATTTCAAAACTCATAGCAAAGTTTTCGCTTGACATGGAAATGCAGTTGATTGAACTCTGTGATCAAGTTTGGTAAGGTCAGCAAATCACGGTGCTCTTGATTGGAGGAAAACATCGAGAGAATGGTCCACAAAGGCAGTTACCGTCTGGAGGTCTAACAAGAACAGATCAGACGAGAAAATAAATTTAAAAGGAAGGGGTGGAATCTAATTTAAGCTGAACGAAGCACATAGGGGTATTTTGCATTTTTAGCCGGGCGAAATTATTAGTGCGGTTTTTTCTGCTGTAAAGTAGGTAGGACTTACAAATATTGACAGACGACCATTGGGAAGGCCTTTATCCAACAGTGAGCGTCATGGGCTGACATGATCATGATGATGAGACATGAAAATAAAGGAGTATTTATGATTTGGAGAAGGTTTTATTCATTAATTAATTACATAAAAAAGTGTATATAATTCTAATTTGATGAGGAAGAATGCCAGGGTTCATCGTCACTTCCTCCGACATCTTCAGTTTCAGATTCCGAATCGGAATCATCTTGAGATTCTTGAGAAGGTGGTAACAACATAGCAATCGCTTCTTTTGAAAATAAATGCATCCTGCTCTTTGGCTTTGGCCTCAGACTTGTGAGCAGTGGATCAGAGGATAGTAGAAGGCGATTTATTATATCGGCATTACAATCTACTCTCGAAAACTTCCTCGCAAAATTATATCTATACATCCTGAAATGTTTATTTCTGGCTTCAGCAGCCTCTTCCGATAATAGTCCTATAGGCAATAACGCCTTTTCCATGACTGTAGCACCATGCATCAAAATTTTGTGCATAGTCGGACTCATCGGATGCCAGTCGTAATGCGAGATATAGAGTTTTGCTGTGTCCCAACAGTAATCAGCAAATTTTTTCAAGTCAACTTTATGACCGCTTGAAATTACCTCAAGAATAATTTTAAGTCTGAATATCAGGTTGTAATCGATACCGGTAATTTCTGCAGCCTTCTGTGGGTCACCAAAAAATCGCCTGCTGGTGTTACCATCATTGGTATTGCCAAACCCAGCTTTCGGCACATCCACAATTAATCCAGTTTCATTTCTAAATCTTCGTTGTATGTTGAGTTTTCTTTCTGTAACTGTAGCTTTGTCCGAATCTGACCTCACTTGCCATTTCTTTATCGGAAGCTTGTAAGAAAGGTGCAAAACACTTTCAAACAAGCGGATTCTAGCGTGAAGGATAGATAAGCCAAAGTCTAAGGCTTCTATATCAACGGGCATTTGGATGTTTAAATTATTAAATTGCTTAGAAGTAGCTCCGCAAATGTAACATCTCATTGTGGAGCTGGTTTGCGTAGCAGCATTGCACACTTTAGCGTCTACCATTGTTAATGTCAAAGTATGCTTAACATCAGCAGACAAGCCATCATCGTTAATGAATTGACTGTTTTCTAGGTGTTCTATTTTTGACGATATGTATTCGATTTCTTCGTTTGTCAAGTCAGTAGTTTCTTTAGCAAACCGTATCCTCATTGGTCTACAATAGCGTGGTGAGGAGGGAGTCGGATTTTGCCATACAATTTTTTGCCCACATTTTAATTGCAGCGGTACTAAACAGCTTTGGAAGATGTTGGAGTCAGTGGAGTCTTCATTTTGCATTTTCTGTTTAAATTGGGACTGTTGCGAGCCGTCACAGGCCCACTTATAGATAAGCTCCAATGAACTAAGTTCTTCTTCAGTTAAAAGACTCAAATTTTCTTTTAAATAAGTAAGGAGCCTATTAACTGTGTGATTTAATAGGTCTTGCAAATTAACTTCTGCAGTTGTTTCAGTCACAGTAATTGAGGACTTAGGCGGGTAGCAGTTTAGCTTTTCTTTCTGAATTAAGCTATAACAAGGGTAATATTTTTTATTGGAATTTCTGACGATCTCATATTGTTTTCTGGATAGATCTGCTTCAACAAACATTGATAGTGCTTTAAAGGGAGATAATTGTGTGTCACTAGCTTGCAAACATTTTGAATAAGCTTGTTTGTATTTTTTCGCTCGCTTCGGTGACTTCATGACTTCTGACAATAAACGGGACGCATGTCTATGGCCAGACGTCTCTAAACTAGTTTTGGCTGCATGTACTAACACTCCTTGACTAACAATGGACCGTAGTTCACTGGTTTTCTTTCGCTTGTTTCTGTCAGAGAGTTCATCAAAAGGTTTTGATGGGCGACCGGCACGCTTTTGTGGTAGCGGAACAATAGGTATCTCGAACGTTCCTTGAAGCCATGTAGAATTGGCAGTAATAAATTTATCAAGTATTCTATTTGCCTTCAGCCACCTTTTTTTAAAATCACTTTTAAAATGTGAAATTTTATGTTTCAAAACCTTTAATTGTTCTTCATTAAAGTTGTCAGACGTTAAAAGGTAATTGTCCAAATAATCAACTTTTTCGTCAAAAGTATGTAACTCTTGTTGTTGCATTTTATTGAATAGGTATTCTCTAGTTACAACTTTGTAGTTAGAACCCCCTGGTATCCCTAAAACAATAAAAAAGAAAACATTTCATAATTTGCTTGAAAATAACGGTTAAAAGTTTTTAGCCAACACCAGCACTAACGGGTAAGTTTTGTCGAAAGTAGCAAAAAGTAGCACTCAATTCGTAAAATATCTATCATTTGACAGTTTTTGTCATACGTTACAACAGAAATCGTTACCCGGAAGCACTCGGAAAGATAACTATAATCATTTTGAAATGCACAATTCAGAAAAAAACTGCTTCAAAAATTGAGACTACTATAAATTGATTTTGAACCTTAAAAATACACGTAAACATTAGTGAATCGTAATAAATAAAACTGTTCTTACCTGTATTATGATAATCCATAATAGTTTTGGTTGAATAACTCACAATAAAAAAGCACTGAGGTCTCAAACACGGTACGTTTTTAATGTAGCCAGTAACTGACGCGAGCGCATGCGACAACGATCAAGTTCCGACTGTTTTGTGGCTGGCTGGCGCGGGCGGACGAGCCCGAAAAGGGTCGTCTTTTGTTCACTAGCTACCTGGCTCACTGACAAGTATTCATTTTTGCCTTTGTGTTAAAATTTGTTTTTACCAATTTCGCCCGGCTAGGAATGCAAAATACCCCTATGTGCGAAGTGCAGTTGATAAAGTGGTAGGTTTACGAAATAAATATTAGTTAGTAGTTATATAAATATAGTGATAGATAATGTATGGTTTATAAACATTATAAGATGAACAGTTTGTAATTATGTATCCTCTTCTTGTTTTCAAATTTCAATAACAGAGAAAATGGGACTGTTTTTTAATAAAATACAGCTAATGTATCTACAGTTATGTAAAATCAAAACCATTAGTATTAATTATTTTCATTAAATAAATTAATTTTATTAAAAGCATTTTAAAATAATTAAGCAAAGCTTTAGTAGTTCAAGGAAACTAGCAAATTGAAAATCCATATTGTAAAAATTCTATTTTATATTTTTGAAATAATTAAATTTATTATTTAATAATACTAAAAAGTGGGAGGTGTTTCTCAATTGACTTTTTATTAAATGATACAACAAGAAAATAAATTTCATAATAAATGTATCAACCGTCCTTTGAGGACTAAAAACCTACGCTAACTATTCTAATTGTACAAACATCTTTTTATTTATTCAGTTTTAAAAAGTGTCGTCGTTCAAAGGGACAAATGTCCATAAAATGGAACTGTCTCTTAATAGGGTATTTGACTAAAAAAATCGAATTAGTCCGTCAGTTAGATTATCGAAAAATATTGGATACGTATTTTTTGTTTTATCAAATCAGTAAAAATATACTAAGATAAAGCGCATCAAAGATGGAGAAACACCTAAGATTTCAGTTATGGTTAATGGCACCAATTTCGTTGGGGCCAATAAAGCATTGCAGGAAGAACTGGCAGAACTGCACAAAATATTTACCAACGAATTTCATACCGAGATCAATGAAATGGGCATACAGTGGCAATTCAACGCTCCCGCATGGCCAAGCGCGGAAGGTTTATGGGAAGCGGCTGTGAAAAGCCTGAAACACCATCTTTAACGTGTTGTGGGTGAACAGAAGCTCACGTTCGAAGAGTAAAGTACATTGCTAGCCCAACTCGAGGCCTGTCTTAACAGTCGGCCACTATGCGCCATTACAGAAGACCCAGATGACTTGAATTATCTGACCCCGTCACACTTTTTGAGCAGCGGACCAGTACTCACTATCTTGGACACCGAACAAGATGAAAGAACAAGGTGGACGAGAACTAAGAAAATTTTCGATGATATTTGGAAGAGGTGGCAGTACGAATATCTCACTCAACTCTCATCAAGAACCAAATGGGAAAGACCTCACACAAACATTAGAGTTGGCGACGTTGTCATCATTCACGAGCTTAACCTCCTAGCAGGGAAATGGGCACTAGGCCGTGTCACTGAGGTGCATCCTGGTTCCGACGGATTGGTTCGGGTTGTAACCCTGAAAACAAAGAACGGACACATAAAACGACCTGTGATCAAGTTGTCAGTTCTTACATCTGAATCAGATGCAACTGCAGCTAGCGAGCAGACTCTAGACAAGCAAGAGGTCAAGAAAAAGGATAGACGTTCTACAAAATCACCTGGAATTATGTCTAATGTAATAGGCACACTCATCACTCTATTTATCTTCATAACATCTGTTTTTAGCACTGAAATTACAGTATCTCCATATACCATGACAACGATAAACAAAACTCTATACTTTGATCGAATCTCAAACATGCAGTTTATACGCGACGAATGGAAACTCGTCGTGTATTACAACATGAATCCTTACTGGCAAGGTTTGAATCGTACGTGACTAAAGAAAATATACGTGTCCAATATTTTTTAGAAATCTATCTGACGGACTAATTCAATTTTTTTAGTCAAATACCCTAATCACCGCAATAATTTAGACAGACAAATAGTTTCACTCATAACTCAGCTGTCACAGCCATTTTATTACCTTTTGTATAACCCAAAAGTTTATAAATGATTATTCTGGCGAATAATATGTTTAAATTTTAGCTCTGGCCGGATTACACGAGAGCATTCCCGTATAAAAAGCCTAGCAAAAAGGCAGTCATATATTTTGTAATCCCATGAAGGGTGAAAACTAAGGTGTTGGGTTGTTTCTGAATGCCAAATTCACAAAAGTTTCTAAGCATTTTATTGCCAAGACGTGATGTGTTCTGTGTAGTTTCTCGAAAACATACGGAAAAGTTAAATAGAACAGGCAAAGTGCATGTTCTATTTATTCGGTATTCTAGTCGGTTGTGAGGATAGAGAATGTTTGTATGCATTTAGTACATGTGCAATCTTGAGAGCAAAAGGTTATGTATAATAAAGACAATCCTAATTTTAACTTTCTTTCTCATTTCTGATTCATTGTCATTAAGTGTATAGTCATCGTTAGAAAATTTTATTCCAATATATACTCCTGAAATGATTTGTGCAGCACATATCGGCATGTTGCTTTCTATGCTAGACCAATCCCAGGGAGCCATTACCGTAGGTCGTATACGATACCAGATTAAATAGGCATAGTATTACTACGTACGTTGCACCGTGATGCCTCTTCATCCGGATATTGCAACCTATTGCTATTTAAAGCCTTACGACGTAGTAGGTCGATACCTACTACATCGTAAGGCTTTATATAGCAATAGGTTGCAATATCACGTCAAAGGAATGGTACGATTACCATTCCTTTGACATGTGTAGAGCGAACGTTATGAATGGTATTTGTTACCATATATTACAAATTAATTTTACATTACGGCCCTATTTCACTACTTTTGTGTTGGTCCAATCTTCCAAAATTCAATCGAAACGAAATTTGTATGGATTATCTGAATAATTAATTTAACAGAAACTTATCACACACCGCTTAAACTGGTCATAAACATTTTGTTCTTAACTTGGTAAAATATAATTTCGTTATAATGACTCTTGCTTCAAACATTTCGACCGTTGTAATACCAAACATGTAATATAAAACATTACAAACAAGGAGAGGCCTAGTCCAGCAGTGGATTGATAAAGGCTGATGATGATGATGAATATAAAACATTACATATTAACAAAAACTTATTTGTTTCTTTGGAACGGGTTCTTGCATAGTTTTAATTTTCAATTGGACCAAACAGGTGCCATTTTCGAGATCTAGATATTAGACGATAAAATCGCTCGAAGCAATACTAAAGGTTAGTTCAACAATATTTATCCTTTAAATACCCTTGTGTCGTTCATTATGCAAAGCAAAAACACGTGCTAACATTGATCGACAAATTTATGTAAGCGTGAAAATTTATCCATCATCTTTATAGTACTTAGGGACAAACATGTTTACAGAGCAGATATATTAAGCACCGAAACTTTCTATAGCATACCCAAAGAAATGGAATATTAATATCCTTATATTAATAAGAAGAGCAATTTCATCCGCTTAGAGTGTGTTCGCCCCATATAAATTAAGACATTACCAGTTACGTTTTTGTGTGCCCAAGGCATTTTTTTTATGTAAACATTATGCAGGGTCGGACATTTACAATGTGAGGTTGTCGATCTGTTTAAAGCAGTTTTTGTGCTTCGCAATTTATTGAGTCTTTTTGTTTTTTCTTTAATTTAAACTATTTCAGCATAATTATCTGCAGCGGCATGCCTAAAGGGTCTAATATAGGGACATTTAATACATAATATGTCTAAAAAGTATATTCAAACAAGTTACTGTGTCTATTTAAATATAACGCTTATTTACGTTGATAAAACGGAAAAATATAGTGAACAAACTCAGTTCGCTGTATTGATTAACTTCTGCATCAATTTTGAAAATATTTTCTTCTCTACTACTAGTGAAATGTTTCTCAGGATGTACCGACCGATACATGATGGTTATTCCTTCATACACCTAACGGATATTGATGAACTATTGTAGAAGCTTGCACATCTGAATAACGTATACGACAACCACACAGGTAAGACTTCCATAGCTATAAATAACGCAGATAGTCATTCAAAAGCATACCCTAATAGATAAACATTTCGGCAACAATATTGTGAATAACTGTAGGAGAATAATGACGTATTCTTAATTTGTCTCCGTCGACAATGAACCCCTGGCGATGAATGATGGCTTTGAAATCCTCAACTACTGTGTACTTACTGTATTTATGCGTATGGAATTTGATGGCGTGTATTGTACGTATAGGAAATTGCGCCATTTCATTACGTAGGCGTCCTTGTACATAAGGCTTTTACATTTCACCACCTAATCTTACATTGAGACGTATCACAAAGCATTTACGCGAAATAATTTCTTGAGTAATGACTTACTAGGTAACTAAACGAGAATGCGTAAAATCTGTGGGAGTTTGTCTACCTGCTCAACTCGAACCCCATTTGAGGGAGTTGGCAGATTTTGAGCAGTTGGACAAATTACGGTCACATTTTAAGCTAAGGACTAAATAAGATTAACCCCCCACGTGATTACAGCACGCACGGTCGTGCTCTAATTCAAGTGGTCACATGTGTTTACAGCACGCATGGTCGTGCTCTAAAAAAGTCGTCCTATTGGTCGCGGATTTTTTACGTTTTGTTTTACTTAAACCAAGAAACGAAAGTAGTAACTATTAGAATATTTCATATTCTATGCAACTAAATCGTTTTAGAAGGGTGAAGGAAACGAAACGTGCCAAAAAATATTGAAATATAATTATCTGTGTCTCAGTTGCGAAAGCGTTCGCCATTGTTGTGTTTTGTTCCGCGATCTTTATAATAAAAGTTGTCTTGTGGAAGAAACCGGTGAATATTTTATAAAGATACTTATAAAGATTTACTCAGAAATAAATCAATATTAATTGTGAAGTGACATTATTCGTGACAGAGACAAGAAATACAGTGATAAAAGGCAAAAACTTTTAAGAACGGCTATTTCTACTCTTGAAACTTGCTATTTTCGTAAGAGTTTTATGATAAATACTCTTTTAATAGTTATGAAAGACATAAAAGTACCCAGATTATTTATCTGAAAACATATTTTAGCAATTAAATACTAGTATTGTTGTACGTTTTCACTGTTATCGTGTTTCAAATGGTAAATAATTCACAGCCACAGTGTTCGCTACAGTAACATGGCGGCCCGGCACGGCGAACTTTTTGTTACGCGTTCGGATTATAATTTTTTTAGTGGCGTTAGATTCATTTGTTACAAATAAATAATGTATTGTTTGAAAACCTAAAGGTATATGTGATAATGTTTTTGTGTTTATGAACCAAACAAGTAATGAAATTCATTAATATGTGATGAAATGTTTGTGCGAACCAGTGAAAAATAACAAACTTCTAAGTTTGTAAGCTTGTTTTGCCGGAAAGGTGAGTATTTAGTAGTAATTTATGTTATTATTATCATAGCTGATTTTATTACCAACACAATGATATGCAATTTATGTGATATAATTATATTAAGGTGTCATAATTTTTTTTTTTTCCGGTAACCTATGCCAATGAAAATTTGCAGCAACGTGACCCTTTGCATTTGTGGCACTTTGCCTTTAGTTTGATCGCATCTCAAGGGATAAGGAAGAGATAGGGCAGATTTACAAAAATGCACTGGAAAAATATATTCATAGGCAGATTTTTGGACAGTCTTTCCCAAACGGGTAAAACTCTCGGAGCCGTAGGCCAAGTCTAGTTCAAAGATATTATTATATCAAGGAGACCCCGTATCTACTGCCATAGATCCTCATGACAGTTTGTATCAACGGCCTAACGGTTATTTAAGGCACAGAAAAATATTATGGTATACTCTTGCAAAGAATTACCTAAAAAACCTTGAAAAGAGTAAGTTCGTGCGGTCAGCGCATAGTCATGGACAATTAAAATCAATGAATTCTCAGCAATTGAGTTTTCTTTTAATATTTATTTCATAATGCGTTCCAGTCTCATCGAATTCACACGATGAGAGATCTATCTGTGATTTACCTGGCTGCCTCTTCTAGTTGAGATAAATCTTAAAATTCAAATAGTCTGCTCCCAGCAACTAACCGCTTAAACTAACAGACGTATCGACGCAATTCTCTGTAGTATTAAGATTCTTGAATGGAAAATTGTTGGTGCACTGTGTTTTATTTATTTGATATACACATTACACACCAGGAAACACACAGTATCCAAACGTCCCAACCGTCGTTATGTCGTGTGTTTTCAGACATTATGAGCGACGTTTCTAAAAGTCAGGTTTCCTTTTTGGCGGAAAGCTAAGAGAATTACTTTGACGTGCTGAGAGGATACGGGACTGCATCAGGATTACGCACTGGGGCCGAAGCCTCCATAGACATTCATGTATTTTTTGCATGTAAATTGTTGCTTCCGTTTTTATCATTGTTACATTAAGGCGTGACAAGATTTAACCTTTGAAATATATGTTTTATTTTAGTTTACCATCAGAGAAATTATATTTTATGTTTGTGTATGACATTAAATGAATCCTTTTACAAAGCTTTAGAACAATGTGTTATTCAGACCAGTGCTATTTGAAAACGTATTTAAAGGACTACACAAAATTATATTATTTTCAAAATGGAATATAATATATTATCAATATATTATTGTAGAAGATTTAAATTTTCGATTGTTGCTTTGCGAGTTGTATACATCATACAATAATATTTAGCGAGTCTTACTCGCGATAACGACTTATTTAACTGAATAAATACCTCTGTTAATTATTATCTGAAGCCAAATTGATAAATATCTGAACCAAACCACTGGATAGATTTGCATCAACCATATGTCTTATCCACCGAACCTCACTATTACTCCAGGATAGTACGTGAAACGGTTGAAATTTTTTAAACGGTTATAAACGTTTAATGACACAATAATCAATTCTTGTAAACAACGATTCTGCTACTGGATCATATTTTAATATTGAATTTTAGCAAACATATTTCGGTTATCTACTGTTGCCTGTTTTACAACTCAGAATTCTGGGCTAGCATATTATACAGCCAAGACGTATACATGTACGGATCGATATTTCCCTGTTCCTCTCTATTTCCCACTTATGGTGATAGGATTTCGTCTTCAGACTTTCTATGAACTATAATATGGTTCCATTGAAAAGCATGTTCCAAAAGTTGGATATTATTCCGTATCACGGTAACGTTAACACTCCAATAATACCTCGATATTGAAACCTCTTTATCCAAGTTTTCTTTGTAAGCACTATTAAATTTTCTACAAAAAGGTATCTTAAAGAAAGGCCAAAACTTTGCCATCTAATAACATTATTTCTAGTTTTTGTGCGAAATGGTTTGTTTCTTTGTATTTGAGGATTTTTTCGTTTTAAGGAAGATACTTTTTGAAACAGTAATGTTTATTTCACGTTACATTGTTATTTTTGAAAAGGTGAAAAATAAGATGTATTCTTAACTTCAATGTAGTGCAATGAGAGTGGGCTTAGTGAAATTAATAAAGAATTTTCCTTATGTATTATTAAAGTATTTACTGACAGTATGTTATTTTAAATCATATTTTGCATTGAAGTAAATATAATATTTTGGATTTTTTATTAAAGTAAATATGATCATCATCAGCCTTTAACAGTCCACTGCTGGAGTAGGCCTCTCCTTTGAAAGGAGGAATTGGCCTACTATACCACGCTGGCCAAACGGGTTGGTATAGGGTTTGCATCAAGTTTTCCTTCTCTTACAGTGCTGTTCTCTGCATAATATGCTCCCTCTGTCGGCTCTTACGACACCCATGGGATGATATGGGGTGGTGACATTCCGTATTCTTAATCCGTCACCACGTAAATATAATATTTAAAAAAATGACACTGTGTACATCTCATAACTTAAGGCGAGGTTGCAGTACAGTGCGTAGCTCGACCTCACCCCCCGCAAAAACAAAAACACGGCGTTGGCGTCAGCGAGTGAGCGGGGCGTGGGGAGAGGGGGTTTCGTGTGTGCGTGTGCCATAGCACAGCGTAAAAAACCCGTAGATGAGTTATGCGAACTTCAAAAGTGGCACATTAAAAACTGACAAATTCATGACAAACTTTTTTTTTTGAAATGTCTCATTTGGCTTTAGTCACGTACGCGCTGCGGTCGGAAGCGCTCGCTCTTTTACTCGCGTGTGTGTACGTTACATTTGAAAATGCCGGCGTGTGTAATAAGATTTTGCTAAAGTAGTTAAACTATAGTAGGAAAATGACTAAAAGTTATGGAATCACTTCTCATTCATGAGTATTACAATATTACAACGTTTTATTTTCAATTTATAATAAATTCAGTATCACAAATAATAGAGTGAATAAAAAATTGGCATTTAGCGAGTGTAAAAGAGAAGCAGTATTGTGCGTGTTCAAAGACTAAAAAACAAAGTATCCAGATGGGAAATTCGTAATAATAAAATACTGATGTGTGTTTTTGTCAAGTAATAAAAGTGATTTGAGGCTGAATCAACACAATATATTATTATTATAGAAATACAAAATCATATTTACGTAAGTTACAAACATTGACGGATGATCAAAGTCCATTCACTTGTTCTTGTTTTTCTCCTTTTAGTATTAAACAACTAAGTAGATTGTACTGCACAGTTTTCGCTGCCGACCCACCGTACCCCTGGCAGTACCCCTGGGGGTATGGTGGGTCTTTCAAAGCTTAACCGTACTCCCAGATAATATTGTTGTGTAATTAGTTTATTAATTTCAGTTCGTTAATTTCAAGTTCTACTATTTTGTGGGATCATTCTCAGTATAGTAGTAGTATTGAACAATTCTATGATAGAACTGTCCTAATTCTATTAGCACAACTTAATGAGGAGAACAGAACTAATGGGATAAGTAATAAGAAATGTCCCAGTCTAGTTCTATGTATGTATTTACAAGGGTATTCAATAGAACTACTGGGAATGATCCGTAGTGTCACGACATCGCGCTCATATATCCGAATAAATATGTTTTGTAGACGTTGTAACTTATATCATTTATATATTTATTTATTTTATTAACTTTATGCAACTAAGTATGTGTATATTTTTTTTTTATTAATTAGATAATCTGTATAATTATATAAATCACTACACAATACACATTCCCTGATACACCTCACACGGATTGCATGTTGTGATCGGCACGGCGATGGTTGCACATCCGGGATGTCTAGAAGGGGCTGGAAGAATACCAGCGTCCGGTATGCACTAGCATCACTGGACATAGTGCTGATCCAGCCACCTTTTTTGGCCAGCGATGGGACACATCCTCACGATATTATATTAATATAATAATATAATAATAATATTCTACCACATTCACACAACACCATCTAGTCCCAAACTAAGCAGAGCTTGTACAATGGGTACTAGATAATGGATAAACATACATATATACTTTTTTTTTTGTAAATACATACATATTATACATAGAAACACCCAGACCAAGACAAGCATCCATGTTCATGCACACAAATGTTTGACTTGAGCGGGAATCGAACCCGCGACCTTCGGCGTTGCAGTCGCTTACACTCCCGCGGCGCCAACCGGTCGTCAAATAATATTGTAATTGTTTTTGTTTTTTTTTTTTTTTTTTTCGTTTATTCTCCTTTTTTTTCTTCTTTTGTATAAATGTTCTAATACCTACTACTATTTGTTGTATATGTACTTGCCTACTTATTTTCTATTGTGTGTCCTATGTGCTGTTACAAAATAAATTTTTCTTTTCTTTTCTTTTTCTTTTCTTTCATTTGTTTAATGTGTAAAACAAATGAACCTCTACAAAACAAATGAACGCCTACAAAACAAATGAACGTCTACAAAACAAATGACTTACAGAAAGTGATCTGCTATCGATAGTGATTGCAGGAAACAGGTGCATGCGATTTTCAACCTAATTGACATTAGTCAGAAATTATAATTTTATTACCCTAATATTGCCAGAAAGCGAGATAAAACAAAAAAAGAAGTTTGTCATGAATTGTCAATAAGGTCGAAAATCGCATGCACCTGTTTTTTGCAATCACTATCGATAGCTGATCACTTTCTGGTAGTCATTTGTCTTGTAGACGTTCATTTGTTTTGTAGACGTTCATTTGTTTTGTAGACGTTCAATTGTTTTGTAGACGTTCATTCGTTTAACACATTTTTATAAATACATATTTATTCGGATTTGTGACCGCAATGTTGTGACACTACCCTTGTAAAACATACATAGAACTAGTGGTAAATTTCCTATAACTGTTTCCCTTTAGTTCTATTCTTCTCATCAAGTTGTGCTAATAGAACTAGTGGGAAAAAAAGTATCACTAGTTCTATCATAGAACTGTTCAATAGAACTAGTGGGAATGATTCGACAGCGCAATGATGATGATGATGACGGGTCTTCAACAATACCACAGATTATACCTATAATATACAAAGCATTACCTATAATATATATAACCATTAGCAGTAATACCTAAACGTTTTATTCTCTAATTTATCTCCTTGTTGCACTATATCATCGTATCGCTTGCCTTCGCTTGTCTAAAAATACAAAAACGTAAGTAGTAAGTCATTATCATACGAGAGATAACACTGTTCAGTTTAATGTCCACGTAGCACGTTGGTATAACACTACGAGCATTTCAGCCAGGAGTACGGTTAAGCTTTAAAAGACCCACCATACCCCCAGGGGTATTGCCAGGGCTACGGTGGGTCCGCAGCGCACAGTTTTTATATTAACGTACTGTTTTAGGTTTCCATTGAATGAAATGTACTTTTTAAAAAAATGTTATAAATAAATCACATCGACTTTTTATTTCCCTACCTTAAATGAATTAATCAAATTTACTTTGAGGCGAATTGAATTTACTCAAGACAGACAAAGTGATCATGTCGCATCTGCGTATTTAACAGACACTGACACTGAATTTTGACTGAACTGCGATTTAATTTTGAATTGACTCACAATTGGTATTCTGCTTCACTTAATCTCATTACAGTATCATTTCGATATAATCAATTTATAATCTCTTGTTGATCTCAGAGGTAATGTCAAAAACTCAAAAACAAAAACATGAATGTTGCCATTGTATAGGAAAATACATTAATAGGAATGGTAATTGGATGCCACTACGTTTCCATGCCAAATTAAAATTAATATACAACTAAGTAATAAAATTTCGGTAAGTAAGTGTATTGGTTCCTTGGATCGTGTGGATTATTTTCAATAGGTATAGCCATCGCAGCCCAAATCCACTCCTACTTATTTTATATTTAAAACAATAACAAAGTAACAAACACTTATTTTACTCAATTGTCAACAATAGTCAGCTGTGAACTATCAAACCGTAGTATCATTTGGTTTTAGCTACAGTTTGACGTTTGTTGTACGTAAATAATTAGCAGAATACCGTCCACACTAGTTCATACTTGGTTCAACTTTCGATGTAGTCCCGATCTCATTCAAGTGTCAGTTAAGTTACGAGAATACCATTTATGACACCGAGACTAGATTGATATTGGAATTTGAACAAATATAATTACCAGAATTGGCCTTCTGAGTCAAATTATTGTTTGTGAAACGGTCAGCATGATGTCACAATGCGCTTTGGTCCAGAGAGTATATGTTTATCTCTATTTCGCGCTTGCGATTAGATGTGCTATCTCACTTAGACTTCTTATCTAATTCTTAGTGTGTCGTTTTGACATATTTATATTAGTGTGCGTACGCTTTTCGCGATGCGTGCCACTCGTAAGCTCCGTCATGTTACCTTGTCAGTAACCTGTCTACGGTTTCTTACTAGTATGTCTATGGTTTGAACGATGGAGTTTTGAATACGAATTACTTTGTACTTTTGCAAAAACGTACATGCGGGGGTGGAGGGGGATTTTGCGGAGCAACGACGTACGTCCGCCCTCAATCACGCCTAGACAGGCACTGATGAACGGCCGGCGAGCGATATAATGCCAACATTTTGACTATTTTTTTTCTTGGAGAAAAATGATAACGAAATTACGAAATCTGTTTTTACCATTTGTTTTAAAATAAAGAGCTGTTTCTATTGATAATACTTTCATATAAATTCATTATGGAATCTCTAAGCAGTACACGTTTAAAATTGTGATTTAGTGCCATGTTTGACAATTTTTTTTATCGAACCAATCATTCCAAATCGTGTTTCTATCTTTACGATTTACTAGAAGATATGTTCAACTTTTATAATTTAATTTTTATTCATTAAAAATATCATAGTTCATGGGACTTTCAGACGTTCAAAAATCTTAAAAAGTACTGCAACCTCGCCTTAATATTGTTTGTTTATGTCACACGCATAAATATATAGTGAATATCTGTATATATAAAATACTTGCGTTACTGACTGACTGACAGACAAGCTACAGCCAAAACTATTGGGCGCAAGAAGCTGAAATTTTGCATGTACGTTCCTTGGGGACCGTAGGAGTGCACTAAGAAGGGATTTCCCGGAATACCCACGGGATGGGGTAATATATATCTAATTATTTTATGAATTCGTTTCGAACCGATTTATTTTAATTACTTAAATAGCAAACATTACTAAAACACCTTAGTCTACTAAACACACTTCAAACACTATCATTATCACCATCATCAGCCTGCCGTAGTCCACTGCTGGATACTATTAATTATTTATTTAACATAACCTTAAAGGCAAACGTTACGGCCACCTTGCAAAATATAACAGTACATTATTACATTTTGCCGTGTGGTTGACGGCATAGAATACAAGTGTCACAACCCCCTATCTTCCCGTGGGTGTCGTAAGAGGTGACTAAGGGATGCAAATACCATCTTAGCGTAGAGACGGAAAACTCGACATCAAACCCTATACGACTGCCTCGTTGGTCTCGCGGCATAAATGTGCGCGTGGGATCGGGAGGTCCCGGGTTTAATTCCTGGGTCGGGCAGTGTTATTGGGTTTTCCTGTCATGAAATTCTCAGTAGCAGCACGGAGTCTGGAAATGTGCCCGGTACGGCAATAGGCTCGCCCCTTATTACGTGGGAATAAAATATATCTGGCGAAAAGTGGGTGTAGAAATACACCTCTGCCTACCCCTTCGGGGATAAAAGGCGTGACGATATGTATGTATGTATTATTACATTAACTTATAATATATAATATTACAGTTCGAATGGAGGACTTGAAACAGCATCGGTACACAAACAAGTGATAATTACAGATATAAACAACTGGACTACAGTGTCACATAAACTTTAATAGTGAACAAATTTTGTGAGCCGTGGATCCGGATGAGTCCGCCATTTTTGTTTAATACGATTCAATTTTTCTTTTGGTAAAACAAATATGATAAAGTGGCCCTGACGGTATTTTCAGGTTTGAAAATTGTTGGTGCACTGTGTTTTATTTATTTGATATACACATTACACACCAGGAAACACACAGTATCCAAACGTCCCAACCGTCGTTATGTCGTGTGTTTTCAGACATTATGAGCGACGTTTCTAAAAGTCAGGTTTCCTTTTTGGCGGAAAGCTAAGAGAATTACTTTGACGTGCTGAGAGGATACGGGACTGCATCAGGATTACGCACTGGGGCCGAAGCCTCCATAGACATTCATGTATTTTTTGCATGTAAATTGTTGCTTCCGTTTTTATCATTGTTACATTAAGGCGTGACAAGATTTAACCTTTGAAATATATGTTTTATTTTAGTTTACCATCAGAGAAATTATATTTTATGTTTGTGTATGACATTAAATGAATCCTTTTACAAAGCTTTAGAACAATGTGTTATTCAGACCAGTGCTATTTGAAAACGTATTTAAAGGACTACACAAAATTATATTATTTTCAAAATGGAATATAATATATTATCAATATATTATTGTAGAAGATTTAAATTTTCGATTGTTGCTTTGCGAGTTGTATACATCATACAATAATATTTAGCGAGTCTTACTCGCGATAACGACTTATTTAACTGAATAAATACCTCTGTTAATTATTATCTGAAGCCAAATTGATAAATATCTGAACCAAACCACTTTTTTTTTTTTTTTTTTTTTTTTTTTGTTTTACGAGGTGGAAAATCCCTTCGGATCTCCGGACTCTTGGGGGAAATAAGAGCCGGAGTATGTGGTGTTTCCACTAAAAACCACCTCGACTTCCGACATGTACCCGTGTGTCGGAGGGTGGGGCATCACCAAAGCACTCGTCGCCACCCTCCGACGGGTATTGGCCCGCCAGATGGTCAGGCGGGCCCCGAACAAAACCCCCTTGGCGACGGATTAAGGTGTTGGACTCCGCCGCCAAAACGCCCAGCGGCCGCAGAGGATAGGGAGGACGGCAACGCAACACCGCATCTCCTCTTCCTCTGCGGCCCCACCGCGACGCATCGAATGGTGCGCCCCCATTTGGTCGCGGGAGATAGGGCGCGCGGCAACACAACACCGACACGCCTCTCCTCCCGCGACCGCACCCGACTGCGAGGGACAGAAGAACTGTCCCTCGCACCCGCCCCTTTGGACGCATCCTGCGCAGGCCTCCGTCAAGCCCACGCGGAGCGTCCCCTCCTGGATCCCTCTTAGCTTCACCGCGGGTCAACAATCCACGGTTACTAGGCCCCCCCACCACGACAAGGTGGAGATCCCTCGGGGGGGTGAACCAAACCACTGGATAGATTTGCATCAACCATATGTCTTATCCACCGAACCTCACTATTACTCCAGGATAGTACGTGAAACGGTTGAAATTTTTTAAACGGTTATAAACGTTTAATGACACAATAATCAATTCTTGTAAACAACGATTCTGCTACTGGATCATATTTTAATATTGAATTTTAGCAAACATATTTCGGTTATCTACTGTTGCCTGTTTTACAACTCAGAATTCTGGGCTAGCATATTATACAGCCAAGACGTATACATGTACGGATCGATATTTCCCTGTTCCTCTCTATTTCCCACTTATGGTGATAGGATTTCGTCTTCAGACTTTCTATGAACTATAATATGGTTCCATTGAAAAGCATGTTCCAAAAGTTGGATATTATTCCGTATCACGGTAACGTTAACACTCCAATAATACCTCGATATTGAAACCTCTTTATCCAAGTTTTCTTTGTAAGCACTATTAAATTTTCTACAAAAAGGTATCTTAAAGAAAGGCCAAAACTTTGCCATCTAATAACATTATTTCTAGTTTTTGTGCGAAATGGTTTGTTTCTTTGTATTTGAGGATTTTTTCGTTTTAAGGAAGATACTTTTTGAAACAGTAATGTTTATTTCACGTTACATTGTTATTTTTGAAAAGGTGAAAAATAAGATGTATTCTTAACTTCAATGTAGTGCAATGAGAGTGGGCTTAGTGAAATTAATAAAGAATTTTCCTTATGTATTATTAAAGTATTTACTGACAGTATGTTATTTTAAATCATATTTTGCATTGAAGTAAATATAATATTTTGGATTTTTTATTAAAGTAAATATGATCATCATCAGCCTTTAACAGTCCACTGCTGGAGTAGGCCTCTCCTTTGAAAGGAGGAATTGGCCTACTATACCACGCTGGCCAAACGGGTTGGTATAGGGTTTGCATCAAGTTTTCCTTCTCTTACAGTGCTGTTCTCTGCATAATATGCTCCCTCTGTCGGCTCTTACGACACCCATGGGATGATATGGGGTGGTGACATTCCGTATTCTTAATCCGTCACCACGTAAATATAATATTTAAAAAAATGACACTGTGTACATCTCATAACTTAAGGCGAGGTTGCAGTACAGTGCGTAGCTCGACCTCACCCCCCGCAAAAACAAAAACACGGCGTTGGCGTCAGCGAGTGAGCGGGGCGTGGGGAGAGGGGGTTTCGTGTGTGCGTGTGCCATAGCACAGCGTAAAAAACCCGTAGATGAGTTATGCGAACTTCAAAAGTGGCACATTAAAAACTGACAAATTCATGACAAACTTTTTTTTTTTTTGAAATGTCTCATTTGGCTTTAGTCACGTACGCGCTGCGGTCGAAAGCGCTCGCTCTTTTACTCGCGTGTGTGTACGTTACATTTGAAAATGCCGGCGTGTGTAATAAGATTTTGCTAAAGTAGTTAAACTATAGTAGGAAAATGACTAAAAGTTATGGAATCACTTCTCATTCATGAGTATTACAATATTACAACGTTTTATTTTCAATTTATAATAAATTCAGTATCACAAATAATAGAGTGAATAAAAAATTGGCATTTAGCGAGTGTAAAAGAGAAGCAGTATTGTGCGTGTTCAAAGACTAAAAAACAAAGTATCCAGATGGGAAATTCGTAATAATAAAATACTGATGTGTGTTTTTGTCAAGTAATAAAAGTGATTTGAGGCTGAATCAACACAATATATTATTATTATAGAAATACAAAATCATATTTACGTAAGTTACAAACATTGACGGATGATCAAAGTCCATTCACTTGTTCTTGTTTTTCTCCTTTTAGTATTAAACAACTAAGTAGATTGTACTGCACAGTTTTCGCTGCCGACCCACCGTACCCCTGGCAGTACCCCTGGGGGTATGGTGGGTCTTTCAAAGCTTAACCGTACTCCCAGATAATATTGTTGTGTAATTAGTTTATTAATTTCAGTTCGTTAATTTCAAGTTCTACTATTTTGTGGGATCATTCTCAGTATAGTAGTAGTATTGAACAATTCTATGATAGAACTGTCCTAATTCTATTAGCACAACTTAATGAGGAGAACAGAACTAATGGGATAAGTAATAAGAAATGTCCCAGTCTAGTTCTATGTATGTATTTACAAGGGTATTCAATAGAACTACTGGGAATGATCCGTAGTGTCACGACATCGCGCTCATATATCCGAATAAATATGTTTTGTAGACGTTGTAACTTATATCATTTATATATTTATTTATTTTATTAACTTTATGCAACTAAGTATGTGTATATTTTTTTTTTATTAATTAGATAATCTGTATAATTATATAAATCACTACACAATACACATTCCCTGATACACCTCACACGGATTGCATGTTGTGATCGGCACGGCGATGGTTGCACATCCGGGATGTCTAGAAGGGGCTGGAAGAATACCAGCGTCCGGTATGCACTAGCATCACTGGACATAGTGCTGATCCAGACACCTTCTTTGGCCAGCGATGGGACACATCCTCACGATATTATATTGTAATTGTTTTTGTTTTTTTTTTTTTTTTTTTCGTTTATTCTCCTTTTTTTTCTTCTTTTGTATAAATGTTCTAATACCTACTACTATTTGTTGTATATGTACTTGCCTACTTATTTTCTATTGTGTGTCCTATGTGCTGTTACAAAATAAATTTTTCTTTTCTTTTCTTTTTCTTTTCTTTCATTTGTTTAATGTGTAAAACAAATGAACCTCTACAAAACAAATGAACGCCTACAAAACAAATGAACGTCTACAAAACAAATGACTTACAGAAAGTGATCTGCTATCGATAGTGATTGCAGGAAACAGGTGCATGCGATTTTCAACCTAATTGACATTAGTCAGAAATTATAATTTTATTACCCTAATATTGCCAGAAAGCGAGATAAAACAAAAAAAGAAGTTTGTCATGAATTGTCAATAAGGTCGAAAATCGCATGCACCTGTTTTTTGCAATCACTATCGATAGCTGATCACTTTCTGGTAGTCATTTGTCTTGTAGACGTTCATTTGTTTTGTAGACGTTCATTTGTTTTGTAGACGTTCAATTGTTTTGTAGACGTTCATTCGTTTAACACATTTTTATAAATACATATTTATTCGGATTTGTGACCGCAATGTTGTGACACTACCCTTGTAAAACATACATAGAACTAGTGGTAAATTTCCTATAACTGTTTCCCTTTAGTTCTATTCTTCTCATCAAGTTGTGCTAATAGAACTAGTGGGAAAAAAAGTATCACTAGTTCTATCATAGAACTGTTCAATAGAACTAGTGGGAATGATTCGACAGCGCAATGATGATGATGATGACGGGTCTTCAACAATACCACAGATTATACCTATAATATACAAAGCATTATAACCATTAGCAGTAATACCTAAACGTTTTATTCTCTAATTTATCTCCTTGTTGCACTATATCATCGTATCGCTTGCCTTCGCTTGTCTAAAAATACAAAAACGTAAGTAGTAAGTCATTATCATACGAGAGATAACACTGTTCAGTTTAATGTCCACGTAGCACGTTGGTATAACACTACGAGCATTTCAGCCAGGAGTACGGTTAAGCTTTAAAAGACCCACCATACCCCCAGGGGTATTGCCAGGGCTACGGTGGGTCCGCAGCGCACAGTTTTTATATTAACGTACTGTTTTAGGTTTCCATTGAATGAAATGTACTTTTTAAAAAAATGTTATAAATAAATCACATCGACTTTTTATTTCCCTACCTTAAATGAATTAATCAAATTTACTTTGAGGCGAATTGAATTTACTCAAGACAGACAAAGTGATCATGTCGCATCTGCGTATTTAACAGACACTGACACTGAATTTTGACTGAACTGCGATTTAATTTTGAATTGACTCACAATTGGTATTCTGCTTCACTTAATCTCATTACAGTATCATTTCGATATAATCAATTTATAATCTCTTGTTGATCTCAGAGGTAATGTCAAAAACTCAAAAACAAAAACATGAATGTTGCCATTGTATAGGAAAATACATTAATAGGAATGGTAATTGGATGCCACTACGTTTCCATGCCAAATTAAAATTAATATACAACTAAGTAATAAAATTTCGGTAAGTAAGTGTATTGGTTCCTTGGATCGTGTGGATTATTTTCAATAGGTATAGCCATCGCAGCCCAAATCCACTCCTACTTATTTTATATTTAAAACAATAACAAAGTAACAAACACTTATTTTACTCAATTGTCAACAATAGTCAGCTGTGAACTATCAAACCGTAGTATCATTTGGTTTTAGCTACAGTTTGACGTTTGTTGTACGTAAATAATTAGCAGAATACCGTCCACACTAGTTCATACTTGGTTCAACTTTCGATGTAGTCCCGATCTCATTCAAGTGTCAGTTAAGTTACGAGAATACCATTTATGACACCGAGACTAGATTGATATTGGAATTTGAACAAATATAATTACCAGAATTGGCCTTCTGAGTCAAATTATTGTTTGTGAAACGGTCAGCATGATGTCACAATGCGCTTTGGTCCAGAGAGTATATGTTTATCTCTATTTCGCGCTTGCGATTAGATGTGCTATCTCACTTAGACTTCTTATCTAATTCTTAGTGTGTCGTTTTGACATATTTATATTAGTGTGCGTACGCTTTTCGCGATGCGTGCCACTCGTAAGCTCCGTCATGTTACCTTGTCAGTAACCTGTCTACGGTTTCTTACTAGTATGTCTATGGTTTGAACGATGGAGTTTTGAATACGAATTACTTTGTACTTTTGCAAAAACGTACATGCGGGGGTGGAGGGGGATTTTGCGGAGCAACGACGTACGTCCGCCCTCAATCACGCCTAGACAGGCACTGATGAACGGCCGGCGAGCGATATAATGCCAACATTTTGACTATTTTTTTTCTTGGAGAAAAATGATAACGAAATTACGAAATCTGTTTTTACCATTTGTTTTAAAATAAAGAGCTGTTTCTATTGATAATACTTTCATATAAATTCATTATGGAATCTCTAAGCAGTACACGTTTAAAATTGTGATTTAGTGCCATGTTTGACAATTTTTTTTATCGAACCAATCATTCCAAATCGTGTTTCTATCTTTACGATTTACTAGAAGATATGTTCAACTTTTATAATTTAATTTTTATTCATTAAAAATATCATAGTTCATGGGACTTTCAGACGTTCAAAAATCTTAAAAAGTACTGCAACCTCGCCTTAATATTGTTTGTTTATGTCACACGCATAAATATATAGTGAATATCTGTATATATAAAATACTTGCGTTACTGACTGACTGACAGACAAGCTACAGCCAAAACTATTGGGCGCAAGAAGCTGAAATTTTGCATGTACGTTCCTTGGGGACCGTAGGAGTGCACTAAGAAGGGATTTCCCGGAATACCCACGGGATGGGGTAATATATATCTAATTATTTTATGAATTCGTTTCGAACCGATTTATTTTAATTACTTAAATAGCAAACATTACTAAAACACCTTAGTCTACTAAACACACTTCAAACACTATCATTATCACCATCATCAGCCTGCCGTAGTCCACTGCTGGATACTATTAATTATTTATTTAACATAACCTTAAAGGCAAACGTTACGGCCACCTTGCAAAATATAACAGTACATTATTACATTTTGCCGTGTGGTTGACGGCATAGAATACAAGTGTCACAACCCCCTATCTTCCCGTGGGTGTCGTAAGAGGTGACTAAGGGATGCAAATACCATCTTAGCGTAGAGACGGAAAACTCGACATCAAACCCTATACGACTGCCTCGTTGGTCTCGCGGCATAAATGTGCGCGTGGGATCGGGAGGTCCCGGGTTTAATTCCTGGGTCGGGCAGTGTTATTGGGTTTTCCTGTCATGAAATTCTCAGTAGCAGCACGGAGTCTGGAAATGTGCCCGGTACGGCAATAGGCTCGCCCCTTATTACGTGGGAATAAAATATATCTGGCGAAAAGTGGGTGTAGAAATACACCTCTGCCTACCCCTTCGGGGATAAAAGGCGTGACGATATGTACGTATGTATTATTACATTAACTTATAATATATAATATTACAGTTCGAATGGAGGACTTGAAACAGCATCGGTACACAAACAAGTGATAATTACAGATATAAACAACTGGACTACAGTGTCACATAAACTTTAATAGTGAACAAATTTTGTGAGCCGTGGATCCGGATGAGTCCGCCATTTTTGTTTAATACGATTCAATTTTTCTTTTGGTAAAACAAATATGATAAAGTGGCCCTGACGGTATTTTCAGGTTTCCTGGAAGCTTATTAAATATGTATAGCAGCGATAAAACCGTTTTTGAATTAAGTGTCTGAATGTTTTTGGAGATTGCTAGTAGTTAGTTAGGAGATGTCTAGGTTAAAGTGATTCAAGTGTATGGACCTGGTAAATATATTATAAGTATATTTAAGCTAGCACTGCATTTATTAATAACATAGTCATAATAGCGCAAATAGGTTTTCAACTGAACAAACAAAAATAATTTAAAGAATATGTTCTGTAAAATGTTTAACTGGAAACTGATTTTAAATTGTGCTCCTCAAACTTAGTTAGGAGGACCAAACGTAAGGTATATCCTTGTAAAGAAATGAATAAGTTCAGAAATCGGTTAAAAAATGACAAAATTCTGAGCTAACAGATATTTGAAAAAACACAGGTAAATAATTGAGATCTCCTTCTTTTTTACATACATAGACTCATGCCTGTTTCCCGGAGGGGTAGGCAGAGACTACGGAACGCCAATTGCAACGATCCTGACATATCTCTCTTGCTTTATTCACTCCCATCAGATTCCTCATGCATGCTCTTCTGTTCAGGGTGCTTCTAACCTGTCCTGTTTTTAGGCTGTGTCCAATCTGGTCAGAGAACGTCCGCCTAGGTCTTCCCCTTCGTCCTGTCCTTCTTTATCATTCATTATGCCTAAGCGACTTTGACTAATGTGCAGTCACGATTAAAGATGATTAAATACGGAATACTAATCTTACTGGTGCTATTTAACTGAAAACTTAGACCGTCAGGTTACCGTATGCGAGGTGTGTACATAATTTAATATCCAAGAAATTGTTCTAGACGCGTTTGACATGAAGGCATGACGAGACCTATTAAAGTTACATAACACTCAACGTCTTTCTAGCTGCAAACCACTGACAGGGTTCTTGCTAAGCTTTTCTAGTATATGAATAAACTATAAGACACACAAAGGAATTTACTATGACTTAGATTACCTAGAGGCTGACCGTTTAACTCGTGTATCGTCTGCTGGGTAAGAAGGGAGCGGGGGAGGGTAAGGCTATATGCAGAGTCAATAATCCAAAGACTAATCTCGAGATAAACATTGTTGGCAAAGAGTAAAATATAATTGTAGTATCTGTATTACTAAAGAAAAAATATTTTTTTTTAATTTTTAAACAACTATTAACTCCATTTACGAAATATTAAGAGTTAATTGAAAAGTTATATTTCGGGTTGCATTTATCAGAGGACGCAATTATTTTTACAAATGTGTAGAATAGTTTAGAGCTTGTTCCAAATTTGTGGGGTCGTACCTCTTGCCCCCGGCCGCTATCTTGGAAAGAGTGCCGTTGCAGATGGTTTTCTTGATTATCTCGTAAACTATTAGCCGCAGAATAATATAAAGTATTTGTCTAAGAGTATTTTGTTGTAAGTTAAATTGTCTACAACTTTGATCTTGACATTTTTGGCATAACGACAAAAGTGTCATATCTTCATTATTGTCGTATTTTGGCAATTGTGAGGTTTTTTCATTTTAAATGTGTCCCGAGTCTTTGAAATATATCAGGCTTTAGCACACAGTCTGCTCAAGCGCCGGTATTCTATTTGTGGCAAAGAACTTTTGGAGATGAGTATAGGTGGTAGAAATAATATTCTAGACTCCAGGATTCAGAAAAAAATATTTATAATTTGGCGCTGTTTATATACAATATTTACAGGTATAGTTATCCAATCAAATCATAGATAAATAAGAAACATATAATAATTAAACGCGGTCCTTTGCCAATATGCGACAGTACCCTTCGTTCTTTATTGGATTGCCAACACAGCGGCACATTTAAAGACGAATTGACATAATATGTTTCATCAAGGTAAGCAATGTTTCTTTGTTCTTTCCTGTGCTTCTTTATCGCGTTAAGATAACGCCAACGCCACGATACGATGTTTTGTGGTTCAATTAATAATTTTCTTTTTAACTGACATTTATCGAAAGCCAAGTTTATGAATCAATGTTCTCAAATATTCTCGGCCGCAATATAAAATTCCTTCTTATCTGAGTTTCGAATTCAAACATTTTAATGTAGGTACCTGCTTGTAAACCGTATAAAATTGAGTCATTTTTCTTCTAATTACGCCTTCTGTAAAAACTATAAACGTAATTTTTTTTCTTACGAATTTGTTTAGTTTTTGTTGGAGATAAAAAATTTACATTCATCTTTCAGTTCATTTCCTTCTTTTATTATTTTTCTAATGCTAGTCATTGAGAGTCCTGTATCTTCAGCAACGAGTTTGTTTAAGTTTACGTCTTGAAGAAATTGCGTAGAATTATAATCTTGTTTTCTGGCTTTAAAAAAGGAATATACGTTGTATGCTATTTGTTTAGCTTTCTTGTAAATTTTTTTTTTTTCAAAACAGTAAGAGCGATTCATCTGCGGATTAATGTTAGGAAGTCGTCCGTTACCTTATGCGTTTATGTTCAAGCGTCCGTAATAAAAATATCAACCATGCGCTGCGAGCACTGGCAGCGCACTGCCATGCTTAAACGACGTAAACTCTCTGCTCCACGCACCCCTCTCACCCACCCGGTAACACCTCCCCTCGCCCCCCTCTTACCGCGCAGGCGATACGCGAATTAAACGGTCGGCCTACAGTCTACGTTATAAACAAACGGAAGACATCAGGCATCCATGTAACCTAAACCAAATATTCTTGACATAAATTTCTCAGATCATATGAACATCTCATTGTATCTTCTAAGGAGTACTTGTTCAAGTAGAGAAAATGTTCAACATTTTCTTACAACCTTCTTGGTAGAATTTCATTTATATCGGTTAGTAAGATTAAACGAGGAGCCAAAAAAACTGGCGGTTTCTATTATAATACGATTTTCATTTTATAAAAGAAGTCATTCTTCAAAATAAATGTCTCCAAAAACTTGGCATGGATTTAGATGAGCTCTGGTGAAATTACCATTTTTTTATGAAAAAAAATAAACAAAAAGCATGAAATATTATGATGCGCTAGTAAAATTTAAACATTAATATTTTCTAAGCATACTTCAACGAAATATTTAAAAAGCAAGCCATTCGAATTCTTTATAGGGTATAGCAATTCGGTCTTCAACTATGTAATATAATGTAATATAAAATGTGTAATGAAAGTAAATGCGAAAGAAAAAAAATAACTCACGCCGAGAGAATCGTGGCATTCACCCTAAGCCTGGCCGCAGACATCCGATTTTCAGGGTCGTTTTTTCATGACGGAATTCCGTGAGACTAGCAAGCTTCATTTGTCGACTGTATCAAATGTATTTTGTAAAATAAACGTACTACCACCGCAAACGATAGATTTTGCTTTGATCGGAAAACACGCAAACGTTTCATTCCGTTCCGAACTGAAAGAAATCGGTGTCCGTTTTCAGGGACCGATTTCAGGTTTGTAATGTTTTCAGGCTCTCAAAATCATCTAATTAATAAAAAATGAGCTTACTACCTACCACAAACGTTTAATTTTGCTCTGAACAGAAAACATTCCGTGGCCTGAAAGAAATGAAAATCAAGCGCGCCCGGAACGGCTCGTGACGTCATAACGGAATTTAGCGCATGCGTACAACTTGTCATGTATCGATGATATATAGCATTGGTTTGAAGTTTATTTAGTCAGAATCAAAGAGTATACAAATAGGTACTATGTGTCAGAATCAGACGACAATGTATGTGTAGTAGACGTATATAAACTCTTGTCTGGGGACTTCAAATTTACGCCAAAATCAGATACAGACAAGAGGATAATATAATAATGTAAGTTATTTTATCATTTTCGTTAGATCATAATAATGTGTGACGTGAAAGGTTCATATTCGCTACTGAAAACCACAAACTGCTTAAACTTTTGTCTCTCTACGTGTATATAAAAGTAGTAGAGAGGTATATACTCTTTGCGAGATGAAAACAATTAAAGAACGTAAACAATTCATATTCCTCAAATTTTATTGTTTGCTTTGAAATTGTATGGTTTTATGCATTCACATTCAGACATTCAATTTGACAAAAGCATAAAACTTATTCTTCATAAATCAGACACTTGTCAGAATGGACGTGGCTATTTCTGATGGACAGAGTTGCGACGCGCCATCGCCATACAAAAATTATAAAACTTATCATAGAACCCACCAAAAGGCCAAATACAAGGGCCTAAATATTTTAAAAATAATGTCAAGCTTTATTATAGTCGTCCACCTAAATTTGTCTATATATACCTCTGACGCATACTTGACAGGTTTTTACACAGATTATACCCTAATTGCATATTTTTCATAAATAATCTAAACCTTTAAAAAGTTTTTAATAACGAATAGCAAAAAGGTTTTGTATTTTTTATTTAATGGGGTTATCGTAGCGGGTCTATACTGCTTCATGCGACCGACGCTCAAGACGAACACGTTTTTTTTTATTTTATTTTTTTTGTTTTACGAGGTGGAAAATCCCTTCGGATCTCCGACTCTTGGGGGAAATAAGAGCCGGAGTATGTGGTGTTTCCACTAAAAACCACCTCGACTTCCGCCATGTACCCGTGTGTCGGAGGGTGGGGCATCACCAAAGCACTCGTCGCCACCCTCCGACGGGTATTGGCCCGCCAGATGGTCAGGTGGGCCCCGAACAAAACCCCCTTGGCGACGGATTAAGGTGTTGAACTCCGCCGCCAAAACGCCCAGCGGCCGCAGAGGATAGGGAGGACGGCAACGCAACTCCGCATCTCCTCTTCCTCTGCGGCCCCACCGCGACGCATCGAATGGTGCGCCCCCATTTGGTCGCGGGAGATAGGGCGCGCGGCAACGCAACACCGACACGCCTCTCCTCCCGCGACCGCACCCGACTGTGAGGGACAGACAGAACTGTCCCGCGCACCCGCACCGTTGGACGCATCCTGCGCAGGCCCCTCCAAGCCCACGCGGAGCGTCCCCTCCTGGATCCCTCTTAGCTTCACCGCGGGTGACCAATCCACGGTTACTGAGCCCCCCCCACCACGACAAGGTGGAGATCCCACGGGGGGGAAGACGAACACGTCCTCTGCTCCGTTGCTGATATGTATAATACTATACTAACCAACGCACGGAAAATATCGATACTCTGTGGTATCGAGTATTTTTCCTTTCGATATCCATAATTTTGTACTTGATACTTTGCATCCGATTTACTCAAAAAAAGCGATCCGATTCGTGTCGAACAAATTGTGACCTACGACTGCGTTGACAATAATGTGTTTGACAATTAACGCAACTCGTCGCGCTCGAATCTTACTTAGGGTACGGACTAAGAAAAGTATTCGATACTTGAAGTATCGATATCTACTTATAATACTTACCTATATTTGATACATATACGAGTATTGTTCAACACAATCATTTCTTTTGTTGAACACGTAATAAATAGTACCTAGATGAATAAAAAAAACCTTTTACGGTCTGTCTAAGATGTCAACTGCGACATGGCTTCCATTCAGAACTGTAATTTCACAACTTTAAAAGTAAATGATGCAACATATTTAGATTGTATATGTACACCTGTATGAGCCGATAGGCCAACTATCGGTGCTGTACGTCGGCAATCACTACAAGAGTCAACATTTTGCGTTGATATTTTTAAAGGTCATTGGGCATATCTGTCCCGTTTTGCGAACAGTGGCGGACATTAACCAAAATAGTTTTAAACAAAGGGGAATAACATGACCTTTGCATATAATTGTTTGATTAAAATTCGTTGGAGAAAAATGTACAGAACCCTTTAAAAAGGAAAACAAACGGTATCAAAGGTTTTTATTTCATCTTATCATCATCACCAGCTTTTAACAGTCCACTGCTGGACTAGGCCTCTCCTTTGGAAAGAGGAATTAGCCTACTATACCACGCTGGCCAAACGGGTTGGTATAGGGTTTGTATCAAGTTTTCCTTCTCTTACAGTGTTGTTCTCTGCATAATATGGTCCCTCTGTCGGCTCTTACGACACCCATGGGATGATATGGGGTGGTGAAATTTCGTATTCTTAATCCGTCACCACACGGATATTTATATAATATTTATTTCATCTTATAAAGGCATAAAAATATATGGCATAAATATCGTAATGAGCTAATGTTTAGAGATATGTTATACGCTGTCTCTTTCGCGCATTTAACAGGATTTTTTTGCACATTAAATAGCTGCGCCCATATCGCTAGCATTGTTTGTTATCTGTCTTGGGCCATACACAAGGAAGTAACTGGCGCACCCGCTGGTCTTTTTAAATGATATTATGATTGCTTTGGATCAAATTGTATAAAAAATATTTTAATGAATTAGTATTTTATTTTTCTTACCTATATCAATTAATAAGCGGACGCCCGCGACTTCGTCGGCCTCATTCAGTGATCCCGCGGGAATATTGGGATAAAAAGTAGCTTATAACCTTCCTCATGAATGTGGCTATCACACACAAAAAGATTTTTTCAAATTGGATCAGTAGTTTCAGAGATAAAGAGTATGGATATATACATAGATAACACTTGATTTTTTTTGAGATTCCCGTAGCTCACATTAATGCGACTAATGTCATCGTAAATGAGAGCCATAGATGAATACACTCTGCTATATTTCGTTTGTGTCCGCCATGGGTATGGTTTCCATACTAAGGTGCCCATTTAACTTTTTGTGCAAAGCTCAGTTAGCACTGAAGCTTTGTCAGTACTGGCAGGTGTACTTTCGGTTGATTTTGAGGTCCAAAAACGTGCATCAATGTATTATACCACACGAGAATCGACGAATAGCAGTTTCGTTGGAATACATCAACCAAGGGCCATCCCCTTCTACTAATTCTTTCCAGACGTTCGTGAGCGACTGACCGGACCGGGTTAGGGCGGGATCACTGTGTTGCTCAATTTCGTACGGGGCATGGTAATTTTTGGAGGAATTTGCTTTGGTTTTTATTTAGTTTATTCACCATTGTGCCAATATTCAAGCTCTGACAATAAATGTGAGTAATCTGCACATCACATCTTGTGGGAGTGGGGTCTTTGGCAATCTGAAATTAACAATACGAGTATACCTAATGATTTCCATGATTAATCACTCCTGGTCTAGCATATTATGCGGCTCTTGCGGCAAGCAGGTCGAATATCCGTGCGTTTAGCCGTCTCTGCCATGCATATTACTGGAAATAGGCACAGCTCAAATTTTCAAATTGTCAGTAATACGGCCATGCTGATTCCAGCACAAATGGTTTGGCTCGACCGGAGAAGTACTACCCTCTCACAGGAGATCCATGACAAGCAACGGTATCTGTTATTTTGTGTTTTGTACAGTGAGTGAGAACGCCGGAGGCCCAATCACCTTTCCTTTCCCGGTCCCCATCCTGATCGTTTTTCCTTCTCCTCTTCCTTCAGGTAGGCAGCAACTTGGTTGTACTTATTTGACATGGTTCCTGTAATACTAAGTAAACACAGCTAAGTGTGAGCCACGGATACCACTTACCATATCACGTGGACCCTTGGCTCGTCTGCAAACGGTGAAAGCAATAAAAGTTTCGTAGTAAAATCGCAGCGCCAGTCAGCTTGTGACCATGAGACGTGCAACCGTTCCGAAACGTCAAACGTAAATGGTATGTAAATACATATAAAAATCGTGTTAATTCCCGTGTCGTGAATAATTAATTAAACATGAAGCACTTTCAATGAAAATTTTATAAGGGCTCATTAGGCTTTACTATTAACTAGTAATATTCGATTAACATAAACTTACATTTGCAAGCGATTAAATTAATAATTATTGTGCTTGAGTTCTTTTATCCTTAGAACACTAGATAAAGACTAATACGGGACCCTACATTGTGCGTGGCTCGATATACACTTGTCCGGATTTTTTCATAGGTACCTAGTATTTTGTCACAGGTATTTTTCACGCAAACAATTCAATCACAATCATGTGATACCTAATATTTCAATTACCTATAACCCATGTCTAGGCCAAAGGAAAATAAATGAAAATCGTTTTGCTCACGGAATGAACTGAAAACGGTCCTGAAAAACTGATCTGAAAAGCGGGCCTGAAAACGGATGTGTGCGGCCAGGCTAAAACTGGGATTTTGGGTGAATATTTTCCCCGGTACTACAATAAATCTAATAATAAATAATAAAAAAAAATTTTTGTGTGGGTAGTTGTAGCCATAGCAGTAAAAAATTTTGGTCCTCGTTTTTTAATTAATTATATTTTAATTCATAAATACAAACAGTTATTTTATGATTTAATTTAGTTTATTATATTACGCTACCTGCCAGTGAGTGTTATCTCCTTTCTAAATTCACGGTACACACATAACACCTACAAAATATTATGGAGTCATTGCAGAGCACAATTCAAAACTTGAATACGAGGGTCAAACTGAAAGTTCTTAGAACTGGCCACTTATAAACAATATAATAAAAAAAATATTCTAAAATTTGAAAATAGAACTCTTTGCCAATATTATTGAGTATATATTTCATTCATTTGTCATTTGTTTTACGATTTGGCGGCAAATTGAAAATTGTCTGTGTCACGTCAACATGAATTTAACACGAGAAAATTTTCGTGCAATGATTTTTTATGACTTTCGATGTCATTTAAGTCAACAAGAAAGTTATGATAGACTACGATTGGCCTTTCACGATGAAGCCCCATCTCGTGCGACTGTTTACAACGGTGGTTTAATGAGTTTAAACGTGGTCGCACTAATCTCACTGATGATGTACGTGAGGGACGGCCTTCTACGGCGACGACTGAAAATAACATCTGTGTTGTGCGGCGTATGATAGAGACTGACAAAAGAGTGACCTATCAGCAGATTCGGACAAGCTTAGGCATCGGTATGAGTCAAGTGCACAAAATCCTCCACGAACATTTAGCGGTCAGGAAGCTTTGCGCCCGGTGGATACCTCATAATTTGACTAAGGCTCAAAAACTCCATCGTGTGGATTGGTGCCGTAAAATGATTGAAAGATTTAACGGAGGTGACTCAAATGCTGTGTTCGACATACTTACAGGTGACGAAAGCTGGATTTACTGTTATGATCCTGAAACCAAAAGACAATCTGCTCAGTGGGTGTTTCCTTTCGAGGAGTTGCCAACTAAAGTGAAGAGAGATCGAAGTGCGGGAAAAAAAATGGTGGCCTCGTTCTTTGGAACGATAGGTCATTTCGCAACAATTGTGTTAGAGGATCAAAAAACAGTTTCTGCAGAATGGTACACTACCAATTGTTTGCCACTTGTCTTGGAAAAAGTTCGAGAGAAACGACCTCGCAGTAGGATCCTCCTTCACCACGACAACGCCTCGTCGCACACCGCCAAGCGAACGATCGACTATTTGGCGACATCAAACGTTGAATTACTGGGTCACCCGCCGTATAGCCCCGACCTCGCGCCTTGTGATTTTTATTTATTTCCAAAAATTAAAGAAAAACTTAAAGGAAAGCGGTTTATGAATGCTGAAGAAGCGGTGGCTGCGTATCGCGATGCTATTGAAGAGACCCCTAAGGACGAGTGGGCAAAGTGCCTTTTCCCAGTGGTTCCATCGCATGCAGCGATGTATTGACGTCAATGGACAATATTTTGAAAAGATATAATAAAACTAATAACTGGCTAATGTAATCAGTTTTTGATTTTCTAAGAACTTTCAGTTTGACCCTCGTAGCATGTTCCATCAAAGGATGTCTCAGGACAAGTTTGAGGACAAGCTGCAAAACACCACCAATCCTCCTTCAAGCATGGCTGGTCTGGCATCAGATTTTGCTTTGTTCCGGGCTTTTGTCACTGAAGCATTAAAGGGTCTGTAGCAGCAAGTCCAGTTACTAATGCACAGTGTGGACAACTTAGAAATGCAGGGTCGCCGTAAGATTCTTCTGTTCCAAGGTGTGAAGGAAGAAAAGAAGGAAGACCTTGTGCAGACTGTTGTTGATGTTTTGAAAACACACCTGAAGCTTGACGATATCACTCCAAATAGCATTAAGCGCTGTCATTGTATGGGTAGACTCGCAGCTCCCAACAGACACCGTCCTATATTGGTAAAATTCCAGAGTTTCTTGGACCGGGATAAAGTTTAGTTTACCAAACCTAAACTTAAGGGCTCAGGTATCACAGCCTCGGAATTCTTGACGAAGGCCCGACATGACATATTTGTAGCTGCACGGTCGAAGTTTGGAGTATCCAAGTGCTGGACTAAGGAAGGGGTGGTTTATGTCCTCGGGGAAAAGGGTGAGCGACATCGCGTCAATTCCCTGGTGGATATTCAAAACCTTTGCCACCTTGTCACCGAGGATCAGCAGCAACGAGAGTCCCCTGCTTTGAAGAATGAGCCAGCAAAAACAAGGCGAACTGCAGCAACTAAAAAATAGTCCTGTTTTTGTTTTCGTGCTAATATTTCAATCCCGGGTAGGTGGCCAGATATTACTTTTACTTTAGTTTTGTGCAAAGACGGTACTTATAAATCTTTTATAATATGTATTTCTATTATAAATCCACATATATGTTATACAATGTTTATTCACTATTTTTACCATTTTGTTTTGATACCGACTTAGATGTTTGATAAATTTTTACTACTCAAGTGTCAAATACGACAGTGACAGCCATCAAATTATAATGTTTAGTTCGGAAACAATATATTTGGGCCATTCTTACACGCCATAGTAATAAAAAAATACTTTTCTAATGCCTCACTGATAAAAATATGTTTATTTATAATGTTTTAATGTTTAAGTTGCAACTTTTGTACCTGGGATTGTACTGCATTTTATTAGCTATAATGTTGATTATTGCTTTTTTTTGTATAAAAATATTGGTTATATGGAGAACTTAACATTAATTTGTCGAATAGTGTTGTTAGGTTGTGCATTGCGCATATATATATATATATATATATATATATATATTTATATATTATATATTTTATTTTATCAGATAAATTTTATATGTCGTCTATAGATTTTGATAGTGATAATGATGATTTTTTTTTCAGTGAGTACCGACAATGACCGTTACGTTAGTGTCCTTTCTCTGGCAGATAATCTGCAATCTTTATTTTCTGATGTTCCCAGAAACTTGAATGTTGTCCATATCAATGCACAGAGTATTCCGAGCCATTTCCCAGATATGCTGGCAACCTTTGACTGTTAGAACATCCATGCTATTCTTGTATCCGAATCCTGGCTTAAGCCATGCCTTTCTTCTGCCTCTTATTCTTTACCTGGCTTCGAACTGATTAGGAATGACTGAATTGGTAGTGGTGGCGGTGGTGTTGCCATTTATCTCCGCTCTTACATACACTGTTCCGTCGTTAGCATGTCTTCACAGCCGCCTACACCCAATGCTGGTGAGCATCTCTTCCTGGAGGTTAAGCTGCACCACACCAAAATCCTTCTTGATGTTTACTACTGTCCTCCTTTGCGTATAGATTTCTTTTCCTCCTTTGAAACTCTTTTGCTTAACCTATCCCCTTCTTACAGTCAAACTATTATCATGGGTGACTTTAACACTTGTTTTCTTAAGAATTACTCTCGTTCCTTATCTCTAAATTCCATTTCAGTTTCAAGCAATCTTCACATACTTCCCCTGAATGCCACCCATCATTTTCCTAATTCTACTCCTTCACTTCTAGACCTCATCTTCGTCTCATCGCTTGGTCATGTTGCTTAGCACGGCCAATTTGATGCAGATGAATTTTCTTATCATGATCTTATTTTTCTATCTTACAACGTCCGTCCTCCCAAGGCTAAGTCTAGCATTCTCTTGCTTCGCAATTTCAGTAGTATGGATAGTGATATTTTACGTGATGATGCCAAAACCATCAACTAGCAACCGCTGCTTGACGCAGAATCTATGGATTCCAAAATTCAATTGTTCGAGAGGAACCTTATTGACTTGTATGACGTTCATGCACCTTTCCGAGCTATAAAACTAAAACATGCACTTTCATCTTGGCTTACTAAAGATATAAGTTTACTCATACAGCAAAAAGCAGCTGCCAAATCAAAGTACAAGTCAAAGCCCACTGACGTTAACAAATAAAAGTATATCAAGGTTAGAAACCATTGCAATAGGGTGTGTAGGGATGCACAACGCCAGCATATCCATAATTCTGTTCAAAACGGAGATCCAGCTAAAGTCTAGAAATTCCTGAGATCATTGGGGGTTGGAAAGCAAAGTCGGAATACAAAATCTCTCAATATTGATATCAATTTGCTTAACCAGCACTTCTCTGCTTCGTCCAATTTTGATAGGACAGCAAAAATTAATACATTAAATCACCTTTCATCGCTTACAACCCCTGATCACCCACCTTTTGTCTTTAGTCAGTTTACTGCATGTGATGTTAAGAAGAGCATTTTATCCATAACATCCAACGCAGTTGGCAGCGATGGTATCACCCATAATATGTTGCTCCCCATCCTTGATGAAATCCTTCCTATTATTTCCCTCCCACCTACTTAATTACGCAATTTTAAGTGGCATTTTTCCAACATCTTGGAAAGATGCCCACGTAGTTCCTCTACCTAAGAAATCTAATCCTGAATCCTTCAATGAATATCGTCCTATTTCTATTTTACCCTTTCTTTCTAAAGACCTTGAACGTCTTGTCTATAACTAGCTTAATTCTTTCCTTTCTCGAAATGACATCCTCAATCCCTTCCAATCAGGTTTCCGTACAGGTCATAGTACCACTTCTGCGCTTATCAACATAATGGATGATATCAGGTCAGGTATGGAGAATGGCAAGCTCACAATTCTCTGTTTGCTAGACTTTAGCAATGCGTTCAATGCTGTCGACTTTGATGTTCTTCTCGCCATTTTAAGCTCTCTTAACATATCTCCATCAGTAATCGACTGGTTTCATAGTTACCTGTTTGGCCGCCGGCAGCGTGTCCATCTGAATGAAACTTATTCTTCCTGGTGCGAGAATTTTGCTGGTGTTCCACAGAGCGGCGTCTTATCTCCTCTACTCTTCTCAATTTTTATTAATTCTATATCCAATCATATTTCTTCTTCCTAACACCTTTATGCGGATGATATGCAAATTAACACTCAAGCAAAATATGAAAATTTGTCGTCAGCTATCTCCTTGATTAATAGTGATCTGGCTAAAATATCAGACTGGACCAATAGGTACGGACTTACGATAAATCCAAAGAAAACCCAGGTAACAATTATCGGCAGTTCTAGACTGATGTCAAAGGTTCCTTGGTCTGTGCTTCCCCAGATATCTTTTGTTGGCGTTTCAATTCTTGTGAGTAAAGAAGTGAGGAATCTGGGGATTACCTTTGACAAAACGTTATCCTGGTCTGTGCAGCTACAAAATATCAGTCGAAGACTTTTTGCTGCCGCTGCGTCACTGAAAAGATTACGTAATTTCCTTCCCATACCTACTAAAATTGCATTTGTGCAATCTATTCTTCTTCCCATTCTAGACTATGCCGATGCCAGCTATCTAGATCTTAATGAGGACCAGCTAGATAAACTTGAGCGCCTCCAAAACTTCTGCATAAGGTTCATATATGGTTTACGTAAATATGACCACATTTCTGAATTTCGTAACAAGCTCAAATGGCTGCCTATCCGCCTTCGACGGAATACTCACATCCTTTGCCTTCTTTATAATATATTATTCAATCCATCATTTCCCTTTTATCTTAAACGACGGTTCGAATATCTTCATGACACACGTTCAAGGTGCTTGAGATCGTCAGAAAATCTTAAATTGAAAGTCCCGACGCATTCTACAGTTTTCTTTCAAAAGTTCTTCACAGTTCAAGCTGTACGATTGTGGAATGCTTTGCCCGAAACTATCAGACGGGCTCAATCTCTTCCCACATTTAAAAATCTAGTCACGAATCATTATTTGTCACAATTATCATGACTGTATATATATTATATATATATATATATATATATATATATACATAGGTATATATTATAGTTTATTTATTTATTGTATAGTATTGGTTTGTATTATATGTTTTATACTGATATATATAATTGTATTGATATAATATATCCGATTCTTTTATCTTTTACCTATTTAGACACTGTTCCACTAGGTACACCGTTACCCACACAGTTATTATACTTTTATAAATTACCTTTTCCAAACTAGGTTGTCTGGAAGAGATCGCATTTTTCGATAAGACCGCCCTGTTGTGCAACTAGTTATAAGTTAATTTTACTATTGAAATTGTGTTTGTATGCTGGTGTACAATAAAGTGTTAATCTATCTATCTATCTATTTAAATCTACCAAAAGCCAACACATTAATTTTCAACGGCTCTTACATTTGAACTGTACTCTATCATGTTTAGTGTAGTCGTGGACCCAAAACTCGGTGCTCTCTATTGATTAGTAATTCTGAGTAACTTTTAATTGGTGCTAAAATGGCACTTGGCTTGACTCGTGCTCTTTATATATCATTTTTGAGATAAAAACTTAAGAAATTATTTGATTAAAGCCTACTGTTGGGAGGACAATAAATGTCTCTGTTGTAAAACTTCATGTTTCATCGTAAAACTGTAATCTTTCTTGACTAGCTTTCATCTCAAGCTCTGTTTATGGTTACTACACATTTCCATCGTTTATTGTTCTGTGTGTAACGATCGTCATTGTTAATAGTATACAGTTATTTCGTTTTGTGCACACTTATATATTCTTTTTAAACGTTGATGCAAAGAGAGGTGTGCTAATCACTTCATAGTATAAAACAAAGTCTATCTTCTGTCTGTCTGTCCCTATGTAAGCTTAAATTTTAAAAACTACGCAACGGGTTTTAATGCAGTTTTTTTATAGATATAGTGATTCAAGAGGTAGGTTTATACGTATAATTGACGCGGGCGAAGCCGCTGGCGACGTATTGTATTAGTGTAAGTTTGATGTGTCTATGTGTCTGTGAAGCTTTTATATTTCTGTTAGTGGTTTCGTAGCACCTGACCGAATAATTCTCATATGGCAACGTGGTTATCTTTCTTTGAAAGGTGATAGAATCGAATTGGTTCTGCTAAAAAATGTGTTAAAACTTTATTAAGTAGTATGTATACACTTAATAAACGTCATTATTTAATTAATAAACCCTTGGTTATAATGTGCCAATAACAAAGAATAATCACTATAAATTGAACAGAAAAGCCAACTCACATATTGTTATATTAAGCATATTTGTAGCCATCTACCACTGCAGACATTGCGGCATAAAAGTGGTTTTTGTCATTAAAAAGTCATTTATTACTCGGCATGCAATTTCACAACAAATCCGCACATTCTATCATCCTCTCCTAGTTTATTAGTTAATTCATAGCAGCTGCTGTTCGTGAAAAGTTATTTATTGTCTGTGTTGCGAATCGACGAAATTATAAATATTTTGATTTGCTTCAGGATTATAGTCAATATGGTTTAGAGTAAATCAATACCAGACCCGTTCTTTGATTTATATAAGTTAATTTATTATTTTCTGATTCTGAGGCCACCTCTGGTGACGGCGTTTATTAACCCCCTGAAGCCCTCGTTGCCATCTGGCAAAGAGGGTTATTTTTATTGCCATACCCATCTGATTATGGCATTAAAAATAACGAGACAAGGTGTTATAACGTCTGATTTATTTTGGGTAAATATGGCTTATATACTATGACTAGAGGACGCCAGCAGCTACGCCTGCATTTTTTTTTAATTTACCCGTTTTGGCCGATCCCGTGGGAATTTCGGAAAATCCCTTCTTAGTGCACCCCTACGGTCCCCAAGGAACATACATGCCAAATTTCAGCTTCCTGCGCCCAATAGTTTCGGCTGTAGCGTGTCTGTCAGTCAGTCAGTAACGCAAGGATTTTATATATTAAGATAATGTCTTTGTCTACGATAATGCCTATTACAATCTTAACTTATCGGTGAACAGTGTGCTTAATCTAACTTCGTGAAGATATATAGTCGATACGTGCAGGTATGTAGTCGCTACAGCCTCCATGGCCTAAGATTGCTTCTCCTGAGGCTGATGATTAACGGAAAGGTTACCTCTGCAAATGTTGCTTTACTTTGCCAACCAATTAAAAACGACTATTTAAATATAACTATGAGCGCTATACCAAAAGTACTAAGAAGTGGCCATGCTATAATAAATTAACCATTAGACTTGCGATAGATGTTCTTAGATTTGTTAGTTCTACGCTCTGCTACGTTGACATTAACTCGATCATGCATTTTAAACGTATCTTATAGTAGCCGTACGAGAGATTAGGGTTGCAAATGATTGGTACTATATTAAGACTAATTTACAACCCTAATTTCAGCTACTCCTAATCCTAAATATTTCGTACTAGTTTTTGCCCGCCACTTCGCGCGCGTTAAATTCGGAGTAACACAAATCGACTTTCAGTCTCAAGTTGTGTGAAGACACTCCTGATTATTCTAAAGACTTCAGAAACTCTATAGGGTATAAAGTAACTCGGTCAGTATTCATGACATTATCTACCGTTATCATCTACCGAAAGGTACATAATAACATAATAATAATAATATTCTACCACATTCACACAACACCATCTAGTGCCAAACTAAGCAGAGCTTGTACTATGGGTACTAGATAATGGATAAACATACATATATAGATACTTTTTTTTTGTAAATACATACATATTATACATACATCACCTTGCATACAGACAAATGTCAAAGCCATGTTCTTATACATGTTCAATATTATCTCTATAAACATTGTCGCATTTTTAATAGCAATAGGGAAAAGCTTTACAGCCGTTTAAGCGTATTATATAATTATTAGTTTAAATATACGAACAATTTAATCAACGTGCACAATATGACATTATGTATGACGTGACAGTACTGACAGATATGCGATAGCACATGCACAGCACTCAATTATTTAGCGCATGCGTTCGTACTTCTAACAGGTAAATTTGTGCCGTACAAAATTCTACCCTCCCTACAATCCCTCCCAGTTAAATTTTTGCAACTTATGGTAGTCTATGTCCGTCTCCAGGGTCCAATATATATCTATATTAATCGGTTCAGACGTTTTAACGTGAAAACGGAACATAGGTACATACATACATACACACTTTCGAATTTATAATATTAGTAGCGATAAAATCTGAATTTCGTAATGGAATAAAAATGTTTCTTGAAAATTACATCAGACTTAAAATAAAATATACTTACGGCCCGTAAGTTACGGGAATATAAGTATATTATATTCTATTGAATGCGATTCAGAACACGTGACCTTACCTTTCAGTGCCACGTTCTAGATCAAAAATAAAATCCTTATACTCGGTTCAAAAGCTTTTAGAGTGAAATTAAAGTAAAACTCAATGCAAATGCCGATATTTATGACCTGGTTCACGTTTCGTTCCGCTTTGTGCTTGACGGTCTACACTTCTACAGCAAGCTCTTAGCTTTCGCACCGATTCTGTTGTTTCAGAATTCACGGACTTTTACTCACATATGTGATAATTATAATCTTATAATCTTAAATCCAATCCATAAGACACAGCAAGTGACGTTTAGATAATACTTATGACCAGTTTTACCGCTGTCTTACAACTACCAGATAACGATCAGTCAGATAACTGATACAAATTTCATTCCAATTTTGGATTTATCTGGAAGATAAGGCTTATGCAAAGGTGGTGGTGGCCTTAATAATCATCATTCATCCTCTTAGCGTTATCCCAGTTTCAATCTGGGGTCCGCTTTCTAGTCTAACGGGATTTGGCTGAATATTAGCTTTTCAACAGAGCGACTGCCTGTCTGACCTCCGCAACCCGAAAGGATAGCGATATTCCATGGCTTAGACTACTGTCAGTTTAATTAGAAGCTACTGACGCCCTGTAACTACTGTCAAAGATCTTCATGACAACCGGTACCGACGACTTAACGTGCTCTCCGTGGCACGGGACGAGCGATAATTAACCATTCAATACGCACATAACTCCGAAAAGTCATTGGTGCGCGCCGTGGATTCGAACCCGATACCCTCTGCATGGCAGTCTGATGGTATATGCAGTCGGATATCGCCGCCTTTGTGGTGGCCTTAATAATATAATATTAAAAAGATTTGTAAGATAAGACAATTTGACTTTTGCAAAGGTGGTGAAGCTGGCCCGTAATAATACATCTAATACAAAAAAAAATGTTTAGAGTCTATTCGTTTTAGGAAATCGATTAACACTTAAACTTTGGATATTTTTAGGAATGCATTTAAAAACGCGCACATTTTGTAAGATTTCTTTCATGTATGAAGCCGGAAGCCTTTTATGTATTAGCTCTGTACTCATTTATTCCTACTAATAGCACTCATTCAAATCGTGGATATCACTTTTTAAACTTGGTAACTGTCTGGCTACTGTTGTTGAATATTTACCTATTTCTTTAAATTTATTCCTCAACGGGTCTTTGCATTTTAAATTATAAATTGGTCGCATAGCATACTTATGCTTTTCTGTTGAATGCGATTCAGAACACGTGAACTTAGGCCTACATAACAACCTTAATTTTGTAATGTAGTTTTCAACTTTTTGAATGTCAAACATGTGTAAACTAAGTGAATTTAAAAATCTGAACCATTTCTAAATTTAACATAATATGTAAACTCAAGATTACTATTTTAAGATAACAAAATTAACATCTGCTCTATGAATTTGTAAGCACTTACATTTAAATAATAATTATGCTCACGAGATAGCTTTCTAGTAACATAATAATTAAATCAAGAGCGAGTCGGACTCGCCTATGCAGTGTTCCGTAGTAGTTATCCACTAATCATACGCATGATGAAGATATAAGGAAAAAGTGACAATCACTTTTTCACCAGCTCAAGTAACCTTGTTTTCCATAGTGTTTGTATGAACAACTCATCATCGTCTTAGTGTTATCCCAGTTTCAATCTGGGGTCCGCTTTCTAGTCTAACCGGATTTGTCTGAATATTAGCTTTTCCACAGAGCGACTGTCCTGTCTGACCTCCGCAACCCGAAGGGATAGCGATATTCCATGGTTTAGACTAGTGTCAGTTAATTTAGAAGGTACTGACGCCCTGTAACGACTGTCAAAGATCTTCATGACAACTAGGACCGACGAGCGATAATTAACAATTCAATACGCACATAACTCCGAAAAGTCATTGGTGCGTGCCGTGGATTCAAAGTCAAAGTCAAAGTCAAGTATAGTTGGTATATGCACTCGGCTATCGCTGCCTATTTTTTGTATGAACAACTAAGTTATATATTTTGCGGTTTTTGAATATGCGCTTTATCTTAAAATCAGCTGACCACATATCATTGGAAGTTTTTATTACGATGTATAGCAGTTTTTTTAGAATAGTCACTCTGTTACTCTAAAAGTTAGAAGGAGGGGAGTTAGAGGGAGGGGAGTTAGAGGGACACTCATTTTTCCACTTTGGAGGCGTATATCTTTCGAACCATACACTTTGAGAAACAATGGTTTAAAAACCTCACTATCATTAAATCGAGAACAGACAGAACAGAATACATATTATATACATACCAACTTTCAAATATGAAGCCTCAATAGTTATAATAAAATGGCTGTGCAATACGGATGGACAGACCGACAGACATAGCGAATCTCTAAGGGATCCGTTTTTTGCCAGTTTTGGCTAAAAAGACCATGAACCTTGTAGGATACCAAGTTTGACTAGAAAGCCTAATGAACATTTTCTATTAACTGCCACTCTCAAAATTTGTACCTTTATTATATCACCTAAAGCGTACTTAACAGAAAATAATTAAATCACCAAATGCCACTTCACTACTCTCCGAAGTCATATTAAAGCAATATGTAATCACCATTATGATCGGTAAATGCATTAAACGTATGAATCAAAGGATGACGGGCGGAATGTACTCACCGACCAATAACGACCAGACTTATGTCGTTAGAAAGCTCTTTTCATGACTATCATTTGTTATTATGGGGGCTAGTCTCAATTCCTAGTGGGAAAAATGTTATAGCTACTTAAATGATATCTATTTAAGTAAAAGTTGTTAATTCTAGATATCTAAAAAAACAGTTTTTGTGTGGACTCCATGTACTTTTAGCATTTTAATGTTAAGTATGAGGTCATTCGAATCGTGAAAAAGAAACTTAAAATAAAAAAATAGAGTTAAAATCGTTTATTACTGATTTACAAACACAATTCTTACTATTTAAAAACAGAACTAGTGATATATGTTGTCTACGATTACATCATTTAAAAATGCTGTAGAAGGATTGAACACCTCATGCCTTGCGTAACCGATGTACCTACCAGATTATTGACGTTATGTGTGTACAGCTGCCTACCGTTCTTCGCCCAGTCAAACAAGTGCAGTTATACTGACATATTGCATTAATGCCGATTCGATCTGTTTAAATATAACAGTAATATGTTCTCGATCTAACATGTCTGGACTGAATGCGTCCCCTTAATAGCTAACTATTTTGAGGCATATTGTATAACTGCATATCACCACGTGCATCCTTCTCAATTACTTTTATCATATACAGGCCGTTTTGTATATGTTTACCGCAATAAAATTTAGCAAGTTTCACCTGGTAGGAGCCCAATGCAAACATTTTAATGCCATGTTCTGTGACTCGCGGAAAGTCCAATAAACAAGCACACGTTACACAGTTAGCAAATAACAAGTCCGGTAGGAATGCAAAGGTCAAGTTTTTGTAGGGATTCAGTAAAAACACAAGGACGTAGTCCTCGCTAAACGACCGTAAGCTGACGACTGGCGGCTGGGTGTGCAAGCGAAAGAACCACACCGCATCTCACTACCTTTGTGTGATCGGGAGCGTGAAATAAGTCGTTCGGTACAAACAAAGGTGGCTATCGCGGGTGCGACGGGCGGCCGGCGGTTGACGCGTACGCAATAAGCATTTCGGCAATTACACCTAGCATTAATAGTTTACGTAGGGATTATTAACTTTTAAACACATGTTTTTAATATTATCCGGAACTAACAACTTTTATTTTAATAGATATCATTTAAGTAACTATAACATTTTCCCCACAATGAATTGAGACTAGCCCCCATAATAACAAATGATAGTCATGAAAAGAGCTTTCTAACGACATACGTCTGGTCGCTATTGGTTGTGGGTACGCGTCCCATACAGTTTTGCCCGTCATCCTTTGCAACGGTTTAGGTGCCGATGGCAATATTTCACCGCCGCACTAGTTTGGTATGAGAATCGCATTTCCACTTGGTGACAAATTTATAGCACCAAACTCGTTTTAATTTCACTGCATGGTTCACACATTATTCTTAGTTGGATTCATTATTAAAAATATGGTTTTGTTTTCGGCACATTCATTCATTTTTTCAGCTATATTATTTTGTGAATTATTAAGGCAATTGTAAGTCGGAAATTAAAATATTAAATATTTCATACGAACATCAAATGTAAAAGATTGTGTGAATTTATAACTTTATATAACGACATTCTTGGCGATGGAATTAATTAATGAGTCGGCTTCAAGTGTTATGTTGCACTCACTTGGCTTTTTCCGCGTAATTACTATTATAATTAGTAATAGACTATTTCTGTGGTCCAGTCGATAGCCTATGCGACTGCTGATCTGAGGTACGGATTCGATTCCCGAGTCGGGCAAAAGTGTTACTGGGTTTTTTCGAATTCTCAGTAGCAGAACGGAGGTGGGACCTAAAAATTCATGGTGAAATGTGGGTGTAATATTACACCTCTGTCCTTCGGGGATATAAAGGTAAGTCTATAAAAAAAATGTAATTATATGGTTTACTCTATTTGGTGGTCAAAGGAAACTTATGTAAATGCTCTTTATAATAATTCTCAAATATTGTCAGATAATCAACATCATCATCATCATCCTAGCGTTGTCCCGGTTATGATCCAGGAGTTCGATTTTAGGGCCTGGGGCCCCCTGAATAAAGTGTATTGTCAACTAAAGTGCCATCAAAATCGATCTAGCACTTTTGGATATAAGTTTACAGACAGATAACAAAATGTCAGAGCGAGATAGATTACGCAAAAATAAGTTTTATTATATGTATTTTATTAAGCAAAATGTAATTATTATATAATATATAGACACTTCAATTTTATTTCTTTATTTGTAGAGAAACGTGCTCGGATAGCGTACTTTTAAGTGACCGCCGCTGTGGCGCTGTTTTATGATTTATGAAATATAGTTTCACTATTAGTTATTGCCACTTGAGTGCCATAATCATAAGATAGAGAGCGTCTCAAGATATTTTCTGACTTGTACTGCGTAATTTAATCATTTATTTCAACGGCACCAAATAAAATATGAAATTGTACAACGCTTTTGATTATAATTTTAATCTTAATTACATCCATTTACTTTTTGTGCTTGAATGAGCTCTCTTGTGAATTATAATTTGGTAGACGTTATTAAAAAGACCACAAAATGCTTCAGATTGCCAAGTTTTGGACTGTGTTCTCAAATACAGCGGTAAGCGGAGCGGAAGCGATAGCGAGAGTGGGGCGATAATTACATACACATACATGTATACTCAAGTGCTTCTCTGTTTCACACACCACAACCGTCATAACGTAATGCTACATACCATGTAGCCTGCCTCGTGAATGTGGATTTTAGATACAAAAATAAGGTTTATTCCGCATGGCAGATTCTGAGTTTAGCGCGTTCAGACACGCAGAAAATCTTTTCAGCACAGCACAGATAGATTGCCAAATAAAAACCAAAACTGACGAAGCGCCGCTACCGCTGTTTCGACTTTCACAGCGTTCTTCATGGCCACGGTCTTACGAATTATTTAACGATGGTACATTTTATTTCCATAGAAATCTTCTTCTTCTATGTCGTTTCGCTCTTGGCAGAGCGGTCGTGGTCACGTTGAGGCGTCCACATATGTAATAGAGGCGGACACAGCTTTTTTTACGATCACCCGCCATCTCTCTCTGTTAGCAGTCTGACACGCAGTTGAAGGTGCAGGTTGCTTTGCAGTGCGTGAAAGCATTCGAGACCCTTTGCTGTACAGTAACACCATTGCTCTTTTATCGTCTCTTGCTTACTTAATTTCTATACATTCTCCTTCACGGGGTAAATTTACTTTCGGATCATTGTTTTAATACCTCAAAAAGAACAACCATCTTTATAAGTCAAGATTTTTTAAAGTTTGTTTTGGTTTAAGTTTGGGTACAGATTACCACAATCTAGACTACTGGCACGAATAACTAACATTTTATCCAAATCAGGAATACCTGTATTTTAGTCTTCATTCAGCTTAAATTGATCCTGTCACGTAAGAGTATAATTTACTTGAATATTCATGCACGCAAATTTACGCTCGGAACCTGACTTTGCATGATCATTGAAACATGAACAAGTTGTTTACATGTAGCATATGCTCTAATACGTATGGTGTTATTATAATTTTTGGCATGTCGTATTTACTAAGCTGTGGTATGCTTGAGCTTCTATTAGGCACTTCAGATCAAGTAAAAAGTTGATACACATCATCATCATCATCATGAAGGTGCATAGGGTTCCCACCAAGAACTTAGGGTCCCTGCACCTGCCGATCAACGGACAAGGCTTTGGCAAACAAAATATCACGATAAGCGGCAATAGGCTCGCCACCTATTCCGTGGGATCAAAACACTGGCGAAAAGTGGGCGTTTAATATGCCTCTGCCTACCCCTTTGGGGAAACAGGCGTGAGCCTATGTATGTATGTATGTATGTATGTATCATCATCATCAGCCTGCCATTGTCCACTGCTGGATAAAGGCCTCTCTACTGGCACGCTACAGAGCCCGATTTTCATGTTAAAAAATAAAAAAAATGTAGATACACGTGTCCATACAACTGTGCATGGTACGCCAATACTTCCTTTATCTTTGTATTATTGTTTTGCTTCTTTTTTTTCTTTTTTATTCACAGGCAGTCTTTTACCTCTTTTCATTTGATCCGAGTATGAGAACGTCTATTTACGTGAGGTCTTTCTGTTTCCAACTACTCTGGCCATATCTACGGCATCTCATTAAACGAGATCAGATTCTGAAGCGAAGAGAACATTGATTTTAGCTCCAACCTCGTGCGAACAGAGTAGACACCCGCTAAAATCCGTTATTTAAAGCCACCGTAATCGAGTGTAAGTCGGTTAGTTCTTAATACTCTGCAAGTAGCATATTTTTTCACCGAATTTGTTAGAACGCAGACACGTCTTGTTAAAAATTCATTTTATAGGTGACTTGAAGTTACGATTGAATTTGGAAATTTTGTAATTTTATATGTACAACATTACTGACTTTCTAGACTGTTTTTTGAAGTTAGTGCCATGGAATTCAGGGGAGGAATTCGTTAAGAAGCAAGCTAGAGTTAAACTGGAAAATAATAATAATACACTTAAATTATTGCCTACTTACCAAATCAAAAGTATGCCGGACGCATACAAAGCATTTCAGATTTATTTTCCACTAATTATCAAATCGAATCCCTTGACATAAAACGCAGTTAAAAATTGTGCGATGCGCATATGATTACTCTCCAAATATAGGTGTTCACTGTGTTCGTAATAGCCTGAACGCACGAGCGGTTGGTTGCAATGCAGCGCATCGCATAGGTATAATCAGTGTCTTCACGCTCTTATTTGCGCAATTATGAAGTCCGCTGCGACATGACATATACACCTATTGCTAGAGTTGCTTCAAAATTCAATGAGCCACAACGCATAATTTGCTAGTGAAACTGATATCGCCAAACAGACAGAACAAGATAATCGCCATGGCTTAGAACATTTAGGCAGAGCTGAGCTAAACAGACACCGCCCGCTTAATGGTAAGCGATTTTAGTGGCTAATTCAACTGGGGGTAAAGTACCAGTACTGCGATTTCAGCTCTGAAAATATGAGGCCAGAGCAAGCTACTGGAATTTTTTTAGATGAGATATGGGCTGCTTAATAAGCACTGGTAATGATGACTTTAAAGGCAACGCAGGCAATGAGAGCCATTCAATGACTATAGAAGGTTGTGATTTCAATTCTTATGTATGCATCTTTGTCTATTTTAGTAACATATCTTCTGAGATAACAATCTTATTTTGTTAAATGAGGTATCTTTCGAAGCGTCTATATTCTAAGCTGGTTATAAATGTCACCACACTAAATATTACCGTCATTTTTGAGGTCTTAAAGTGCTATACGAAAACAGTTTCTGGATTATCAGTTTGTCGTTATTAGGGTTAGTTAAATACTGGACTTCATCTTGTTTCTAAACGTCCACTATAATACCACGGAGCAGCGTAGCCTATCGTATCTAGTTTATATTTTCAACTGAATATGATAACAAGGAGTTCGGCGCTGACTCAAATACTAACAAAAATAACATCTAAATCAGTTAAGCCATTTGAAGAAGTTTTGCAACATTGTGTATGCAATAGAATTATTATACACAAAGCTAAAATAATCACCTTTTTGACTGGAATGTGGAAAATTAATTTACATTCATGTTTTGAATTTGAGATAGCATGATTTTACTTATTCATATTTCTGAGAACGTATAAAGATAGTTGATATTGTATTTCATAGCGCAGCGTATGTTATACAGATTATATCTGTGATTTCAAGCGAATTCATCTCGGTGCATTTCCACGATACTCTTAACAGAATGATAAATTAACTTTTCTTGAATGAATTGCTCTCTGTTAAATTTTTATGGTATTGTTTTATGATATTTTTATGTATCATAACGTGTAGACTTTTCTGTAATAGAAACGCTGCTTTGTTCAGGTCACCTCCGTATTCATCAAAGTTAGAGTCATAAAGATATTTGCTACGCTATGAAAATTATAGTTAGAGCTATGAAAATCTTTGACAGTAGTTATACGGAATCAGTATCTTTGAATATACTGTCACTGGTCGAAGCTAGCGAGAATATCACTATCCCTTTGGCTGCGCAGGACTGCAGGTGCTCTGTGGAAAAGATATTACCTGTATTCTATCAAATCGTGTTTAGCAAAAAGAAGAACCCCGGGCTCTAGGGTGAAAGTATTCTTACTACTATTTAATTATAAACGTGAACGTTGTGGGGAAAGATCCTAATGGGTGTATGGATGATTATTACTCTTGCACGCAAATATTAATTACTCACCAGATTATGATAAAACTTTGCAGTAATGTAGCATAAACATTACAATAGCACATGAGCTTTTTTTCGATAACCGACCCACGCGGGCGATGCCTCGAGCGAAAGCTAGTATAATTAGAAGACATACAAAAGAAAATTACATTAATGACACAGAAGACGACTAAACCTATACACCTTGCGACTAATTATGCACATGTCAGATTTAGCATAGAGCAGACGTCAATTCGTCTAGTAAATTCAACCTAAGCAAGTCAGCACGGATTTGAGCTTCATCTCAATTAAATATCTAAAAGCGCAGGTAGTAAGAAAAGGTAAGAATGATATTTAGTGTCGGTGTACGTTGAAACTATCATCTATAGTGGGTAATAGTAAAACAAACGTTTGAGAATATAATAACCACCTTATTTTTCATGAAACGGTATTTACGAAGATAACTAATTACAATAATGTGGGTACTATAACAAGTACAAGCAGCAATTATTACCTTTTAAGAATAACCTGTTACATTAGCTGCCTAATCCATTCTCCTCACCGATTACATAGGCCTTTAGGTTGGAAACGTCCACTTCCCAAAATGGTAATTCCCTAAATATCAATTTCCCATTTTGTCCACTTTCCCAAAACGACTAGTTCCCAAAACGTCTACTCCCAAAACGTCTACTCCCAAAACGTCTACTTCACAAATTCGAATTTCATTGAAATATAAAAAGGACCATATCATATAATTTGGGACTAGGTTTAGGACCACAATGTGCCTAGTGCCTAGTTTTGGTTGGTTTGGTGCGACTGTATGTAATTCAAGTAACTACATAGGTTATGTTTTAGGTTCTCTTTGACTCTTAAACCAAAAATGGGAGCCCTGCTAAGCAGGGCTCCTATTTTTATTTTTAATTAAGTAATTTTGCTTAAATAATATTAATTAATAATAGTTATAGCTTAAATAATATTAATATGGTAATCATTGTATAAATAAATAAATTATGGAAATTCAATGCAAGCACTTATTAGTCACTGTATTAATTAAATAATGTTAGTTTAAATTATAATTTGTCATTTAGGTACTCATTTAAATTATAATAGCATTTCTTGAGCAGAAGTTGTCTTAATATAGTAATAAATCTATTGTATTTATTTCCGTCCCTTATGATAGCTGGTAGTTTATTGTATATTTTTATACACATCACAAATGTACTGGTTGAGTGTGACAGAATAGGCATAATAGTTGGTTTCAAATGATTTCCGAACGAAAGATGTAGGATATCAAAATAGTTAATTCTCAGATTCACCAAATCTTGTGATTAATGAATAATTTAGAAGCATTTACTTCTGAATTATTCATATATTTATTTTAATTATTTTTAGTATCTACACACATCAACAAAGTCTAGGGATATTTTATATTTCATCAAATATCTAAAAATCTATGAAGAATTTTCTGATACAGTAAATAGAAGAATCATAGATTATTTTAAGGTCTTTAATAAAAATAAAAAACATTTCGTGTTTTTTTTTGTTTTAAATAAAAAAAATATTTTTTTTAATCATCATGGAAAATTAGTATGATAACAACAAACATTTCTTCTTAAAAAACTATTAATTTTAATAAAAATGGAAAAAATCTTGTAAAATCTAATCATTAATAATCAGTGTTGCCACCTCTTACATTGATTACACATCGACATCGATTGTTAATACTTAAAATTAAATTGTCAATGTCTTGCTGCGGTATGAGGTCCCATGTCCTTTGCAAGTGTTCGTAAAGTTGTTGTTCAGTCGTCAAATTTGGTGGAAAATCTCTCAAAGCTTTTCGTTGTAACATGTCCCAGGCATGCTCGATAGGATTTAAGTCGGGCGAATGTGCAGGCCAATCCAAAACTTGAATATCGTGCTCTCGGAGAGCGGTCGATACCAGCCGCGCCGTATGGCAAGGAGCATTATCGTGCATGAGTAGAAATTCATGGCCTATTTGAGTTCTGTGTGGGACAATAACGGGCTCTACTACCTCCTCGTGGTATTTTTGTGCAGTCATGCTGCCTTGGATCCAAACGAGTTGGGTTCGTCCGCCAAGACGAATTCCTGCCCACACCATGATTGTCCCGCCTTGGTATGGGTGGACCTCCTGAGGGTGCCGTAGACGGCTAACTCTCCCTGGAGCTCTCCAAACGCGTGTTCTTCGTGAATCCGGGTGAAACCCAAACCGGGACTCATCGGTGAACAGCACCAAAGACCATTGTTCGTCACTCCATGGTAAATGCTCCCGAGCCCACGAAAGCCGCCGACCGCGATTGCCACGTCGCAATGCTGGAACACGCAATGGTCTTCGAGCATGAAGATCAACTTCATGTAACCTTCTTCGCACGGTTTGGTCGCTTACCAGCAGCTGGTGGTCCTCCTGGAGCCTTTGCACTAGTTGCAGCGCTGTGATATTGGGTTGTCTTCTGGCGGTCATTTGGAGAAATCGATCCTGTCTCTGCGTAGTAACACGATATCTACCTGTGTGCTGTTCGGCCACATCTCCAGTACTGCGATAACGTGACCACAACCTTGATATCACATTTTGACTGGTATGTAGGGCCTCAGCAACGACGCGTTGAATTGCACCATTTTCTAACATGCCCACGGCTCGTAACATTTCATCTCGACTCAAATGACGACGTGACATGACTTTTAAAGTTCGTACGTCACGTTAAATTAAAAAAGAAAAACAATTAAAAACCCTTTTCATTAATAATTATAATAAAACAGTTTTAACTTTCTTTAATGTAACGAATTACTAGCAAATTTGCCGCCATATTTTGTTTATTATTTTGTTTTTTTTCTTTCCATGTTCAAATTTAGAAAATAGAATAAAAGAGGCTTTAATCTGTATATAAACTTTTTGTGGAAACTAACAAGGTTCTAAACTATAAACTCGTAAATAATTTAGGATTAAGATATCCCTAGACTTTGTTGATGTGTGTATATCACCATACTTGATTATTATATAGCCACAATTAGTTTATAGTAAACGGAAGTGGTGATATTGTACTTTTATTCTGATATTATTTTTACATAACAATATTCTTAGATTACGTATTAATGATTTAAGTAATAAATACAAAACCTTGTTTGCTTCTATTTAGCCGATAAGCTAAACCCAAATTTGGTTGATCAGTTGACTACAGTAATTGGGTATAAAAGGAGGTAGAATTGTGCCAATGAACATTGAACATTCAATATTTCTGAAGTAATAATTCTGACGTGATTCCGTTACAACGACTGTCTGCACTGTTTAAGTTATGCTGAGTATTCCTGATGTGATTCTGTTACAACAACTGCCTACACTGTACTCGAAGTCCTGAGTATTGCCGAGGTGATTCTGCTAAGACTTCTGCAGTGTACACGTAAGTTAAGTACCGTTACCTATACCTATTGTATTGTATGTATTGTATTTTATTGTATATGCATACTCAGGGCGTATTTCGTGTATTAAATAGTATTCAATGCAATCCTGTGTACCTTTAGGTTCGAAACGTCCACTTCCAAAAATGGTAATTGCCTAAATGTCAATTGCCCATTTTGTCCACTTTCCCAAAACGACTAGTTCACAAAACGTCTAATCCCAATACGTCTACTTCACAAATTCAAATTTCATTGAAATATAAAAACGACCATATCATATAATCTGGGACTAGGTTTAGGACCACAATGTACCTAGTGCCTAGTTTTGGTTGGTTAGGTGCGACTGTATGTAATTCAAGTAACTAAATAGGTTATGTTAGGTTCTCTTTTGACCCTTAACCCAAAAAGGTACAGGGAACGGTACTTAAATGTTCAATGTTCATTGGCACAATGCTACCTCCTTTTATACCCAATTACTGTAGTCAACTGATCAACCAAATTTGGGTTTACATAAAGCTTATCGGCTAAATAGAAGCGAACAAGGTTTTGTATTTATTACTTAAATCATTAATACGTAATCTAAGAATATTGCTATATAAATTTGTGTGTTAATGGGACAGGACGAAGGGGAAGACCTAGGCGGACGTTCTCTGACCAGATTAGAGACATCCTAAAAAAAAAGGACAGGTCAGAAGTACCCTAAACAGAAGAGCATGCATGAGAAACTTGATGAGAGTGAATGAAGCAAGAGAGGTATGTCATGATCGTTGCAAATGGCGTTCCGTAGTCTCTGCCTACCCCTCCGGGAAACAGGCGTGAGTCTATGTATGTATGTATGTTATATAAAATAATATCAGAATAAAACTACAATATCACCACTTCCGTTTACTATAAACCCATTGTGGCTATATAATTATCAAGTATGTTGATATAGATACTAAAAATAATTAAAACAAATATATGAATAATTCAGAAGTAAATGCTTCTAAATGATTCATACATCCCAAGATTTGGTGAATCTGAGAATTTAATTTAATTGATTTCCTATATCTTTCGTTCGGAAATCATTTGAAACCAACAATTGTGACGTCGTGCCTCCGCGCTCGCGAGCCCCACGTTGGGCGCCAATGTCGCACGGGTGATCGATTTTCACGGGATAGCCGGGATCGATCACTCGCCGAGCAATAAAAAGAGATGCTTAGGTTGTCTTACGGGAAATAAATAAAAATATCACCAGGACAGATTAAACTCGCGTTATATTCCAGATTCACAATTTTGATTAACAAAAGAACCGACACTAGGGGTTAACCGGCTAGATAGTTATCCAGGGCGTAGGTCGTAAGTTAACACTCCACAGGTCCACGGATGGATACTCAGCTTTTCGTGTCTCCCAGCAGAAGCAAGCCCCAACCACGTGTGTCGCCGGCATATATACGGTCGGCAAGCGGGTGAGGCTCCCCACCGCAGTGCGTCATCGCAGTGGGGCTCGCGAGCGCGGAGGCACGACGTCACACACATACGAGAAGCGGGGTCTCGGTTGCACAAATATTATTTCTCATTCAATTGATACAGGTGATTGTCCCCCTATTCGGCAAAGATTTTATCGCATGTCTCCCGATAAACAAAGAATATTAATAAAGCATCTTGACGACATGCTCTCAGAGGATGTTGTTGAACGATCAGAAAGCCCGTGGTCAAATCCGGTCATTTTGACACCAAAGAAGAATGGTGAACTGCGTTTCTGTTTGGACAGTCGAAAATTAAATTCCGTTACAAAAAAAGATGCTTATAGCTTGCCTTATATTTCGGAAATTTTAGATAATCTGAGAGATGCTAAATACTTGTCTAGTTTAGACCTGTCTAAATCTTTTTGGCAAACATTAATTAAAGAAGAGGACCGTTGCAAAACAGCCTTTTATATTCCCACGCGTGGCACATTTCAATTCAAAAGAATGCCTTTCGGTCTTACGAATGCACCAGCTACTCAACAACGATTAGTTGATATTTTATTTTATGGCCCAGAATTTGAAAATAAGGTTTTCTGTTTTATCGATGACATAATCTGTATCACGTCCAGCTTCAGCGAGCATATTACTCTTTTATTACGCATTCTTGATAAACTAAAAAGCGCTAATTTAACAATTAATCTCGAAAAATGTCAATTTTTTAGAGATAAACTAAAATATTTAGGCTATGTTGTCGACTCTAGTGGATTGCATCCCGATCCGGATAAAGTTAATTCAATGAAAAATTATCCCACTCCTTCTAATAGAAAAGAAGTACGTCGATTTTTAGGCGCAGCCTCGTGGTACAGGCGTTTTATACCGAATTTTAGCTCTATTGCTGCACCCTTAAATAAGTTAACATCTCAAAGTAAAAACGCACCTCCATTCTGCTGGACGACAGAGGCTAATGAGGCGTTTAATAACCTAAAGAATTGTTTGATTTCCTCCTCGGTGTTGGCTTGTCCTGACTACTCGCAACCGTTTGAAATACACTCAGATGCTAGCGATTTTGGTCTTGGCGCGATCCTCTGTCAAAGGTTAAATGGTGAGGAAAGAGTCATAGCGTACTATAGCAAATCACTCAGTAAGCAAGAAAAAAATTACAGTGCCACTGAGCGAGAGGCCCTGGCTGTTCTATCTGCTATAGAACACTGGCGTTGTTATGTTGAAAATGGTAAAAAGTTTATTGTTTACACTGATCACGCTGCTTTGAAATGGTTCTTGACCTTGAATAACCCTACTGGCCGGTTAGCCAGATGGGGAGTTCGCTTATCTTCCTATAATTTCGAAATACGTCATCGTCGGGGTTCCGATAACGTTTTACCTGATTTTCTGTCTCGCTCTTTACCCGTTTCTGCTATTGCTAATGATATAAATATAGATATTAATCCTAATCAGAATTTACCAGTTTCTACTAATGATCCTTGGTATTTAAATATCTATAAAGGCTGTTTAAGTTCTCCGACTTCCTTTGTTAACTATCAAGTAATAAACAATAAATTGTATTGTTTTAAAAAAACATTAAACCCTCTCACTAGAGAATTTCAATGGAAAGAGGTTATTCCGTCTGACCAAAGAACTGACATTCTAAGGGAGAATCATTCTTCGCCCACTGCTGGACATCTGGGTATCTTTAAGACATACAAACGTCTTGCACTTAATTACTTTTGGCCTGGTATGTACTCCGATGTTGTCAAGTTCGTCAGTTCATGTGAACCTTGTATCACCCATAAACACCAAAACCACCCAAATTTAGGTCTAATGGGAAAACCCAAATCATGTCAAAAGCCCTTTCAGACGATTAGTATTGATTTGATTGGTCCATTGCCCCCCAGCAGAAAACAAAACACTTTTATATTTGTGGTCAGTTGTTGTTTCTCTAAATATTGTTTGCTTTTCCCCATTAAACGGGCAACTGCAGAAGTGATAACAAAAATTCTCGAGGAAAATGTATTTTTGGTGCATGGAATTCCATCTACTATTGTTTTGGATAACGGTAAACAATTTATTAGCGCAACCTTTAAAAGTATGTTGTCAAAATATAAAATTCCAAATTTGCATTTTACACCGTTGTATACTCCCCACGTTAACTCAGTTGAACGCTACAACAAAACCATTATTACAGCTATTTCAACTTTCATAGAATCTGATCATCGAATCTGGGACACTTTAATCACTAAGGTTCAGTTCGCCCTTAACTGCGCAGTTAGTGAGGTTACTGGTTATTCTCCTAATTTCCTTGTTTTTGGTAGGGAGGTCATAACATGTGGTTCTCAGTATATTGACAAGGAATTTAATTCCAATATGGTGCTCGAACCACGGGACGGCTATGCCGAAACTTTAGGCTGCTTATCCTCTATTTTCGAGAAGGTACATTCAGCTCTGTTGTCGGCCCACCAACGAAATTGTTCATCTTATAATCTTCGCCGTAAACCGGCAGAATTCAATGTCGGTGATATAGTTTGGCGCAGAACGTTTCTACTTAGTGACAAGGATAAATACTTTAGCAAGAAATTGGCGCCTAAATTTATTAAATGTAAGATTGCCTCAAAAAAGTCACCTCTAGTATACAAACTTAACGACATGGCCGGTAAACCTTTAGGAGAATGGCACATCAAAGATCTAAAGTTGATTAATTACAAAGAATAATAAAAGCATAAACACAACAATGTAAGACGCATATCTACACTAAGTTATAATTACCTACATAATCATTTGTGAAGGCCAACAATGGTTCTTATGTTTTCGAGTCGAAGCCCACAAGATAATGTATTGTGTTGTGTTAATGATTTATGTAAACAGGCCAACATAAAATGAATAAATGTTTCAGTTATAAATGGTAACAAAGTTTATTACACGTAATATTGTTACAAAGAATCTGTTGTTTATCTAACTATCAGTTATGGCTCAATGGTTAAAAAGTCGTTGTAGGATCGGTCTAGTGTTCGATTCTCGCATGTGTATTTTCTATAAATGCATATTGATTGGCGTGTTGTTTTTCGCTGTGCCTTGTTCTGAAGTTCTGTTGTTATTCTTAATTCTGTATAAATTCCATAATCAATTGTTATTATAGGTACCTTATAAACATTCAGAGTAATTAACCGTGCGTCGCGAGCTCGAATAGTCGAATCGTACCTACCTAGTTGTCGTTATGACGCACGCGCGTTCACTCAGCGACGCGCCGATAAATAAATGCCTAACTAATGATTCACCATTGTTTACATTCAAAAGGTGTTTACTGGTCGTGTTGTAGTATTAATTAGAGCAAAATATTTATTAAATTCTTTCCTTTGACATTGAGCGGTCCGGTCGTGTCTGAGGCTTATATTACTTTTGTTCATCGTTACGAAAAATTTGTTGTTACACCTAACTATATTCAAAAAGTTTACTTATCTAGTGGCAAAGGCCGAACCCAAGATTTTTAAGTCGTAGGGCTAGATCAAGTTCTTATATCTACAAACCATTATTACCTAATAATTACCCTAAGCGCTTCTCCATAGATTGTTATCTTTGCTATTGGGCCATTACACTGGCCTTGGCATTTACTTGTAGGTATGTGTGATGAATTAGGAATGATAAATGTTTATGTTCAAGTTCAGACTGCCGTTGTACGCGTGAAGAATGCAAGCGTGGGTCATTATTATTTAGGTATACTAATTAGCGTATAGGGTTGTCACTTGTTCAAGGTACCCATGCCCCTGTTTTCTCTAATTCCAGGGAGTATCTTCAGGGCTGCTACGCCCGTTGGGCTAGGGAATTTTCCTTAGGGAAAATCCCGGCCTAACGGGGGGGGTGTGTGACGTCGTGCCTCCGCGCTCGCGAGCCCCACTGCGATGACGCACTGCGGTGGGGAGCCTCACCCGCTTGCCGACCGTATATATGCCGGCGACACACGTGGTTGGGGCTTGCTTCTGCTGGGAGACACGAAAAGCTGAGTATCCATCCGTGGACCTGTGGAGTGTTAACTTACGACCTACGCCCTGGATAACTATCTAGCCGGTTAACCCCTAGTGTCGGTTCTTTTGTTAATCAAAATTGTGAATCTGGAATATAACGCGAGTTTAATCTGTCCTGGTGATATTTTTATTTATTTCCCGTAAGACAACCTAAGCATCTCTTTTTATTGCTCGGCGAGTGATCGATCCCGGCTATCCCGTGAAAATCGATCACCCGTGCGACACAATTATGCCTATTCTGTCACACTGAACCAGTACATTTGTGATGTGTATAGAAATATACAATAAACTACCAGCTATAATAGCTATCATAAAATAGCTATCATAAGAGACCAAAATAAATACAATAGATTTATTACTAAATTAAGACAATTTCTGCTCAAGAAAAGCTGTTATAATTTAAATGAGTACCTAAATGACAAACTATAGTTAATAACAGTTATAATATTATTATAACTGTTATTAATTATTATTATTTAAGCAAAATTACTTAATTAAAAATAAAAATAATTACGTTCAATATCTTTTCAATATTTTAATAATAACAGTGGCTTCCTCCTTTCTCCTATTCTATTTTTCCGTGTCCGACAGGGTCCATATTTACCTTATCTTTGTACAACTTGTAATG